>CM071869.1:21296527-21330084 GCA_036759665.1 Gynandropsis gynandra | reverse complement strand
CCAACTTCGACTTCGAATCGATCCCTCTCAAGTTCGAAATCACTTGTTCTTTCTTGGCTTTTACTCTCCCAGAATGCGGGTTTGGCTTTCCCAGAATGCTTATTTTAGGGAATGGTATTTTTGAAGCGTTTTAGCCCTACGAGGGTATATCTGATATTCCGCCGGAGTTATGTGTAGCACAGACGTCATAAATATAATTTAAAATATTTAATTAATATCAGTCTAACCCTCAAACATCCAAACACAAAATCCAAAACGTCTCGAGACTAGGTTTTTATAAAGGAACTACAATAGGAAACATAGATCGATGAATAATTGGGAAGAGTTCGACATCACCCTTGAAACTTGCTTCGTAGTTATCATTCGGGTCTTCATTCTCATTTCATCCACGATAGTCCATAAATGTATGATCCTCATACATCCAACTTGATGAAAATGATGCCTTGGATTAGACACAAAACATACAAGGACCAATCACAAGAGTAAGGACAAAGAAGATTCAAAACGTTTTCGTTCACATGGACTCTGAAGAGGTCACAACAGCCCTATTAGAATGTCAAAAGGTGTGGAGTCATGCCCACATTTTCTCTCTAGAAGTAGAGGAGGTTGAGAAGAGCAAGATGGTGGATGAGTTGAACGCGTTCCGTCTGAGCAAGGAACCGTTCGACCAGAGTGATTCCCCTAGACCAATGAGCGCAAAACACATATTGGCCTCTCCACTTGATCATCCCAGCACTCGACCGAGCACTACCGAACTCAATTCAGCAATGATCGAGTATATTTATTTTAACTAGCTTTGCTTCAAAACCCTTATGTAGCGCTAGATCGACCTGTCATCCTGCTTGACTGAGCATTTTTTTCGAATTTTTTTATCGATATTTTATATAAGGCCTATTGTAGAACATTTTAAACCAATTTTTTATATTGAGATATGTATTTTTCCTTTCTATTTCTTGACATATATAGATAAAAATTTCTTGGAGCAATTCCGAGTGTTCAACCAATTTATCAACAATAGATCAAAAATATTTTTTGTGTCGTTGTTGTATTTAAAGTTCGCTAGTCAAGTTATAGGAAGGTGTGGAGAATCAATCATCTTAAGAATAAGTTCTAGATTCTATTATCATGTTTATTAGTGCTTTTTTTCATCCTTATTAACAATAAAAAAATGTGTACAGATTCATACCAAGTGAAGTCAAAGGCATATTGTTGTGTTTAGAATTAATTTATTCCTTATAATTAAGTTGAATTTGTGTTTATTGTTGTTCTTTTGTTTGTAAGATCAACCAAAACAAAAAATAAAAGAACACAAATATACGAACAAATAAACAAAAAACAGAAACAAGAAAAAATTTTCAAAAAAGAAAGAAAAAAAGAAAGAAAAATTGTCTTAGGACTAGACTTGGCAACTAGGGCAACACTAGATCAAAACTAACTCGTGAATTTGATTCTTGAGTTCTCAACTAGATCGAACAAGAGAATCCAAGAAAAAGATAAGGGGCGAATGAAATCGAGCTAAAATAAACCTTTTTAAGTGAATGTAAGATTCGTTCATCTTTATTTCATTAATTTTTTTTGTTTTTACAAACGAGTTTTTTCGTTTTATAGCATCTTCAATTTAATTTAGAAAATCATCGTGATGAACCACCGCAAGGCGAAAGAGCAACTATGCGGAAAACATAAATACAACTAATTTTGGTCAAATTTTTCAGGATGACGAGAGATGAGTTCACAATTGTCAATCAGCGGATTGATCAAGTTTAAACAAATTGGAGGAGTTCATCAGGAACAACAGAGATGGAAACCAAACGCATTTTTTAATCTATATCCTATAGGATTGAAAGAAAATGAGTATGTTAAGGTCATGGAAAAGGAGTATGATTGTCAGACGAGACCTAACCAATGTGTGAGGAACCAGATTGATGATAACATTAGCAACATCAAGATTGAAATTCCCACGTTTATGGGATCAGCATTATAAAGGCATACCTGAAATGGCAGAGGAAAACAAAGACAATTTTTTTATTGCCAACAGTATTTCGACTTGAAGAAAGTAAATCTGGTCTCGAAAATTTTCATTGAGTATGCACTTGCGGGGTGGGATTAATTCACTCTCTCGTGTCAAAGAAGGAGAGTGGTCAATAGTAACTTGGGAGGATGTATGTTCAATGGTGAGACAATGACTTCTACCTACTCATTACCATTGAGAAGTGAATTAACGTCTATGGTGGGTGGTACAAGGTAGTCAAAGCACAAAGAACTACTACAAGGATATGGATTCTTCATCATGATACGCTAACCAAGATAAGTATCAAGAGGCTAGATGGATCTTTTTCTTGATGGTCTTAATCAAGACATTCAGGACATCGTGGAAACTCATCAATACATGGAGATGGTGGATCTTTTTATTAAGCCATTAGAATCTATAAGCAACTAAAACGAAAAGGTAATTCAAAAGCAAAAGAGATCTTATATCAGTAGAAAGATCAAACCAAATCCCAAGACAACAACTCCAAAGATACAAGGTACTAACACTACAAAAAACACGTTGTTTTCAACGGACGGATCAACGGATCCATTCGTTGATGACTATTTCTAACGGACGCAAACAGACAAACTAAAACGATCAAAGTGATAATATTCGTTAGAATTCGTTACGATTAGAAACGGACCTCCAACGGACTTATGCATTGCCATTTTTCGTTGAAGGGCCGTTGGAAACCCCAAAATATGGCTAATGGATGCTCGTTACACATTGCAATGGACGTTTTTTTGCCAATTGTAACGGATGCCCATTGGAATTATGAATTTCGAGGTTTTCGTTGGGATATTTCAACATGGCTTTCCAACATGCTTCCGTTACAAATTTTCAATAGTATCCGTTGAAATTCCTAACGGATGTCCGTTGAAAAAGACACTATTTAATGATCAAAATCAAGGCTTCTACCACCAAGCTATCAACAAACAAATATATTTTCAAAAAAAATTATCTTCTTCAAATAGAGATATATATAGATCGAGAGAGTAGATTATAGAAGAAAAAGATCTAGTACTGAAGAAATTACTCAAGAATTCTTACACGGATTGGAGCAGTTCATGAGTTTTGCATCGATTCAACCTTTGTGTCAAGAACGCAGGACAATGTTATGTCCCTGCAAAAGATGCAAAAAAATATGAAGTATTGAAGTCAATAAATTGTTTACAAACATCTTTACAAGGAGGGGTTCATAGAGAATTACGAAATTTGGTTATTTCATAGCAGAAATTGTGGTGTTAGAGATATTGTGCAAAAAGCACACAAAATAGAAAGAAATGAAGAAGTTATTTATGAAGAAGCGACGATCAATCCATATGTGGAAATGATGTTAGTTGCTTTTTCTGGAGTTGTTCATGATAAACAACCGCACAAAGAAATGTCAAACATTGAGGCACACCGATTTTTCAACCTATTGGATTTGGCGAAACAACCTATACATGAAGGTTGTCGTGAAGGCCAGTCTCGTTTATCTTTGTCATCAAGATTGATGAGTGTAAAAACATACTATAATGTTGCTGAAAATCGCAAGGATTCATTTTGCAAGACCATGCGTGAATATTTACTGGAACAAAATCAGGCCCCTGAGACATACTACGAAACAAAGAATGTTTTAAAAGATTTGGGAATACCACATGAGAAAATTGATGTTTGTTGAAACAGTTGCATGTTTTTATAGGGAAATGATAAAGACATTTTGTAGTGTAAATTTTGCGTTGCAATCATATTTCGGCCAAAACCATCTTCACGTAAATATATACCGTACCAAAAAATATTCTATATGCCTGTAGTACACAGGTTAAGAAGGTTATTTGAATCGAAAAAAAAACCGTTGCGGTAATGAGATGGCACACAAAACACTCGATGGCGAAGGGGTAATGCAACATCCATCGGATTGTATGGCTTGGAAAGATTTCAATGAATTATTTCTTGAGTTTGCTTATGAGACGAGAAATGTTTATCTTTGCCTGTGCACCGATGGTTTTAGTTTATATGCACAATCTGGAAGTCAATATTCTTTGTGGTTATTGATTTTGTCTCCTTATAATTTGCCTCCCGATATGTGGTTGAAAAGAGAAGTAATGTTTCTGACGTTGCTGATTTCAGAACCAGAACATCCGAAGAAAAGTTTTAATGTCTTTTTGTAGCCATGTTTCATGAATTAAGACATTTGTGGAATGATAGAATTCTTGCTTATGACGTCAGTATGAAGCAAATTTCAAATTGAAAGCGATCTTTTTTGTGGATAATTAGCTATTTCCTACATATGGAATGCTATCTGGATGGAGTACGCACGAAAGATTGGCATGTCCCTATTCTATAGAGGACACAAATTCATTTCGACTAGTACATGGGAAGAAACCATGTTGGTTTGATTGTTATAGAAGATTTCTTCCCCGTGGACATGCTTTCAGAAAAGATAAAAAAAACATTTTCGAAAGAATGTGGTACAACAAGAAGAGGCACCGTGCATGCAAACCAGAACGCAAATCCTTTACGAACAATTAAATACAATTGGAGATTTACAAGAATCGATAGAATGCGGTGGAGATCATGGTCATAAAAAACCAAAAGGCCAAGGTGAATGGCATAACATGTATAAAAATAGTATCTTTTGAGAACTACCATATTGGAAAATCACTGACATTACATCATAAATTGGATGTTATGCATATCAAAAAGATTTTTTTTATAACATCATCAACATTATTTTGAAATGAAAAAACTAAGATAATATAAAATCAAGAAAAGATTTGAAGGCCATATGTCGAAGACCTGAGTTGGAGTTAAGAGATGGAAGGACACCGTTGCAAAAGGAGACAAAACAACATTTGGCGTCCGTTGCCTCAAGAACGAAATTGCCAACGGGTCAATTAATTGTGCCGCATCAATTAGTTGCGTCCATTGAGTTGACGTATTTTCCAACGGGCATCCGTTAAAAATGCCAACAGATGCCCATTCGAAATTTATATATATTAACCGTTAAACAATTCATTCTTCAACACAATTTCAAATTCAAAATCCTTCCAAACACTTATACACAATACAAAATGAGAGCGAGACGATTTATAGGTTGTGGTGGTATGTTGGCGGGTTTAGCTGGAGCCCCGCCACCACCTCTACTGCCACCATATCGGTCTTCTTTACCTATATCAGCACCGTCGATATTTGATGAAGAAGATGATATGGTGGACATAGACGGTTTGATTGATAGTTTCGATGAGCGTCCTACCGTCCCGATCATTGATGTTGAATGTGCTAACGGGATGTTATGGTAAGAGAGTAATTATATAATTTAGATTGTATTTAGTTATAAAAATTATCTAATAATTTGATTTTCACTTGCAGGTTTGATGTGGATGATGTTCTAAAATATACAAACAACAACATCATCCAAGGATCGCTACAAAATCGTTTGTACTATTCTTGGCAAGTGATGCCATAAGTCATATGCCGCCAATGGTGGTGTACATTCATCGTAAGTAAAATTTTATATATAACTTAACTTTTCAATTGATGTATAATTTAGTAACTAATTTATATTAATTTAATTTTCCAGTGCACATATAGATGACGGAAGAAGGTTACGTCGCGCATCTACACTGCTTGGATGTGCGACATGCAAGCCCGGTTGCGCTTGATGATGAACAACGCCAAGTGCAACTATTACAAGAAGAATGCCAAACCGACCTGGGCAACGGACGAGGTGTTCAACCAACTCGTCCAACATTGGAAGTCCGAAGACTTCAAGGTCAAGAGCGAGAAGGCAAAGAAATGTCGGTATAGAGAAAAAGTTCCCGGAGATGGACCGCATCGCCATACTTTAGGTTCCAAGTCATTCCCGAAACGAAGAAAAGAATTGGTATAATTTATTTTAATATATTATTTAAATTTTATTAGTGCATAAAATTGTTATCTAATTCTATAACTATAACATTACAGATGCAGAAAATTGAACGAGAACCGACTCTTCTTGAGCTGATTGTAGAAGCCCAAGCCAAGAAGAAATTCGTCGTCGGGGAAGAGAGCGATGCGGTTCAACTCCCGATGATCTCGGTGATCTACAAAAGGAAAAAAATTATTTGGAGGTAAATAATAAAAACATTGTTTATGATTAAATATCTTAATAAAATATTTTTAACGATTCTAACTTTAACGTGTTTGCTTTTATAGTCAGTTATACCGTATAAAGGGCGTTTATACAGTCTCGCTACGCTTCAAAAGGATATCCTAGAGGACACAACGACAGTACCCCTGATAACGTCTATTTTGTCATAGTATTTTAGTTCATTTTCGTAGTTAGTTTACTGATAACATGTAATTCGTCATAGTATTTCCATGATTCCTAGGTTTAGTTTTGATATCACTTCTTGGACTTTACTGAGTTATTGAGTATATTCAAGGACTTCTTCTCCGATTTCATGTTTTTTGTAGGAAACAAAGACATATGAAGTAAACACAAGTGATTACGACAACTCTACCCGAAAACGTGACCAAGTGATAAGAGGCAATACGTGCACGGCCACGGAACCAAATGGAACACCCTAGTGTCGAGCGAATGGAGCGAAAACAGCAAGATAACACAGCCCACTCAGGCTTGGAAGAGGCCCCGCGCGGGCTGCAACTCTAGCAAAGTTTGCATGACTCGGGGAGGCTTGGAGCACGCACGGTATTGGCTGAAGAACCCCACCCCGCACGGGGTGACTAAGTTGCCCGCACAGGCTGCCATGACCAGCAAAGTTTGCCCAGGTCAGGCTGATGAAGAGCCCGCTCGGGCTGGAGGAAAACACTCACCCCTCGCAGGTAGAGGATGAGCCCGCGCGGGCCACCTTTCTCTCAACAACTTGTTTTGAATTTTGAACGGGCTGAATTTAAAAGGGAACCAAAGGGGAAGCAAGAAGGGACTGAAAAAAGGAAGAGAACAAGGATAAGAACCAGACCAAAGGAGAAGAGAGAGAGCACGGCCGAAGAAGGAGACTTCGGGGAACCGAAGGATTCGTCGGAGGTCACGCTCGGAGGATAGGGAAGATGAATACCTTACTGCGTTTGTATTTGTTTCTCTACAACTTCTGATTAGTTCTCGATATCATGGGTTAGGGATGCCATTCTAATGGATAGTTTGATTCGTTAATTCTTGATTTCGGTTTTGTTCAATCGTATGGTTCGATTGGTTATAGATATGTGTGTAATGTGTTCTTACTTTGTTGATTTCATGTTTGAATGAGACTAGATCCATTCGAGTGAGATTAGACATGTTTGAATGAGATTAGAGATTTGTCTAGGCATCGAGAGAGTCAGAATTGAGTCTCGGGATTATCCTTTGAATGAACTAGATTAATGAGAATTTGACCGATCGGTTAATCTATTTAGGAATGGTAATACTCGAGGTAGAACTCCCATTATTAGACATGAATTTAGGTTGTAGATTTACTGCATCGAAAGGTGAGTACATTTATATCTTAGATAGAAGATTTAGGCTCGGGAGAGTCATTTCCGTTTATAGAAGTTGAGTTCCTATCCGACATTAGAGGTTGAATTCCCTATCACTCTTCATGCATCTAGATGTTCCGCACTACATCGGAAGATGAGTGACGTTGATTTCCTAGGTAGAGGATTTAGGCTCGGAAGAGTCATTTCCAGCATTAGAGGTCGAATTCCCTATCGTTCTTCATGCATCTAGACGTTCCAATTTACATCGTAAGATGAGTGACGTTGATTCCCTAGGTAGAGGATTAGATTTTGGTTCCCCATCGATTGATATAAACTGATTTCATGATCCATCGAAACATCTATTACATGTTTCGGTATTCCCTAAGCCCATGGTACTCTATCTTGTTGAGTCTAGCTTCGTTATCTTGCATTATATTTATTTTCCATTTCGATATCC
Organism: Gynandropsis gynandra; assembly: GCA_036759665.1. Lineage (NCBI taxonomy): Eukaryota > Viridiplantae > Streptophyta > Magnoliopsida > Brassicales > Cleomaceae > Gynandropsis > Gynandropsis gynandra. The sequence goes on along the minus strand of CM071869.1, from coordinate 21,322,162 downwards.
ATCTATTGATCGATCTTCTTCTCGTGAATTCTTAGTTCTAACGCTGCACTCAGTCCGCAGAGTTCGACCCTGGTACTACACGAACCGTATACTTGCGGTAGAGTGCTCTAGGAAATTAAAACCTTTGATATCCGCACATCATTCACCAAGAATTAAGCATCACTTAGTCCTTTGTCATCCTTTCCTTGTGTATTTGCAGGAAAAGAATAAATCAAACACGAACACGAGCAAACACGAGCAAATAGGAGCAATTGCCTCACACAACCCTAAGTGCACGACCGGACGCATGAAAGAATGGCACCAGCCCGACCGTGCAGCACCCTTAGCCCGAGCGACCCATCACCAAAGGCACGAGCCCAACCGTGCATATGCAGCCCGCCCGTGCAGTGACCAGCCCGATTGTGCTCAACTTCCAATCCGACCGTGCTCAACTTCCACCAACAACCCGACCGTGCAACCTCTTAGCCTGCTCGTGCTCTTGATTCCAGACGTGTATGCCCGACCGTGCTGTCCTCTTAGCCCGACCGGGCTCTCCAAACAGAACACATTGTCGAATGTGTAGCACGGCCCGATCATGTATGAAGCCCGATCAGGCTTGGATCAGCTGAAGCGCCCGACCGAGCTCACTCTTGTGTCCGGTCGGGCACATTAAACCTGTGTGCCGCCATGAAGAAAAGGAAAGATTGGGTCGACGGGAAATAACAGGAAAACTCACGGGAAAGAATGGAAAGACTCGACAAAAGAGGAAAAAGAACAAAAGGAAAGAAAGATATTCAATTGTGATCGAGGCTGGGAAAGAAGAGAAGATGACACAGAGCAGACGCAGTGAGAGAGTAGAGAGAGATAGTAGAACGCGTACAAGGGCAAGGATGGGACGATGAAGTCAGAGCACGGAGGAGCTGTTGAAAACATCGGAAATAGAATAGGGAGGGATCTCATTCTTTATCCATGTCGAATACTTTCATGCTTCGTTTTCTAAAGTTCATGTCCGAGTAGGTCCATAGCCATGGGTTAGAGAGCTTTGTCGATATGTAATGAAGTTTTGTTCTTAATGCTTGGTTATAATATTTGATCGTTTCGGATTGATTGGTTGTTCGTAATGCTTTTGTTCTTGTTGGCCATTTGAATGAATGTTTATAAAAATCTAATTGCAATAAGAGATGAATTGGATTTTGGAACGTAACCATGATATGAAGTCTCAATTGATTTAGAACCTTGGCCGGTCGGTTGGTTGAACTTATGAATTAGGATAGCGATCTTAATGCACCTAGTTGGTGAGATTACACAATTGAGAGATTGGTAGTACGCATGCTAGATAGTGGGTTTAGGCATCGAGAGAGTCATTCCCTAGAAAAGAGCTTGAATTCCCCGAATACATAATGATATCTATAACCATGGTTTTGTTAGATCTTCGTTGCATCATCGTGCATCTCGAAACTTGTGGTATTAAGTCTATTGAGTTTAATTCATTAGTTAGTTAGTTAGTTTATCTTTATTTGCATTCCCATCACTTATTGATTTTACCGTCCTTTTCATTAGTTACTAGCTTTAGAGTTGCATCGATTCCTTGTGTTCGACCCTGGTACTATACAATCCGTATTCTTGTAGAAGCGTTAGTCTAGGTAAATTATTACTTGAGATTGACCACATCAAGTTTTTGGTGCCGTTGTCGGGGAATTGATTACGACTTTAGATATCTGATACTTTCGGATTAGGACATAATCCTTTCGGAGTCTTATTTGTTTTTCGTGTTTTTGTTTTATTTTATTTTTTCCTATTTCTTGAATGAAATCTTTTTACCTCTCGGAGCCTAACTGTTTCTTGTGTTTCTTTTGTGTGAGGTACTTTATCGCGCAAGATCGAATAAATGGCAGAACGTCACATCCTAAACGTGCCACAAATTCCACCCGCGTTAACCTATGGAACATACATGGATCCTAGGAATACACAATTCTTGTCTTGAATCGTCGGAAGGGATGCCCGCGTCGAGTTACAACAAGCATTTATTCAAATGTTCGATAACGCAGCATTCAGATGGAGACCCGCCGAGGATCCGAACCAGCATCTTATTAACTTTAAGATGCTCTGCAAAACTATCAGAACCGGAGACGGAATCTCAGATGAGGACGTCATGCTAGCTACCTTTCCATTCTCAGTGAAGGGTAAGGCACAAGAGTAAAGCTCAGCTCGCCAAGAATCGATCAACACATTCATTCAAGGGGCAGATGAGAGTTTATACGAGGCGTGGGAATGATTCAAAGGCTATCAACGCCTTTGCCCACATCACGGCATGGATTAGGGTTATCTCATACATAATTTTCTGCAAGGACTCATGGATAACACGAGGATTCTAATCATAGCCGCCGCTGGAGGTTCCTTAAGTAGTAACCTCACATTTCCACAGATCAAGGACCTAATCGATCATATGGATGATGAAGGCAGCAACGCCGCTGGAGAATATAATCGCAATGCTCCAGCAAGGGTAGCTCATGTGAACGACACGCATGCTCTATATGCCGGTTTAGCCGAGATAAAGGATCAATTTGCTGGAATTTACAATCTTCTATCCGAATCACATCGTCCACAATATTCAGAGCAATTAGAGGATCAAGGAGTTCAAGGGTATGAGAAAGTAAACTACGTGAGCAACAACCAGCCTTTGGGAAACACGTACAATCCCAGATGGAGAAATCACCAAAATTTCTTCTACAAGAATTCCGACGGTGCATTGAATGCACAACAACTATCAAGAAACTTTCAGCCATGAGTAATGCAAAGGAATCAGAATTTTCGGCCAAGAACGCAGCCCCAAACCAAGAATTACCAGCCACGTGCACCTTCTCTTCCGTAACAAGAAGCTAACGCCGATATTACGTCTATGCTAGCTCAACTCTTACACGGACAAAAAGATCAATACAACGAGTTTAGAGGAATGAGAGCAGAACATGAAGAGGTAAATAAACAATTTGTGGAGATGAAGATGCACCTAAAGATCTTGGATACTCAAGTTGCACAACTCGCTGCAAACTCCTCTCAACCACAAGGAGTTCTACCGAGGAGACCGGAAGCAAATCCTCGTGAGCACGTCAACGCCATATATCTTCGGAGTGATAAGATGATGGATCAGCCCGCCCCTTTGATGTTTGAAAGGGGTGAAGCAACTCGTACAGCAGTGGAAAGGGCAGCAACGATGAAAAGCAAAAGAAGAAAACAGAGGAGGAAGAAGAGCCAAAATATGTAAAACCCGAACAAAGACCGCCTCCTCTGCCATTCCCACAACGTCAATGTAAGAGACTGATGGATCAGGCCAATCCCTCGACATTTTACAAAGGTGAACCGTCCAGTACAGTAGTGGAAAAGGGCAATAACATCGAAGAGCACAAAAAGAAACCCAAAGAGGAGGAGCCGAAATACGTAAAACCTAATCCAAGACCGCCTCCTCTGTCGTTTCCTCAACGTCAATTCAAAAAAAGAGGATGCTCAATTTGCTAAGTTTGCTGAGATGTTAAAGAAGATGCACATCACCATTCCATTCCACGAAGTGTTGAAGAAGATGCCTTCATACGCTAAGTTCTTACAAGAGGTGCTTGCGAACAAACGAGACGTAGAGATGGAAACCGTCATGGTGACTAACTCGATGCTGCAGCCAAACCTATCCAAGAAGATGCCTGATCCAGGTATATTCGTGATCCCTTGTAAAATAGGTGCTTATGAAATTAGCCATGCATTAATTAATGTCGGAGGAAGCGTGAGCATGCTACCATTGTCGGTATACGAAAAACTAGATCTTAGGGACAGGTTGGATCTTAAACCTACACGAATGACGCTCACCATGGCTGATCGAAGTGTTAGAATATCTGAGGGCATGCTGGAAGGCGTGCCTTTACAAGTTGGGAAATTCTTCGTCTCGATCGATTTCGCTGTCTTGGATATGAAAGAGGACAAGAAAATCCCAATTATTCTCGGTAGGCCGTTTCTCAATACGGTAAAGACAATCATACATTGTGCTGAAGGTAGACTAACACTTAAATTCGGAGATGAAAAAGTGGAGTTCAATCTGAATGACACTCTCAAGCAGCCTTGTATTGTGGATTCGGTATTCCACATCGACGTCCTAGAGAGACTAGACGAAGAAGTTTTTGACGAGTTCGGGAATATGGATTCCCTTGAGTTGGCTCTTTTAGCAGCTGACAAAGAAGTGTATAAAGACCCAAACAACTCAACCCACAATACTAAGCTGCTGGACAAAGAAAAGACGAAGGAGATCCCGAACAGCGAGCTAGACGCACTCCGAGCAGATTTCTGTGCGATCCGAGCACACCAGATTGTAACCCAAGCAAAAGATGAAATTTCGGACAATCCTTATCAAGAGGAGTGCTCAACCCACAAATACATAAGCACAGCTCGATTGGAAATCAATTCAAATCAATAAAATGTCCTAAATAAGTGCGCAAACCTCTGCGCATCCAAGGCAGATTCCAGCGCGTGTCAAACAGCAGATAGTGTGAGTTCAACCACTCCCAAGACGCCTAACAACCACGCCAAACATCCAGCACCTAATTAGGGTATTGATAAGGCACCCAAGGTGAAGATGAAGCCTTCACCACAAGAGCTCACGCACCAATAAATTCCGGAAACGTTGAAGGAAACAAAAGACGAACGCCTAACCGGTTTCATGGAGTTCAAAACCGGACTTATGGATAGCTCAACCAAATTCTTTGGACAGCACGATCTAGCCCCCAACATAGGTAACAACACGACTGAGCTCAGGGAGGACATGACTGATCGTGCAAGGAATCTAACTTATCCGCGTGCAGCACCCTATCTAGCACACTATGCACACGAGACGCTACATCCACAACGATGTCGAGGACGTCCACCTAATGAGTAGCACGTTTTGGTCAGACTCGTGACCTTAAACAAACACTTCTCGGAAGGCAACCCGAGCTCCATATCCTTTTAGTTATTTCGTTTTAGTTTTTAGAATTCGACTCTTATTCTTTTCACAAGCATGCTCCTTGTCAACAACCCCGATGTATCGTACTGTCTCCTTCGGATTGTGTAACTTTTGTTACAGGTTTACCACTTCAAAATCATCCACAACATAAGGAAAGACGCGTACGCCCAGCTGCATCAACTCGGGACAGCAAGTACGCATCAGGTGCACACGTTCCTATCTATCGTATTTTTCCCCGAGTTTTTGCATGTTAGTCCTTCTCTTAGGTTTTTGAACACCAGGACGGTGTTCCGTTCAAGTCTTGGGGGGTACTCTTCGAATGTCATGATTGTGATTAGGATTTAGATGTTGAGTTCTTCGTTTTTTTTCCTTTTTGTTAGGTTTGTTAGGATTAGACGGACGAATATCTAGTACGAAAAATTTCGAACTTTAGTCACCTCTGTGCAACTTTGTCGAATCGGAAACAAAAGTCTAGGTTTACTAAAACATACCTTTAGATATCGATTAGTTAGTGGTCGTGCATGAATCCATAGCCTATTGTTGTATTCCTCCCCTTAGGCTTCCATCCCAAGCACTTATATCTCCGAGCATACCTTTCATTCTTTGTTTTGTTTCGATCATTATTATTTTCATGCACTTACACTCAGCTGTCAATAGACTAAGTTCTTTAACTTTTCCAGCCCTACATACACATGAGTGCATCAATATTGATGGTTTGGGTATAAGTGGTGGGTCGAGGTGGTTTTTCTACGTCCTAAGGGTTAGAGTCGATGCGTATTCACAATAGTTAATCAAAAGAAAAAAAATCAGCAATGACGTAACCTCTTCACTTTGCTAAGGTTACAAGACCTTATGAGTGTGCCAATTGGCAATCTGGGTCTAAGTAGAAGGCTGTCCTTTTCAACTCTGATGTCCTAGAAAACCGAGTGCAAATTTTGAAAAAAAAAATGTGTGGAAACCGAAAAGAAGAAAAAGAGAACCGAAAAAAAAGAAAAAAAGAATAATAAGTGTCTTAAGAATGGTACCGAACTGTTTGTGCATTAGAATAGGTATGGAGATCGCTTGGATGTTGTCTAGGGGTTAGTGAAATGAACTCAAGATATGTGTAGGATTGCACGGTTAGTCGCTTTCGGTAGATAGCGGTCTAAATTCGATGCGCTTAGATCTATGTTCATGTGGCGCGTTGTTGCATAGAGTGGCTGACTTTTCGAGTTGATTGTGCTAATTTCCGGTTGTTGTCTAACTCCTCTCTTTCTTAGTTCTAGTCTTGCTTGAGGACGAGCAAAGGTTCAAGTCTGGGGGAGTTTGATAACGTCTCTTTTGTCATAGTATTTTAGTTCATTTTCGTAGTTAGTTCATCGAGCATTAAGAATCACTTAATCCTCTTTCATCATTTTCTCATGTATTTGCAGGAAAAGAGTACATTGTACACAAACACGAATGGCATGGCACCAGCCCAACCGTGCAGCACCCTTAGCTCGAGCGGGCTCATCACCAATGGCACCAGCCCAACCGTGCATATGCCTATAGCCCGCCCATGCAGTGACCATCCCCATTGTGCTCAACTTCCAGCCCGACCGTGCTCAACTTCCACCAGCAACCCGAGCGTGCAACCCCTTAGCCTGCTCGTGCTCCTGGTTCCAGACGTGTATGCCCGACCGCGCTGTCCTCTTAGCTCGACCGGGCTCTCCAAACAGAACACGTTGGCAAATGTGCAGCACGGCCCGGGCATGCATGAAGCCCGACTGGTCTTGGATCAGGTGAAGCGCCCGACCGAGCTCACTCTTGTGCCCGGTCGGGCACATTAAACCTGGACGTCGCCATGAAGAAAAGGAAAGATTGGGTCGACGGGAAATAACAGGAAAAGTCACGGGGAAGAATGGAAAGACTCGGTAATAGCGGAAAAATAAGAAAAGGAAAGAAAGAATAAGAGAAAACAAAGATATTCAATTGTGATTGAGGCTGGGGAAAGAGGAGAAGACGACACAGAGCAGACGCAGGGAGAGAGTAGAGAGAGAGAGCATAATGCGTACAAGGGCAAGGACGGGACGATGATACCGGAGCGCGGAGGAGCTATTGAAGATGTTGGTAATAGAATAGGGAGGGATATCATTCTTTATCCATCTCAAATATAGTTATCTTTCGTGTTTCATTTTCTAAGTTCATGTCTGAGTAGGTCCATAGCCATGGGTTAGAGAGCTTTGCCGATATGTAATGAAGTTTTGTTCTTACTGCTTGGTTATAATATTTGATCGTTTCGGATTGATTGGTTGTTCGTAATGCTTTTGTTCTTGTTAGTCACTTGAATGAATGTTTATAAAAATCTAATTGCATTGGGAGATGAATTGGACTTTGGAACATAGCCATAATATGAAGTCTCAATTGATTTAGAACCTTGGCCGGTCGGTTGGTAGAACTTAGGAATTAGGATAGCGATCTTAATGCATCTAGTAGGTGAGATTACACAATTGGGAGATAGGTAGTACGCATGGTAGATAGTGGGTTTAGGCATCGGGAGAGTCAATCCTAGAAAAGAGCTCGAATTCCCCGAATACGTAATGATATCTATAATCATGATCTTGTTAGAACATCGTTGCATCATCGTGCATCTCTCGAAACCTGTGGTGTTTAAGTCTATTGAGTTTAATTCGTTAGTTAGTTAGTTAGTTAGTTAGTTAGTTAGTTAGTTAGTTAGTTAGTTTATCTTTATTTGCATTCCCATCACTTATTGATTTTACCGTCCTTTTTATTAGTTACTAGCTTTAGAGTTGCATTGAATCCTCGTGTTTGACCCTGGTACTATACGATCTGTATTCTCGCGGAAGCGTTAGTCTAGGTAAATTATTACTTGAGATTAACCACATCAATCCCCCGTGGTTCAAGAGACCTACACGCAAGAATGACATATCGAGCATCTTGAACGACAGGGGAAACAACGCCGCGACAAGATCCGATACTCGACTCGGATGCAACACATTCACGAGGTGTTGGCGACCACGGGGATGACGACGACACAACTAATTTAGACGTTATGTAAAATTATTTACGTTTTTAATTTGTAAAAAAATAATATTAATTCATATTTTTACTTTTTTAAAATTTCTTTTATTTTTTATTTTTTATATATTTTTTTCAGTACATATTTCAACGGATGCTCGTTGATATTTTATAAAAATTCCAACGGGCATCCGTTGAAAACTATATTCTCACCATTTTGCAACGGATGTCCGTTGCCAGCTCCCGCCAAACTTGCAACGGGCTTCCATTGGCGTGAATTATTTTCCGCCATTTTTATTGTCAATGGATGTGTAACGGAGATCTGTTACAATTTTGTAATGGGAATTAATTGCAATTCTCGTAATGGTCATCCGTTGCTGAGTTTTTAACGGGCATCCGTTACACACCCGTTACAAATCGCAACGGATGTGGATTTACAACGAGCGATTCCCAGTTGCTTCAGATCTGTTGCAATCCATTGGGAATTGCTGTTTTCAACGGAATATTGGTGAAGTAGCTACAGCTTCACAAAAGTGTATAGAGGTGTTGAGTCAAGCTTGCATGACTTCTCTACAAGTAGATAGGAGCCCAATAAAAGCAAGAATCTAGATGAACTGAAGGAGATCGGCTAGATCAAAGAACAGCTTGACCGAATGATTTCTCTAGACCAATATGCGCATAACACATCGGTCGCTCGATTTGATCATCACAACACTTAAACGAGCACTACTTGACTCAATAAAGGAGAGGTGTAAATCAGTCGAGCGTATTTAATTAACCTATTTGTGCTTTAAAACAATTACATGGTGCTCGATCGAGTAATCACCCTACTTAACCAAACATTTTCCCATATTTTTATTTATTTCTTTTATTTTACCTAGTTTCAGTTATATTTTGGTCCGTATAAAAAGACACCTAGTGTGAAACAATTTAAACCAAGGTTTTATATTGAGACAAATATTTTTCATTTTTATTTCTTGAGAGATGTAACTATAGAATTCATGAAGCAATTTTGAGTGTTCAATCATTTTATCAACACTAGATCACAAATGTTGTGATGTCATTGTTGTTTTTGAGGTTTATTAGTCGAGTCATAGGAAGATCTAGAGTGTTCATCATCTGAAGAACAATTTTGAGATTGTGTTATCAAATTATTAGTGGGTTTTGTTCCTTGTTCTCATCTTTAGTAATAGTTGAATGTCAGTCCAGGTGCAAATTAGAAAAACGAATATAAATATAATTCTCAACACAAAACATACCCTGAGAGAATACCCTTACTCAATCTATGTTTGTAGATTCAATTATTTTTTTTAACAATTCGTTCAAAAAATTAGGAATAATAAATTCAGTTTATGTAGCTATTAGGTCAAGAAAAATATTTAGTCTTATACATATTATCATGCCTCGATTATGCGTGTGCATGCAATGGATTCTAAGATAATTTATACAAGAAAATAAAAATCTAAAATGATCCTACATAGTAGCTAGTATTAAACAATTCCAAGCAATGCATCCCCAAACTTAAATTTGATATCGTCTCTGGTGTCAAACTATTATAAAAGTGATGACAAGAAATGATAAAGGATAAAAATCATATATATAAAAGAAAGTTTTTTTTCCTCTCTTCTCGTGCTACCATGTCAGCGAGGGAAGAAAAAACCTCTCTCTCCTTCAATATATGTTCTCTCTCTCCTTCAATATACGTTGAATAGAGCTAGACTAAAACAAAAAATTTGTCTCCTTCCTCTCCAGATCCAATCTAATTCTTAATGGTGGGAGGATAGATGAAGGTGACGGGAGAAGACGGACATAGGCAGCTGTGGCGGAGGCAGAATGCCAGGTTCACGGCGGAGATGTTGTCGCATCCTCTGTACGAGCAGTTTTTGCGAGCTCATGTGGCGTCTTTGAGGATAGCGTCGTCGGTGGATCAGCTGCTGAGGATTGACGCATAGCTCGTGCAGTCACAGCACATCGTTTCTAAGTACTCAGTCTTAGGAGCTACTGAGGAACTCGGTCGGCGATATCGAGGGCGGTGCGGTGATGATGGATCGTACTCAGGAGCCGATGATTGGGATCTCATATCTTTCTTCTATTATTTTTATAGCATTTGTAGAATTTAACGTTGCGATTCACTTATAGAATCATCCGTGTGTGCATGATTGGCCGCTCCAGCATCCTGTTCTTTATTTGGACATGAAAGAGACTGATTGTCAAAGGTTCTACAAGATGAGGAGAATAGGAAATCAATGACTTGATCTCTACATATCTAACAGATTGTTGTGAAGGTTCATTACATGTTGGATTATTTTGGTTTTAGAGCAAAAGTTTGATAAATTGGCAGATTAGGGTTTAAATTATATAATGGATCCAACACTTATTGTTTTCAGGTTAATTTGCATAAGAACGATGACTGCGTGAACATTAAACATGTAGATATGGAGAAGGCGAACAACATTATAGATTTAGTGGAAATGTATGGAAACAAATGGAGCATGGGTGAGCGGTGAATGTGGTTGTTATAAAGGATAATTATGTCATTTCACTATTTATGCTAGGGTTTTGTAATGTTCTCTATAAGTACTCTTGTAATCTCTCTTATTGTTTTAATTTGAATTCATTATTCAAACTCAACATGGTATCAAGAGCCTAAGAAAGTCAAACGACAAAACCTAATTTTTCCTTTTTTTTTTCCAGCCGCCGTCGGCCACCCACCTCCATCTCTTTTTTTTACAGCAGCCCTTCGGCCGCCCACCTCCCCTTTTCCAGCCGTCGTCCACCTCCCTTTTCACCCCTTTCGGCCGCACACTCTACTTCTTCTCTAGCCGCCGCCTCCTTATTCCTTCACCATGGCCGGTCAATCCAACCCCTCAACCGCTCGTCTCTCCGATGCGGCTACAACCTTTGATACCCAACACCTTCACACCACCCTTCTTACGGTGAACATGACCAACATTACCAAACTCACCTCTACCAACTTCCTCACATGGAGTGTTCAAGTACGTGCCCTCCTTGAAGGCCACAATCTACAATGTTTCATCGAGGACAATTTCGTTGTTCCTCCTGCCAAGATCTCTCGTGATGGTGTTGTTGTCGACAATCCCAATTTCCAGCCATGGAAGCAACAAGATCGTCTTCTCTTTTCGGCTCTCTTTGGAGCCATCTCGGTTTCCCTTCAACCGCTCATTTCCCACACCCCGTCTACCTATGAGGCGTGGAAAACCCTTGCCAACACTTACGTCAAGGCATCTCGCGATCATCTTCTCCAACTCCGCGACAAAATCAAACGGTACTCCAAGGGATCACAACCAATCGATGACTATTTGAGGGCTATCACTTCAACCGCCGATGAACTCGCCCTCTTAGGGAAACCACTCGACCATGAAGACCTTCTGGACGCCATTCTCGAAGGTCTCCCCGAGGAGTACAAACCGATTGCGGATATTATTCGAGCAAAAGACACTGCGGCGTCCGTTGAAGAAGTTCATGAAAAACTCCTTCATCATGAAGCCAAATTGGCTACTGTCGAGCCTCACTCCATCTCGGCCACTGCTCCAATCACCGCCAACCCCCACGGTCACTCGTCCTCGGCCGAACCAACGCTCGTTCGGCCCCAATCCTGGTCCCGCCGCAATCGTCAAAACTCGCCTCCTTCACGCCGTGGATACCAAGGGCGGTGCCAGGCCTGTGGCGTTCACGGTCACAGTGTTTAGCACTATCCTCACTTCCGCCACGTCTCCTCACCCGGTTCACATGAGCATTCATCGATACAACCATGGCAGAATTCTTCGTGCCACTGGCAGCCACGTCCGCAGGCACATCACACATTTGCTTCCTCATATGATGCAAACTCTTGGCTACTTTATAGTGGCGCATCGCATCACATCACGTCGGATCTATCCAACCTTTCTCTTCACACCCGCTACCGCGGCAGTGACAATGTTGTTGTTGGTGATGGCAACGGGTTAGCCAACACACACACGGGTTCAATCTCTATACCCCTTAACACTCGACCATTATCTTTACAGAATGTGTTATGTGTTCCTAAGATTTGCAAGAATCTTATTTCTGTACATCAATTATGCAAAATAATGATGTCTCTGTTGAATTTTCTCCGTATGATTTTCAGGTGAAGGATCTCAGCACGGGGGCACCACTTCTGAAAGGAAGCACTAGAGAGCGCTAGAGATGGAGTCTATGAGTGGCCCGTCCAATCTCCTTCTCCGTCCTCTTTTCACGCTTTCCATAGTGTCAAGACCACTTCGTCCGAGTGGCATTCTCGTTTAGGTCATCCGTCGTCTTTTATTCTAAATAAAGTCCTTTCACGGTTTGGACTACCATTGTCTCAAAATTCCCTCCAATTGTTTTGCAATGCTTGTTGTCGTAATAAAAGTCATAAGTTGTCTTTTTCCTCTTCTACTCTTACTACCTCTCGTCCCCTTGAAGTAATATTTTCCGATGTTTGGACGTCTCCTATTTATTCCATTGATGGTTTCAAATATTACGTCCTTTCCATTGATCACTATACCCGTTATTCTTCGCTTTACCCACTCAAAACCAAATCCCAATTTCGTGACACATTCGTTCAATTTAAATCTCTCGTCGAAACCAAATTCCAAAACCGCATTGCTTGTCTTTATTCGGATAATGGGGGTGAATATATGGTCTTGTGTTCATTCCTTGCCTCTCACTTTACATCTCCACCACACACCCCGAGCACAATGGTATCTCTGAAAGACGACATAGGCATATCGTAGAAACGGGTCTTTCTCTCCTTACACATTCATCCATGCCTCTTTCCTACTGGTCTTATGCACTGTCCGCGGCGGTTTATCCCATCAACTGTCTTCCCACACCCAATCTTAGTATGTCCCCTCCTTATGAGTATCTCTTTCGGGAAACACCAAACTACACTAACTTCGTGTCTTTGGATGCCTGTGTTATCCATGGCTACGTCCTTACAGCGTACACAAACTAGAACCCAAATCCGATCCTTGTGTCTTCGTAGGGTACTCCTCCACTCAAAGTGCTTATATTTGTCTTGATCCTCATCGGTTCCGTATCTTCCTGTCACGTCATGTTCGGTTCTTTGAGTCCGTCTACCCCTTTGCTAACCCTACCAAATTCTTCCCTCAACCAAAGTCGGACACTCCAATGAACACCACCATTCCGCAAACATGTGTCAGTCCCAGTCAATCCTTTTCTCCGCCATTCATTGCTCCACCTCCATCTTAGCCCCTATGCTCGGATCCTTCGCCGCTGCTGCCATCTGATACTGCCCGCTCGGGCGTGACTAGGACCCGCTCGGGCACAAATTCTGAAACTGTGGCTACAAATCCTCGTAGCCATACACGAGTCGGGTCCATGGAGAACACGCTCGGGCCCATGGAGAACACGATCGGGCAACAACAGCGGACCCGCTCGGGCACTTCTTGTGAAATTGTGATCGAAAATCCCCGTAGCTTTACCCGACTCGGGCACATGGAGAACACGACCGGGCCTATCTGCCCGCTCGGGCTACAAGAGAGGACCCGCTCGGGCACAACCACTGAAATTGTTGATGAAAATCCCCGTAGCCCAACCCGACTCGGGCACATTGAGAACACGCTCGGGCGGCAAGAGGGTGTCCCAACACAGCTCTCTCGGACCAATTCACATCCGATGGTCACCCGTTCGAAGAGCAATGGTGAACAGAAAACTAACAAATTTACCTTTGTTACCCAGGTAGACAATGAACCCACAAATATCACTCAAGCTCTCAAGGACCCTCGATGGCGTGAAGCAATGGATGCTGAATTACAAGCCTTGCATTGCAATCAAACATGGCAACTTGTTCCAGCCTCTCATGCTAAGAATATTGTTGGTTTCCGATGGGTTTTTCGCATCAAACGAAACCAAGATGGAACTGTGGAGCGATTCAAAGCTCGGCTTGTTGCAAAGAGTTTCATCAAAGACCGGGCATAGACTATCATGAGACATTCAGTCCAGTTGTGAAGCCTACCACTATTCTCATTGTTTTGAGTCTTGCGATCTCTCGCGGGTGGCCTCTACGACAACTTGACGTCAACAATGCTTTTCTTCAAGGCCGTCTATCGGAGGAGGTATATGTGTCTCAAACCCCCGGGTTTTCTTGATAAAACTCAACCTCATCATGTGTGCAGACTTCAGCGCGCAATATATGGCCTCAAACAAGCCCCTCGCGCATGGTATTCAGAGCTTCGGACTTTTCTCCTTGCTCGCGGCTTCACAAACTCCTTGGCGGATACCTCTCTTTTCATCCTCCGGCCACCGAACTTCAAATATATGTGCTGGTATATGTTGACGATATTTTTGTTACAGGCAACTCCCCGTCACGTTTACAACATTTCATTGATGCGCTAGCGGCTCGTTTCTCAATCAAGGACTTGGGTGCTCTGTCTTTCTTTCTTAGGGTTGAGGCGTCACGGACATCTCGTGGTCTCTTTTTAACGCAACGAAAGTACATTTCAGACCTCCTCAATCGTTCCCTCATGCATGAATCAAAGTCCGTTCCTACCCCGATGTCGTCCACCTCGCGCGTCACTATGCGAACCGGTATTCCTCTATTCAATCCAACGGAATATCGGTCAATTGTTTGAGGGCTTCAATACCTATCACTCACGCGTTCGGACATCAGCTTTGTGGTAAACAAACTATCTCAATTCATGCATGCTCCCATGGATGTTCATTGGCAGACAGTTAAACGGGTGTTACGCTATCTGGCTTGAACAAAGGATCATGGCATCTTCTTTTCCGCCACCAACTCTCTGTCCTTACATGCATTCACCGTTGCTGATTGGGTGGGTGATAGTCATGATCTCAAGTCCACTGGTGCGTATCTAGTCTTCCTTGGTTCGCATCCCATTTCCTGGTCGTCCAAGAAGCAAACGGGACTTTCACGATCATCTACAGAGGCTGAATACATGTCAGTTGCCTCCACCGCTACTGAGGTCCCCTGGGTTCTCTCCTTGCTCTCCGAACTTGGAATCACACCATCCACACCACCCACCATCTACTACGACAACATTGGAGCGATATATCTGAGTGCCAAGCCTGTTTTCCACTCCCGCATGAAACATTTGGCTCTCGACTATCTATTTGTTCTTGGACTTGTTGAATCAAAGACTCTTCGGGTAACGCATGTTCGGGCCGCTGATCAACTTGCAGATGTTCTCACGAAACCTCTACCACGGCTTCCCTTCGAGTTATTGTGTTCCAAGATAGGACTCACCTCGGATGCTCCATCTTGCGGGGGCGTATAAAGGATAATTATGTCATTTCATTATTTATGCTAGGGTTTTGTAATGTTCTCTATAAGTACTCTTGTAATCTCTCTTATTGTTTTAATTTGAATTCATTATTCAAACTCAACAGTTGTGATAACTCTTTACATGAACGTGAACAATGGTGAAAGAGAGAGAAAAGCAAGCATTCTTGCATCTTCACTTTCGGTGTATGGAGTTTGCAATTTCAGGTCTATAACTGCAAAAGGTGTTGTGAAGCAGAGGAGGTTCTCGGAAGAGAATGATATCAAGTTGTCTGGATACAGATAGGTATATAACACTCGATTATCCGATAAATTAATTCGTTTTGATGTACAGGGGGAGATTATTACATTATGTCATAGCATGTGAAAAGTTGTCATTGTTGCAACCAATATGCTTGAGAGTATAACCGTTCATCCAACTCCAGCACACGCATAAGTTTCAGATATTTCCATTGCTCTTAGAGAAGGTGCTGCTGTAGTGATACTTTCTGGAGAAACTGGACATGGAAAGTAAGTGGTTGACTTTTTCTTATCATTTAAGGATTTAGCTTATTGTGGATTTATTTGGTGACTCAAGGACAAGGCTAAATATGTTCTACAAAAGTGCATGCATAAAATTTCATATCCTTCCAGGTTCCCACTGAAAGCTATGCAGAGTGATGCACACAGTGGTTCTGCGGACAGAGGCAACCTTTGCTGCTGGTGAAATGCCACCTAATCTTGACCAATCCTTCAAGGTATACTGCAAATTATTTCTCTGGATCGATATCTTTGTTAGTCAATATTTTGTTATACATCTACTAATGGAACCCATTTGTTCTTTACAGAACCATATGAGTGTGATGTTTGAATACCTGCAACCATGATGTCAAACATTCTTCGCACTTCAACTTTTGTCTTTACTAGGACCGGTTTCGTGGCCATTCTATTAAGCCACTATCGACCTTCTCACACAATTTTTGCCTTTATTAATGATTGAGTTTCATATTCCTTTTCAAACATTGATTATCTTTCTACATCCAATGTCGTTGATTTGAAAACAAATATCGATTTACAGTTTTGTTTTGAGTTGGATGAGCATAAACCATGAATATTTTGAAACAAGAAGTAAATATATCCAAAAGTATTTATTATTCATATGATGTTAATGGTAACAATTTACTTAATAGCAAACATCATTAGTTGCTCTGATTCTATTATTTTAATTGAATGTATAGGAAAATGTTACAACAAAGAATATCGTTGTATCAAGGAGTCTGCCCCATTTACATGCAGTTCATGGATGATACTGAAAAAACCTTTGCAAAAGCTTTGGATTTGTTGGTGGTAATTGTGGCTGAGGCGAATACTGTCATATTTGTGGCTGCTTTGCTTGGGCATCAACTAGGCCATTGATATATATTTGGATTTGGGTTTTATTGCTAGTTGATGTAGTTTAGAAGTTTCAAAATCATATATATAAAAAGAAGGATTTTTCCTCCCCTCTCGTGCTGCCACGTCAGCGGAGGAAAAAAATCCCCTTACTCTTCCTTTCAAACTGGCCAGCCCCTTAGCCTTCTTTTCACACTTGGTCAGCCTTATCCTCTCGTTTTTTCCAGATTCATCTCTTCTTCTTGTTCGTCTTCCTCTTGTTGCGTGACTCTTCCTATTCGTCTTCTATTTTCTTCGTGCGATGCAAAACCAGGCAAATGTTTATTTTGCATGTATTCCTTTTGTTTCTCGCTATGTCGGCTCTATAGATTACAATTACAAGTTGTGCTATGCAGATCGGGGTCGCGTTCTTCTATTTTTTCGAATTGCCTGTATACCATTTCTGAATCGGGGTCACGTTCTTGAGGAGCTTCGTCCCAAAATCCTGATGGCATGCATGTGTTTCTGGGTCAAAACAGAGAGTGGGTTTGAGGAAGTGGAAGGTGTGGTTGTTGGACGAAAGAAGTGAGAATATTTGGGTTTCTTCTTCTTTTTCTTCGCGATGAGTAGTCATTGGGAATGGGTGACAAGGAAGCTGCAACGGTGAAAATTGTTGACACTTTCAAGCTTGCGTTGTTGACATTGTTGACACTTTAAGGTTTCAGGCCGATTACCTCTACTTCTTTCTACTATTATCAGTTATATATTCAGTACCCAATGTGAATCAGTCTTTTATAAAGTTAAATCTATCGGAAATAACTGTTTATTCGTTAATAATGACCAATGTGTGGGCGAAAATTTCAGAGGAGACCAGCAGCAGTCAGCCAATATGAGAGGAGGGAGAGCAATTGCATGTATGATATTTGGTGTATATTTATATAATTACGTATTGAGGACTAACTTTGCGTAATGATAATAAATGTCGTGTGTAGAAATGTTTTGTCATTTTACCTTTCAAAATTCAGATGATGTCACATTGGCAGATCGATTGGCTGAGTGTTATAGAGGATTCTTCATCCCACCGAGGCCAGACAAGAGTGTAGTAGAGAGCCAAGTTACGTAGAAGCAAGAGTTTATGGAGTAGAGAAGAGTTGCTTTGTAGAAATATTTGTGTAGGCTTGCTACACATCCTGTTATCCGGAATAGCGACGAGTTAAAGGTGTTTCTTCAGGTGCAACTCTTTTCTATCGCTACCTGCAACAACGGATGTGGCCTCAAGGATGTTGGATGCATAGTGAAGCTCTTGAAGCAATTGTTTGAAGAAGGTGGAGCCTCTGTAGTGGTGCCACATGAGTTAGTTCAGCCGGCCAAGGGAGATAGGGATCTGTTGAGATTATTTAAAGAGCTGAAGCAGTCAGCAGCCATTGGCTAGGGTGGAACGAAACCACCTATGGTCGAAGAGGATAAAGAAATCTTGGAAAAGAAAGAAAAGATTCAGGACCTTGAGCAGCAAATCATCAATGCTTCCGAGCAGGCAAATTCTTTTCTATATAAGTTAATCTTTGCATCATTAGGCCTCCATATTCACGTTATATGTAGTTTAGACTGAATTTTTGTTGTGGAAATGTGTTCTTAGGCTGAAAGCCCAGCAAGACATGGGGAGACTATGGGGGAACTCATATATCCATTGTTCAAAGAAAAGGTACATGTAAAATTGAAGATTGGATTACTGATTTTGCTCAGTTGTTCAAGACCCAGGTTAGATTTGATGCACATTCATACTTGAATCTACTAGAAATCGACATGAAAGTTTAAGCTGAAGCTATAGAGGAGGCAGTCACCTCTGAAGAAGCTTAAAAACTTTTTGACAGAGCATCTGATCAAGGAAAAGATTGAGCTTCCCTCAAAGTGTTTTCGAGGAATCTATATCAGATTATTTCGAGTCATTGGGAATGATTTTCTCCATTTTTGGTTTTTGTGATTCAATTTTAAGCCTAATAAGATGGATTCGGTGCAGAATGTGCTTGGGAAATGGGGTGACGTGGGCGAAGGCTGCGAAGAAGGTGGAGCATCTCGATGGAAACCTGTGGTAACACTGTAAGCTTCTTTTTTTTATTTCTTGGTTGAGTCGATTGAGTCAATTAATCCGAAAGAAAAAGGAAGACTTGCAGACACAAGTAAATCTACAGAAACACAACCTGCTCTACAAGATCCATGACCCAATGACCATTTCTGCAAGCTGAATATCTCCCACCATTCCTAGAAAAGCTTCTGGTGGTAGTGTCGTACTTTATTAGTTTGTACGTCAAAGCAATGTCCTGAGGTCATAATGGTATGTATATAATTAAGTAGGACTCTCATTTTTGGTATTAGTGGAAGGGAAAAAGTCATAAATTTTTAATCTCCTTTTACTTTTTTGCAATAAAACGAAAGAAAAATATGGCTTTATATATTTTAGTTTTCCAAGAGAGAGAGAAACTACCTTCATTTACCCTGAGATTTGTTTCTTTGCCTCTCAAGTAGTCGTGTCTCTTACTTTTATCACATAACAAAGACCTTAACACGAGATGTGGTTATGGTTGTTGCATGAACTCATGAAACATGATTCAAACAAATCTTAGAGGAAGATAGTGAAAATAAGAGCTCTTATAAATTTAAAAAGGAAGAAGTAGAAATGAACTGAGACTCTTGGTTCCTCTTTATTATTCTTTCGTTTATACCAAAAACAGAGAGTGTTTGTAACAACCACATTTGATTGTTTTGGTATAAACTAGCACATTTTGTTGGTTATTTGTGCTAAATACAATTTGCATTTTCCATCTTGCAACAGGAATCTTCTGCTTCAGCAAAAACAAATGCTATCAAGAAGAATGGGCAGTCAGTAGGTGCTACAAACAGTTCTACGAGCTACGATCATGGAACTCCAGAAGTTTCTATTGAGGATTTGGCTGCAACTCGGATTCAAACAGAGTTTAGAGCTTTTAAGGTGTGTAGAATTACTATTGGTAAATACAGTTTCATAGTTGAGTATTTCAATGTCAATACTTTATTATGGAAAGTTGCCTCTTATTGTCAATAAAACCTCCCTGACCATTTGCTTCGTCTAATCTCCATGATAGTCTTTTAATGTTTCTGGGAAAAAGCCTTTTAACTTCTGATTATGTTTCTTTTATACAGGCTAGAAAGACGTTTCGTCATCTGAAAGGAATAGCACGAGCAAAGTTGTTGACTGAACATAGTTATGTGCAAAAGCGAGCGGCGATTACATTGAAGTATCTCCACTCATGGAGTCATATTCAGTCACAGATAAAGGCTCGTTGAATATGCATGGTAACAGAAGGCCGGTTGAAGTAGAAGAAATTAGAGAATCAACAGATGCTCGAGGCAAAGCTCCATGATGTGGAGGTAAGGCTGGTTCACCCACTTGCTAAAGATTTGTGATTCCAAAATTAACCTATTTGGAAGCTTCAATTGTCATTTTGTTTCTTGCTTTCTATTCACTTTTCTGTATAATTTTTGTTTAACCTAATGCTGAGATATTTTCTCCCTATTGCCTTGGATCGGAGTCTTGTTGCTAACTTGGACATGAAGGAGACTGATTGGCCAAGGTTCTACATGATGAGGAGTATAGGAAATCAATGAGATCTAGAAAAATAGCCGCTCAGCTTCTGCTTCAAGCAAATACTACATAAAGATCAACGAAGATGAGATTGCAAGTGATTACCTACTCTCATCATATTATAAGAACTTAAAATAAGAAAGAGAAGGTATAGATAGGTCAGTTTAACTTCAAAAAAATGCATGATCCATGTAGAAGTAATGAATTTGAAGAATATTAGAGGTTTTAGATTTAAATCCCAAATTTTCTCACACATGGATGTGAAGATTTCTTTCAAATCAATTGTGTGGTTTTGGGACTTCTGTCCAAGTCTACAATTGCCATGCCATGCTAGAATCTACCTTAAGTCTGTGATAACCATTTTTCAAGCCCTCTTTGATTTTATTTTTGCATTATGTTGTAGATTTGCACTATTGATTTGGTTTTGATGATTCAATTGTTGGGGGTGATCTTGGTCTGATGTATGATCATGTAAAAGTCTTGTCTTTCTATATTTCTCCGACATTCAAAAATATTAGCTCAAGAATGCACTTAGATATTTCCTTTTAAAGATTACTTGATAAAGATAACAACAAGCACAAGCTTAATCTTTGCATCAAGCTCCATGGATGAAAAATGCAAGGTCAGTGGAGCAGATATTGTAGCTTAAATAATTTGTTTCATAGTCATTGATTGGTATGCACATTAAGAGTTCCTCATATCTGCAGCAAGTCCATAGTTGCACTGAAATTCTGTAATACTAAATGTGAACATGCCTCTATGTACATATGAATATGCATCTTACAAAATGCTTGGTGTAATGTTTTTCCTTTGTGCAGGACCTCTGACTAACCTTTTAACAATACCTCGGTCTGCACTATCTTGCAAAGTGGATAGCGAAAGAGGCATCAACTGGACCCAAAACCATGTGACGACATTCAATAAATATACTAAGCATACTTATTCCATAGAAAATGTCATCACTATGCTTACCACATTATCGGATAACCCCTCCGATTAAAATAAATGGATTGTTGGATTACTGCCTACAAGGGTCAAAGGTCATGTCATATGATTTAATGTAAAATCATATACAAATTCCAGAACATAGACTGTAGAGCAACCATGGATGTAGAGAATTTACTTTCGTATGTTTCTGCACTTGATACGAACAATTTCATCATTATGCTTCCCACCTTATCTTATAACCAAGCTTACCTCCAAATAAAAAAATGGGTTGTTGGATTATTACCTACAAGGGTTAAAGGTTATCATAAGCTTTAATACAAAATCATATAAGAATTTCAGATAATAGAATGCATAGTAGCCATGGATGCAGAGAATTTACTTCTGCATGTTTCTACACTTGATATGAGTTTTATTGATGAAGACTGGGGAAACACGAGCAAACTAGAATAGTCCATGGAATTATATAGTTTTAAACCGTGGTTGAACTTGACTTGCTTCGACTTAATTTTGGTGTTTGTTTTCATTGGTATCAAAATGAACTGACAACTCTGTGTTGTGTCAATATTTGTGACTTGGGAAGTAAGAAAAATCTGCAATAACCATGGAAATTAAGGTGGAAAAAGTCATGGATCGAAGAATATGGTGAAGCATGCGGTGGAGATGAACATACATATTCAGTTGTGTCTGTTAAACATGATGAAGCTGCAGCTTTAGACAGGAGTTTCAAACAATTTCAGTGACAAGCAAAATGAAGAAGAAGATGAAGAAATTCTTGAATGAGTTTGTAGAATGTCAAATTTATTTAGTGCCATGCTCCAGTGATAACACCACCATCTCACATGATTTCTGTTTAGTCTTTTTCACTCATATTTCTCTTCAATTTTCTACACACTGTTGGATCTTTGCAGTTTCATCTTTTCATTCATATTTCTCGATTATTTGGATGGGTTAATGGAACTAGGCTCGAGAAACAGTTATGAATCTCCTCCCTCTCTGCATTTTCTCTTTGATATGTTAAACTAGTGTGTCCATTGCTTGGAAAGAGCTTTATATGCTCCTTTCATCTCATTTTAGTGTGTAACAATGTAATATTTGTATATAGGGGGAAGAATGAGCTGCGAGATGAGAAGCAGAAGCTCCAAACAGAGAAGGACAAGCTCGAGCATCAACTTAAAGCGATGAAGGCTCAACCGCAACCCTTCGGCTTGCAAAATCTTCCAACGGTCCCTCAAGTTCAAGCTCTTGTTATATCGGTGAACCGGTAATCCATCAGTGATGAGATTGCTTGTTTCCTCGATGATTTGGATTGGTTAATGGAATCAGGCTCAAGAAAGAGGTATGTATGTGGACTCCTAGGAACTGGGTGATTTATCGGGAAGTAGCTTCAAATGGAACAGAAGTTTGTAGGATATGTGATGTTTTGATACCAGATTTTTGATTGTGACTACAAGGAATGCAAGCATGCCTGATAACACTGAAAGTGTATCATTATTAGGATAGGTTTTTACATCATTTTCGCATGATTCTTACATCGTCTACATACTTATCCGATTCTATTTTGAGCTTCACACACCCGTTTTGTTGGTTTTCAGGTTTATAGGCGACAAGGCCTAAATGAGATCAAAATAAGGATTCCTTGTTAAAAACCACAAGATTTGAAGGAAAATCTACTCAGAGCCGAGACCGAGCTCCAGAACCCAAAGGAACACCCGAGCAACGAGCAGAAAAGAGGAGTATCAAGATCACAAGGGTGCCCGACCGGGCACTATTCCCCACCCGCTCGGGTAAAGTCTACGGGGTTTGTCCATGCAAGATTACACGACCGGGCACATGAACAAGGAGATCGTTTTGGATATGATTTGGTCATTGCAACAAGTAGCCTCCCTTAAACTCTTCATAACTTCTACATAACTTTTAAACTTGTGAGGAGCTTCTCCAATAACTTGAGTATCCCATCCTCGTCTAATAGCATTCTGGTCATTTTGCAAGCATGAAGCAGAGTTTGTTTTTTATTAGTTTGAAGAAAAAACATTCTGAGAATAGACATCAAGTTTAAAGCAAACAATTTTGCACATGCATTTAAATATGTTAAAACAGTACGATTGTCACATACATGTGACCTCACCCAGATGCAATCTGAGCATCAACACCATTCTTTGATAGGTTGTTATCAATAGTTTCCACAAATGCGACGCTCGTACCATCGAGAACGTCATGAACATCGGTAAGAATTTGAACTCATATCCTTTTAGCACCAGCTTCATGCTTCTTCTCGAGCTGTCTGCAAACATTAACAAAGAAAACCCCAGATTAAAAGTAGACTTAACCGAATCTGAAAAAAAAATGCACGCTCGATATAACCAATTCGAAAACCAACCAAGGCATTGTAAATATGCAAATTCAATCGACAAATAACAAAATGTAGAAGAGAAAACTCACCTTCAGGTAGCACATGAAACTAGAAGCATAACAAAAGTATCATTTAGTAATTTAAATCGAAGCAGAACCCGCCGTTGTCTTTGCATGGGACCAAGATATAGATTTCCAATGTATAGATCATAAGAATGATATGAATTGAGGTCTTCGAGTTGCAGAGATCAGAAGGAGATAGTAATACTTGTAGTTGATAACATAAACCTCATTGCAAAAACATCTTCTTTATGCATTCTTAACGTTCCCATCCGCTTCCTTAGGCTATCCTCAGGGCATTCAATGAGACAAATTGGATATTACACTGGTCATATGATTATCCTGCAAATTGTGAACATTTTTAGGAAGGAATTTTTGTATGTTAGATTTAGCCTGATCAAGATGAAGATTCCTTCTTCACACATTAACACATACCAACACAAAATTCATTACAACATGAACTAAATCGAACCATTACGTCTTTACATGAAGAGATGACATGAGGTAATGCTAAGCTACATTATCACCAAGTTGGTGTTGCTCTAATATGCTAGCTACCAAACAATATAGCTTCACCTGCTGTAGGATTGCATCACCCTAGAAACACATAGAAGTATAAAGAGTAGATAGATAAGCGTGTTCTATTCCCATGTAGACATCGTATTTTCTATCTCCTGCAACTTCAGCTGATAATTCTGGATAGTTTACCTGAAATATGCACACTCATGCATAAGCAAAACGGCCAGGAGGTACAAATACGAAAAAATTATCAAGATAAAGGAAAACCTTCCACGTATAGTTCATGAATATGCCATCACAAATGTCAAAGAAAGGTTTATTCATTTCATTCAACTGATCTTGCCATTCAAGATGACCACAAACAGTGACACTGTCATACCTGCAAAGACGTATCAGATTAAACAACAAAGAATTTAGAAATAGAATAGAGTCATTTAACATAATGATAATTTCTGAAAACTCACCATATAACCAATATCCCAGGCATAGACAAATGCACGATATTTGTCACCAGATTCAAAGCTAAATCCAATGCCTACAACACTAAACATCCAATAACCATTTCTAGAAATTACCTTCCCTTCTTCTTTGTTGGAGTCTCAGTGAAGTTTGCTGGCTGAAGCTTCCAACCAGAGACTCCATAGACCTGCTCGATTTGCTCGGAAGAAAGGAAAATCAGGAGAAAGACGTATTAGCTATTCTATACTTGAATTGAATTATCACGTTACTACCAAAATAATACACAAACTATAATAATTACTTCCAAATCAACCCATGAATGAACATCACATAGATTGTATCAACTATTCTAAACTAACATAATAATTTATGTATTAAACGACAAATAGTTTAGTGCAATTTTATGTGGAGCGGCAATTCAGTACATGAATGATCCTAAGATGCCAAGAAGCCACACAAAACGTCCAGCTCATAATTGGGACATCGATAAAGTACCTAGGGTAAAGATGAAGCCTTCACCCGAAAGGCTCACACGAACGACATCTCTGGGAAAGCTAAAGGAAACGAACGACAAATCCCTAACCAGACTTAGGAGCAGCTCAACCAGAATGTTTGGACAGCACGATCCAACCCCGAACATAGAGCGTATCATGACCGATATTAGGGACGACAACACCGATCGTGCGAAGAGTTCGGCAACTTCGCGTGCCACCCCATATCGAGCACATATTGCACGCGAAACGCTACGGACAAGACGACGTCGAGGACGTCCACCTGATAAGTAGCGTGCCATGGTCGAGCTAAAGACCTTAAACAAGCGCTTCTCGGGAGGCAACCCGAGCATATCCTTTTTCATTTTGATTTTTCGGACTTATTTTTCAATTTCTTTTTTTTTATTTTATTTTCGGACAATTTATCTAGGAATTAGGAAGTTGGAGATTCGTGTTATTGCTATTTTGTTTTCCACGTTTAAATGTTTTTAAGAGATGCAGCAATACCCGATCGGGCACACTTTTGTCCCCCGATCGGGCACGGCAGAAAATTGGAGGACCCGGTCGTGCATCCACGCACAACACCCGACCGGGTAGGTCATGT
>CM071869.1:21224495-21235663 GCA_036759665.1 Gynandropsis gynandra | reverse complement strand
CGAAAGATTACGGCAAATCCACCCCGAAAACGTGACAAAGTGAGCAGAGGCGATATGTGCACAACCACGGAAGCAAACGGATCACCCGAGCATCGAGCGAAAGGAACGGAAATAGCAAGTAAACACAGCCCTCTTCGGCTTGGAAGAGGCCCCGCTCGGGCTGCCAAACTCCAGCAATTTTTGCACGGGTCGGGGAGCTGATCAGCACGCACGGATTTGGCTGAAGAACAAGAGCCCGAGATCACTCACCCCGCGCGGGTAGAGCATGTGCTCACGCTGGCCCCCTTTTTTCTCAACAACCTCTTTTGAATTTTGAACGGGCTGAATTAAAAAGGAACAGAAGGGGAAAGCTAAGAACAGACGGTGAAAAAGCAAGAGAACAAGGAGACGAACCAGCAAGGAGAAAAGAGAGAGCACGGCCGAAGAAGGAGACTTCGGGGAATCGAAGGATTCGTCGGAGGTTACGCTCGGAGGATAGGGAAGATGAATACCTTACTGCGTTTGTATTTGTTTCTCTAAAACTTCTGATTAGTTCTCGTTATCATGGGTTAGGGATGCCATTGTAATGGATAGTTCGATTCGGTAATGCTTGATTTCGGTTTTATTCAATCGTATGGTTCGATAGGTTATAGATATGTGCGTAATGCGTTCTTACTATTTTGATTTCATGTTTGAATGAGACTAGATCCGTTCGAGTGAGATTAGACATGTTTGAATGAGATTAGAGATTCGTCTAGGCTTGGAAGAGTCAGACTTGAGTCTCGGGAATCAACCTTCGAATGAATTAGATTAATGAGAATTTGACTGATCGGTTAATCTATCTAGGAACGATAATAATCGAGGTAGGACTTCCATTGTTCGTCATGCATTTAGGTTGTATATTTACTGCATCGGAAGGTGAGTACGTTTATATCTTAGATAGAAGATTTAGGCTCGGAAGAGTCATTTCTGTTTATAGAGGTTGAGTTCCCATCCGACATTAGAGGTTGAATTCCCTATTGTTCTTCATGTATCTAGACGTTCCGCGCTACATCGGAAGATGAGTGACGTTGATTTCCTAGGTAGAGGATTTACGCTTGGAAGAGTCATTTCCAGCATTAGAGGTCGAATTCCCTATCGTTCTTCATGCATCTAGATGTTCCGCGCTACATCAGAAGATGAGTGACGTTGATTTCCTAGGTAGAGGATTAGATTTTAGTTCCCCATTGATTGATATAAACCGATTTCATGTTCCATAGAAACATCCATTGCATGTTCCGATATTCCTGAAACCCGTGATACTCCATCTTGTCGAGTCTAGCTTCGTTATCGGAAGATGAGTGACGTTGATTTCCTAGGTAGAGGATTTAGGCTTGGAGAGTCATTTCCAGCATTAGAGGTCGAATTCCCTATCGTCCTTCATGCATCTAGACGTTCCGTGCTACATCAGAAGATGAGTGACGTTGATTCTCTAGGTAGAGGATTAGATTTTGGTTCCCCATCTATTGATATAAACTGATTTCATGATCTATAGAAACATCCATTGCATGTTCCGGTATTCCCGAAGCCCATAGTACTCTATCTTGTTGAGTCTAACTTCATCATCCTTTATTATCTTTATTTTCCCGTTTCATAATCTTATATTGATTGATCTTCTTCTCGTGGATGCTTAGTTCTAACGCTGCATTCAGTCCCCAGAGTTCGACCCTGGTACTACACGAACCGTATACTTGCGGTAAAGTGGTCTAGGAAATTAAAACCTCTGGTTTCCGCACATCAAGTTTTTGCTATTTCTTCCACCCGACCATGTTGTTGGTTGAAAGCAATGAATTATTGTATCATGTGTTGGAACTCATCCATCATTAGTTGAATTTTGTTTGCAACTGAGCGGCTCTCTCGCTTTGTGTTGGTTCATCATAATGGTTTCTGGAACTAGACATTGCAAAGATATATTCAGAAAAGATGAATGAAAGGAAAGATGAAAAAACTCACAATCTCTCATAAAAGTGTTTCACTCAAATTTTCTCCCGCTCACTTGTCTTTTCCTTGGCTTATCTTTTTTATTCAATTTAGAACTAAAAAATTACTCAAAGTGAATTTTCTATAAATTCAAAACAAATCTTGACACTACATGTGTATAACAACAACATTACTTCTACGATTCCTAATATATGATACTTCTATTTCTTATCTATTAACTTTTTCTATTTTATTTTCTATACCTTCCTTTTTATTTATGTGTCTTTTCCTGCACTCTTATTCTTCGTTTTTCTTTTCTACTTCCTTTTTGTATCTATAAAGTTGTTCTCATTACTTTGTTAATACTAATGTAAAATAAGTTATTATCTTTTTTGCAACAAGAAGAATATGATCGAGAAAAAAAAAAGAAAACGAGGCTAAAAAATGAAACATGGGTCCACACAAGGCTAAAAAAAGGTCGAGAAAAAGGTATGTCATGCAATTTTACGAAGGATCGTTGATATAGGACGAAGGGTCGGGACCGCCAAAAATCACCCAAGCCATGCTCGGTAGTTTATACATGGATATAAATATTTAAAATAATATTTGATTGTTTTGAACTATTTAATTTTTGTTTAATAACTATATTATTTTAATTTTTTAGATTGTCAAACTAAACCGATGTAGACGTATATTCGGTCTAGGTTCTTTGAAGTCTCAAATAATCAAAACTTCGAGTAATGGGATTTTGATAGCCACGCTAAGATCGTGAGTTTCGTGCAATGCATCGATGATCTCACGGTATAAGTGAGGCGCAACATACACATATCACAATGCAATAGCCTAAATCATGGGGTGGATAATAAAATTTGTCAATTTCAAATTGATTATAGAGTTTTTGCGTCTGTAGATATCGCACTATGCACCTTCCCAAACACACACTCGCACCGACATCAAGATCATCGTCTTCTTCATCACTACATATCAACATTGCGGGATTAGAAGATATTTTAAATGAAATAAGTATTTTCATTTTTTAAATGATGGCGATATGTATTCGGTCTAAGCTCGTTCAAGTCAGAAATCATCCAAAATTTAAAATCGTGAGCCCCGAGCGACGCGTTGATGATCTTACAGCACAAGTGGAGCCGCAACATACATAGATCACGATGCAACAGGATGAAATCACGGGGTTCATATCAAAGTTTGTCGATGTCAAATCAATTATGGAGTTTTTGTGTCTCTTGATGTCGCACTTTGCCTTTCCTAACCCCGCACCCACATCGGCATTAGGATCATTGTTTTCTACATCATCGCATATCAACATTGAGGATTTAGAAGAATTTTTATACAAAATTAATGTTTGTATTTTTTTAGATTTTAGAATTTAAAAACCATTCATTTTCATTTTGTAATTTTTTTTAAAATATATTTAAATGTCTAAAACAATCCACATTAGGACGATATTGTAAAAGTTCACACAAATAGAATTATAATAGTGTTATAGCCATGTATGTGGTAATGCATTGTTTGCATTTGATTATCTTGAAAAGTCCTGCGCGGTCTTGCGTTAACCTCGCATAGCTAGTTGTAACGTCGAAGGGCATTACAATGACGTTGCCAATTCTAATGTTGACCCGCATTAATCTTGTTGACATACTAGCCAAAGCATTTTCCAACCACATCGTTGTTGACCTATTGGCACTGTCTCATTAACCACGTTGTACGTAAGCTGTAGTGTTGCGGCATTAAGTGGTCATGGCTTTACTCATCTAACACCAATTCAACGTTTGGCATTTACCAACGGTGTTCTAGCTAACACCAATTCCACGTTACCAAATCATTGGAAATATCAAATACAAAATCAATTGTTAATATTTTATTGTCACCAATGAGAACAATAACTAACATAATTAAACAAAGAGTACAAACAACGTACCTCAATATCATGACTGTGGAAGTGCTAATCAGTAAAACATGTAATACATAATAATTGTGACTTATATGAATATACAATCACAGTGACAATATTCACGGAATAAATATGACGAATATCACGGGCATAGGTTTTATTGTGACGTGATGTTGTATTTATGTATAGTGACGTTGTATGCAACTGGAAACTAACTTAGCAATGAATATTCATTGCTAAGTTAATGTTTATTGTATAATGTTTTATTGTATAGTGACGTTATATACAACTGGAAACTAACTTAGCAATGAATATCCATTACCATCTTAAGTGCACATTCAGTGTATACACAATTTTGAAGTAATTATGCAACGAATATTCATCAATATCTACAAAACTAAACATTGAACAATCAGATATAATTCAGAAATTATTACTTACCCAATTCATTACAAAACAACATTTTCCAATTTGGATTGGTTTTAGAAGAATGCATTGAAACAAATGTCTATAATCGTACTTTTCGAACCTTATATTTGTAAGACAGTTCTTGGGAATGTTTAATTTCCGATAAGAGGCTAAACATGATTAATAGTACAGAATGAGAATTCACAAACTGATGGAAAATTCAAAGACAGACAACATAATAAAAAATTTGGTAATAAGAACTAAACCAAAGTAAAAACATAAGGATTTCGAACATTGTTCCAATTTCAGACATGAAATGTTGCTTTTTCACATATAATGCTTGACAGAAGTTTCAAAGAATTAACCAGCACCCATGATCTTACGCATGCATATGCATCACCAAAAAAAAATCAACATGTAAAACTGTAGATATTACCACAAAAACATAAAGCTTTTAGAACAACAAAGCTTTTTGGACAAATCTGATATTCCATAACCAAAATAAAGATGATTTAAATTTTAGTATAAGCTTGTCTTCTTTAGAAAATTGAATGATCTTGCCAATTTCATCCAACGCTAATATTTTGACCATTGATTAAAATATATAAATATATATACATACCTACACATAAAAATAATGTTAATATCATAAATCGAGAACCGTGTTAGACATTTTTCAAAACAATATTAGAAATATATATACAATCTACAACTGAACCAAATAAACCCTAAAGTACCAACCATGAAAACTAAACTAAAACCAATCCAATTCCCCAAATCTAACACAATACCTGTAAGAATTATAAGTGTATGTCTTCAGTTTCTTAGTTGTAATCACCAATCTTGTCCAAAAAAGAATGTGAAATGAATGGTGGAAGTGCCAAGTATATGTCCTTGTATGTGCAGTTCTGCAAAGAATTTTCATGTAACCAAATTCAATCTGGTAAGTGTTACCAACCAATATGAGAATCCTGCGTCTCTTGCTCGGGTTTCTCGTCCTGGTTCGATTTCTCCACCATCTTTCGTTGCCCTAATCTCGTGAGCAACTCCAAGACCTTGTCACTGTTGTCTAGGTAGTACTTTGCTTTGCTCGGTTTTTGGCCTACCGTACACGCGAATATCTCGGGAGGTGACAAATACTGCATATCCGTTATGGCACTGAACATTTCCTCATCCGATCTGTCGTCTCCAACACACAAAACAAAATCCAGCGGCTTCCCGTCATCCATCAGTTTGGACAGTATCTTCTTTGCTGTTTGTCCCTTTGTAACACCCTGAAACATTAGAAGAAAACCTGAAGTGAAATTGGTAACAAAAACCTGAAAAAAGAATGATCATTAGACCAGATTTTTGTGTACCTGAGGCTTCACTTCTACGATGTGATTGCCACTGCTGACAACAACAGGTTCGTTCGCGAGGACACTCTCGAGATGATCATGAAGTTCTTTAGCTTGGCAAGATCCAAAATCTGGATCAGCATCTTTGTGCTGCCACACTAAGGCGGTTTCCTTGGCTTCTATGTACGAGCCATCAGTTGCTTCGGTGTACGAATTCATGACAGGTTGAGCGATGCGTTTCCATTCAAAATCAAAATTTGCAGAGCGTGATTCCCACTCGGAGTTCCTATCCCACCTTCCAGAAAACAAGACAAGGTTTAAGGATTCTGAACAAGATCAGAACTCAATAGTAATTCGAAATAAGATTTTATGTACCTTATGAAGTAGCCATGCTCTGCTGCTAGACCAACTTTTCCACATTCCGAAAACCAGTCACTTAAAGTATCTCGATCTCGACCACTAACTATAAACAGGGTATTCCTTGGATCATCGCATAGATCATTGAGAATGGTGATCACTTTATCTCCAGGAGACTTGACGATGGATGAATCTGACACCACCGTCCCATCATAATCAAGAAAAATGGCCCTCCTGCTTGTTCCCTTGTAAACAGGGGCTATATGATCAATGGAAAGTTTTCGAAAATTCGGCGGAAGAGACAAGACGCGAAAGTTGATTCCAAAACCAAGGCCCCAACAGCGATTGATGTAATGTTCTCGGCACGCTCGTTCCAAGTCCTGAAGAAATCTCTTTGCCCAATATGAAACATCATGAGAACTGACGTATTTGTAGTGCTTCTCATGGCGTAATTGCTTTTCAGTCTCTTTCATGGTCAAGGCTTTGCTTAATGCATCAGCTACACCAGTAATGTCCCATGGATTGACCCTGATCGCACCGCTCAGAGAAGGAGAGCATCCAATGAATTCTGAAACAATTAGTGTACTCGTATGAGGGGATTCAGGTGGGATGTCCAGGGCTTCATCCATTTTCCAACTCCCTTGCCTGCAAATAACGTACTTGTAAGGCACCAAGTTCATTCCATCTCGAACAGCATTTACGATACAACATTCTGCTATGGCATAATAGGCTGTCTTCTCATGGCGAGGCAAAAATCGATCAATTAAGACCACAGGAACATATCCAGGAGAACCAAAATTATGGTTTACCCTTTCCATTATTTCATAAATCTCTCTCTTTGCTTCTTCGATGTCTCTTCCCGGACTCCTTGGGGGGTTTATAATTTGAATCAACACTAGATTTCCATGCCAACGTTCACCATGCTGCAGGAGTTGCTCTATAGCCAACAATTTCAAACTGATGCCCTTGAATATGTCCATGTCATCAAGCCCAAGAATCACGGTTTTCCCTGCATATTGTTCTTTGATTGATTTCGCCTTTGCAGCAGAAGAAGGGTGATTTAAAGTGTATTGCAGCCTACCCATATGGATACCCACAGGTAATATCCTGATACAGATTGTGCGGCCAAGATATTCAAGACAAATGTGGCCTCGTTTAGATTCATATGCCAGGCCAAGCATTCGCCTGCAACACGAAAGAAAATGGCGAGCATAATCAAATGTCTGAAAACCAATCTGATCAGTGTTTAAGAGGCCTCTCAAAATCTCATCTCGCACAGGCAGAGTTTTGTAAATTTCTGAAGAGGGAAATGGACTATGTAGGAAAAATCCGAGCTTTACGCGATGGAACCGCCGTCTCAAGAAAGTTGGCAGAACCATAAGGTGGTAATCATGAACCCACACAAAATCATTTTCAGCATTGAGAACCTCCATCACTTTATCTGCAAATCTCTTGTTAACTGTAAGATAGGACTGCCAAAGCGTTTTGTCGAACCGGCTGTCATAATCTTCGAATATCGGTAGCATATAGTGGAATAGGGGCCAGAGATAGTGCTTGCAAAACCCCTGATAATATCTTTGATGAAGATCGGGAGGAAGGAACGTAGGAACACAGTTAAACTCTTCTAAAAGCTTCTGAGAAACCTCCTCTTCCTCATTTGCCTCTACTTCAACCTTGAGAGAGCCGACATAAACCACAACTGTATCTGCTGGAAGACCATCCCTCAATTGCAAGAGAAGAGAGTCCTCGTCATAAGAAAATCTCCATTCTCCAGATTTACTGTCCTTCTCCGCATTAAGAGGGAGATGATTCGCCACAATAATTTTCTTCTCACGGCTTTCGGCTCTGGACGAGTCTGAATCTTCTTCAGGAATAACTCCTGCAAGAGTCATGACACGAGGCAACGGTCTTGGAGTTTGGGGGAAATTGTACACATCCCCAGAATCTAAGTCCAACAAATTCCCACACGACCCAGAGAACATGCTTATAGAAGTATGAAACCAAATCTTCAGTTGAGATGTTGTAATAAGAAAACCCCTCAGACAAATGGAGAGCTAGGAAGCTGTCAGAGGAAGAGAAAACATTTTCAATAATCTGAAAAAGCTGTAGTGATTAAGATAACAATACTTCATGAGGAAAGGGCAAATTTTGCGGAATTTGAGAAAATGAGAAGGTGAGAAAAGCAAAGCATTTAAATGGGCAAGCACCATCTAAACAGCAGGCACGATTTCACTCCTCGCAGACTTTATCCACAAAATTTTTCCTATATAAAACTTCAGAGTCTGATAAAATAATTAAACGCAGACCAAACAACGGAAGAGTTTGCTTAACACGCAAGGTTGAGTCAAAGGCAACTCATCCTTCCATGTTTTAAACTAATTTATCCCTTGCTGTATCATAAAACAATTGCCTACAACTTCCCCATGCCCCAACCCCAAAACGCGGCTCAAAAATTATATTTTATATAAACTTCATATACCAACAAAACCATCATTATTTTTAAGTCGAAGACTCGGTTACATTCAAAACACTATTAGGTCACATTGTCTATCTTGCATAGTGGGCACCAAGATTCTGCAAATATAGTAAGGAAACTTTCTAGATCTCTTATCCAATTGTATACACAACAATATCTACTAAACCTATAACCAAGAAACACAATTTATCAAATTACATCATTCT
Organism: Gynandropsis gynandra; assembly: GCA_036759665.1. Classification (NCBI taxonomy): domain Eukaryota; kingdom Viridiplantae; phylum Streptophyta; class Magnoliopsida; order Brassicales; family Cleomaceae; genus Gynandropsis; species Gynandropsis gynandra. The sequence continues at coordinate 21,227,029 of CM071869.1, read as the reverse complement.
TTTTTTATTTTTACATGAACCTCTCTTAACAAACAGGGTCATCATAGATAATACAAATGTGAGGATTTTAATATTCAGTTTATCACAAATTCAGAAGAAGAGAGTGGTACTTAACCAACAAGTGACAACATTGTAAACATAATCATTTACAAACAAACACTGAGCTACAAAAAGAACAACATTAGAACTAAAAAAAATTTTCACACAGGCAATCCAGAGAAAATTATATAATATATATATATATATATCCCTCGTGAAAATAAAAATGGAAATTTATCAAAAAAGAGAAAATTACCTGGAAGTTCAAAGGTAAAAACTACAGAGGCCCGAGAACAAACAACTTGTGTGCAAAAAGAAAACCTGTTCGCAATTTTTTTTCCTGCACATACAAACTCCAAGGATCACGATCAACTTAGAAATAAAAATAAGTATACCTATTTGGAAGGCAAGGAAATACGCGGAAGATGGAGAAAAGAAAATACAAATGCAGCATGAAAAAGACACCCAATACTTCCAAAAATTCTCGAGCCTTTACATTACCCAGAAACAATCATGGTTTAAATATTGTGTAAACAATATACCCTCTGTTTGATTTCCGGGAAAGAGAGATACGAAAAACTCCAAAAACAGAGAGAAACCCACAAAACCCAAATAAGAAAATAAACTTCAAAAGCGAACGATAAAAAACCCTTCAACTTCCTCGGCAACCGCACGGATGGAGGAAAAACACTTCTTCAAACACAAGAATGGCTGAAAAGTCTCCGAAGTCTTAAAAAATTGATAAAATAAATTACTTACGGATGAGGCAAAACAGATAACGATGAAACGTGCGTTAGGTTCAAAGCCGGTGAAAGATTTCTATAAACGAGTCGAGAAAAACGAGAATTATTATTTATATATTAGAGAGAGAAAAGGTTGGTAATGGAAACAAAGATATGTTCAACAATGGAAGCTAAAATGTTACAGAAGATTTGGAAAGGAAAGACTGTTGAAAAAGGAAAAAGTCAAAAAATGGAAGAAGATTTATAGAGAGAGAGAAAAAAAAAGTTATGTAAATATGCCCAGTTGGATTTTGCAAAGACTGATTGGATCTTTTGGTTTTTTACTCGCGTTATTGACTTGTATACTTTTTTACCGTTGTACCTAAAATACCCCTGCCCGTGACCATTTTAAATGACAAAACTTACTAAATTTTTATACTCGCATTTATAACTTAAATAACATTCTGTTGTTTTTATTTTATTTTATAATGCTAAAAAATAAAAGCAGCAAAGAAATGTTTTTTAATGTGCGTAAATTTCTTCTTAAATTTATTTTCAGATTCTATCATATTTTTAATATCAAGCCCAAATATATAAAATTATGTTTAGAAATTGAGGGTTTTATACATTTTATTACTCGTATCTTTTAATATTTTTTTAGATAAAAACGGTGCTTTTTATTGTTCTTTCTTACCAATTTTAGGAGATTCGATTTTCCATTTATTATAAATACATTCTCGGCTATATTTTTATGAATGCTTTAGTTAATCGTTATTAGTATCGCGTGTTAATAAGATCACGAAATATGAGGATAAATAGATAAGGGTATAATATCCAAAGCCACGTTGGAGTGGTGTATGGTGCTTTTATGTTATTATTATTTGACGGACTACGGATTTAAATATTTTGAATTAAATAATAACTCTCCACGAAACTCCGTTTTTATGTAATGAAAAGAAATAAATTTGGTTGTACTTGTTTATTACACTCTTTATTTCAAAAAATTAAAAAAATATTTTTTCTCGTGTAAAATCAAATGTTTTTATATGTAAATATTTACTTTATAATAACGAAATCGTGCGTAACGTCCTAATTAATGCAAAAGATAACAATTTCAGAGAACATATATCAGGGATTATCAAAAATGTTTCTATAGGGCTAAAGTTCTTCAAAAATACCTTTGGCTGAAAAGAAAAAGTTTCAACTTCAAATCTATCCTTAAAATATTGATAATCCCATGTTACCCTTGACGACATTTTTTCTCTCTCCTCTAGAGCCCCTCTAATTCTCGCGCGAAAATTACTGTTCCCCCACACCACAACAGATTCGGCGAGAGTAGCTTGCAATCGGCATCAGATTCGTTGCCAATAGGTTGAAATCCTTTGTTGTCAACAAAGAAGCTTGCAATTAAGCACGTTCCGCAGAAAAACCAGGTGTGTATAGTGAGTTTTTCGTGTTTCTCTTGTGTTTATTGCAATGTCAAAGGTGACAGAGTGGGTCACAGAATCGTGCGGTCGCACTGGGTCACAGAGTCTCATCGAGGGGTCAAAGGGATCAAAGGTCGTCGCAGGGGTCCAAGGGTAAATGGGTCGAAAAGGGTCAAAGGGTCACAGGGGTCCAAGGGTAAATGGGTCGCAAAGGGTCAAAGGGTCGTAGGGGTCCAAGGGTCGGATGGAAAAGGGGTCGCAAAGGGTTCAAAGGGTCGCAGAGGTAAAGGGGTCGTAGGGGTCCAAGGGTCGCAGAGGTAAAGGGTCGCAGGGGTCCAAGGGGCGC
>CM071869.1:21185834-21222957 GCA_036759665.1 Gynandropsis gynandra | reverse complement strand
TGTCGGAGCGGCTATAAGGGGATGGAAATACATGCGTAAAGTGGTTGCCGTGGATGCGACCTTTCTGATAGGAGTGTACAAGGGAGCATTGATTGTAGCGATCGCGCAAGATGGTGAACATCACCAATATCCTCTTGCATGGGGAATAGTCGACAGAGAGAAGGACGAATCATGGACGTGGTTTATGTCAAGATTGCAACAGGTGGTACCGGACGGACGTGATGTCGTTGTGATATCTGATCGCCATAAAAGCTTGATCAAAGCAGTCAAAGAAGTGTATAAAGAAGCTGATCATGGTTTTTGTGCGCGTCATATATCGCAAAATATAAAGAGCTACGTCAATAAAGGCCATGGTAGAAAGACTTTAAAGGGTGATACTGTGGCGGAAATGTTCTTCAGATATGCGACAGCATACACGGAGAACGAATTTGAAGTGCTATTAAATGATTTGAAGGCCAGGTATCCTAATGTTGCAAAGTATTTGGAGAAGGAGGAACTTGATCCCGTTAAGTGGGCAAGATGCAAATTTAAGAGGGAACGGTACAACTTATTAACAACTAATGGCGCCAAGTCAATAAACTCAACGTTGAAGAAGTAAAAAAAATTGACGATCCTAGGGCTTTTAGATATTTGTTTGGGAAAGACAGTGGAATGGTTCAATAGGTATAGGCTGGAAGCAGCTACCGGTGATGATTCTCAAAAGTTAACACCTTACGTTGAGAAAACGTTACATGCACGGTTTGGACAGGCATCCAAGTATGATGTTATTGAATTGAACAGTCTCACTGATGAGTATGAGGTGAGAAATGAGATGGGTAGAAGATTTGTAGTGAGTCTTCAAAAAAGAACGTGCGAATGCAAAATGTTTGACGTAGATAAGTATCCATGCAGTCACGCAATTGCGGCAGCACATAAGGTTGGTAAAGGTGACAAGATACCAGATCTATGTTCACACTACTACCTTCGGGAGACATGGCGTTTGGCTTACCAAGAAACCGTGTATCCGGTTCCTGATTGCAGTGATTGGGACATTCCCCCTGAAGTGTCTAAGCATGTGTTTGAACCTCCTATACTATCTCAGAAAAGGCTAAGTGGGAGGCCTAAAGTGAATCGTTATCCTGGACCCGGTGAGGCTCGGAGAAGACAAACCCCGTCTGCTGCGTCGAGACAAACCCCATTTGTGTCGCCACAAACCCCGTCTTCTTCGTCGATACAAAACCCATTTGTGTCGCCACAAACCCCGTCTGCTGCGTCGTTACAAACCCCATCTTCAAAAGCCAGCATCACTGCCAGTGTTTGGAATGTGACAACCGAGACAACGCGGACTTCAAAAAAAAGAAAGCTTTGTTAGTTAGTAATTGTGTAATACTATATTATTTGCATTATTTTGATTAAAGTTTTTGGGACTTTCATCCTTATAATTCGATAAATTCTTCATTATAATCCGACCCATGCGACCCTCAATTGGATTAAATTAGAACCCATCCGACCTCATGCGAACAAATATGACTCATGCGACCAATGCGACATCATGCGAACAAATATGACTCATGCGACCAATGCGACATCATGCGAACAAATATGACTCATGCGACCAATGCGACATCATGCGAACAAATATGACACATGCGACCAATGCGACATCATGCGAACAAATATGACACATGCGACCAATGCGACATCATGCGAACAAATATGACTCATGCGACCAATGCGACCTCATGCGAACAAATATGACTCATGCGACCATACGACCAATGCCATTATCAATATGCCATTATCAATATGTCATTATCAATGTAGGATCAAAATAGACTATAATATAAATAATATCGACATTCGAAAACAATGTTGAATGTATTTTTTGAAATTTTGTCAAACTCATCCGACGAGTTCTTAAAACACTACTACCGCATTTGTAGCACAGACATTGGTTATACACAACTCAAATAGGGACACATGGGTCATAATCTGTTTTAACCATTGATTGACGTTGTAAATGTATTGTTTTGATTGGTCTGTTACGGTTTATCATTATAAACCCCGTAAATTCGTAGATTTCGCATGTAATGTGACCGTGCGACCCATGCGACCCATGCGACCCGTAATTATTTTGACGTTGTAAATGTATTGTTTGATTGGTTTTTGTCATTTTATCATCTTAAACCCATAAATTCGCCGAGTTCGCATCTATTCATCAATATATGCGACCCATGCGACCCTAATTTGTAATTAATTAGTTTGACGTTATAAATGTATTGTTTGCTTGGTTTTGGTCATTTTATCATCTTAAACCCGTAAATTTGCCGAGTTCGCATCTATTCATCAATATATGCGACCATACGACCCATGCGACCCATGCGACCCTAATTTGTAATTAATTAGTTTGACGTTATAAATGTATTGTTTGCTTGGTTTTGGTCATTTTATCATCTTAAACCCATAAATTCGCCGAGTTCGCATCTATTCATCAATATATGCGACCCTCATTTGGAATTAATTAATTCGTAATCGTAAATTCGTGGATTTCGCATAAATTGATCCTTATATGCGACCATGCCCCCCAGGCGCCCCGCCGAAAATTCCGTCACCAAAATTCCCGCCGAACTTTTCATCATATTTGAAATTTTTTTAAAAAATAACATCTGCAGGTCATGTCTTTTCGAATCCCCTCTGACGGCGATTCGATATCCAGGTCATGTCTTTTCGAATTACAGTCGTTTCCTTTTTAACAATAACGACACAAACTCTCTCTACTATCGTTCCTTCAATTTTTCCGAAAATGTTCGTGTTCCCTTCTTTCTTCAGAGAGATTTTTCCGCGCTATCTGGAAGAGAACTACATTGTAATCTTCTTCATCAGTCTCTCTGTCGGTATGTTACACGTAGAGAATGTAAAGATTTGACTTGTTTTTTCATTTTTTGTTACAGGACATCCCGACGATATTTTTCGATGATGTCATGTACGGGAACACGAGGGAAATAGCAACGCTTAAATGGACTGGGTCTATCAGAAGATGGTATGTCAAGTTGGATGGCTCCAGATTCACTGATGGGTGGAAAGATTTCGCCAACGACCTAGACTTAAGTGTTGGGGATTACTTACTTTTCACTCACGAAGGTGACATGGTCTTCCTTGTCAAGTTCGCCACTCCTGCTCCAAGGATTTTACGAGAAACTGTGGTACCAGTCACTCGTTCGAATCTGGCCGCAGATGAAGTGGTAAGTGACTTCAATATGGTTTTATTCCTTGCATGGGTAAGGATTTTCACGATTTTTATTCCTTTCTTCGGATGTCGCAGACACTTCCGATAGAGTTTGCGAGGTCGAACGGTCTTTGCCATAGACGGTCTAAGGTATATCTGATGCTAGGATACTCCACGGCGTGGGAGGCACGGCTAAGGCCCGTGGCACGTGGTGGCGCTTCCATCAGCAGGGGTTGGAGAAAGTTTTGTCTCGACCATCGACTAACCGAGGGTTGTAACCTCGTAGTCGAAATCTTTGATAATTCAGCATTACCCATGCTTCAGTTTTTCCCTAAAAATGACAGTGTTTGATTTTCAGTTGTGTTTGGATGATTTTCAGTTGTGTCTTGTATTTGGATGATTTTCAGTTGTGTTTGGATGATTTTCAGTTGTGTCTTGTATTTGGATGATTTTCAGTTGTGTTTGGATGATTTTCAGTTGTGTCTTGTATTTGGATGATTTTCAGTTGTGTTTGGATGATTTTCATTTGTGTCTTGTATTTGGATGGTTAACATTTGTGATAGTATTGAAGTTCCCCCGAGGGACAAGGGTCGCAGGGGTCCAAGGGTCGCAGATGGACAAGGGTCGCAGATGGACACGAAATAATAATTATTCATATTATTTGTAAATAAGTAATTGTATTTGTAAATAATAAATAATAAATTTTTCATATGATTTGTAAATGATAGTATTGAAGTTCCCCCGATTCAATAATAAGTATAATAAATTATTCATATTATTTGTAAATAAGTAATTGTATTTGTAAATAATAAATAATAAATTTTTCATATGATTTGTAAATGATAGTATTGAAGTTCCCCCGATTCAATAGTAAGTATAATAAATTATTCATATTATTTGTAAATAAGTAATTGTATTTGTAAATAATAAATAATAAATTTTTCATATGATTTGTAAATGATAGTATTGAAGTTCCCCATCTATCTCGGCAAATTTTGATTTTGCCTTTTCAGCACCTTTGGGATTTGCCGCCTCTGCTTTTGTATTAGGCAAATGAAACCCGGCATCCCTTAGAAGATCTCTGACAGCGTTGATGATTCTTTTCTCCGACTTCTTTATTTCCTTCACTAATTTCTGCTCCAGTGTCAGCCGGACTGGAGCTTCTTTTCCTTCAGCTTCATCTTCATCCTCGCCTTCTCTTTCAGCTTCAGCTTCAGCATCAGCTTCAGCGTCACCATCTCTCTCTTCATCACCTTCAGCATCAGCTTCAGCATCAGCTTCATCATCTTCAAGCTCTATCATTTTTTCCCCCACGCTCTTTTTCCTCTTAGTCCCCTTCCCCTTCCCCTTCCCTTTCCCCTTCTTTTCATCTCCAAGAACTGCTTTCCGCGTCAATAGTTCTTGCTCACGAATGTCCTCCCAACAAAGTCTCTTCGGATTTCTATGAATATGTTCCATCCATATCTGAACATTGGGATCGCATCCCTTATAGTCGTCCAGATCATAACTTGTAAAATGTTCATCGCGATCAGCACAAAGAATACTTCGAATATCCTGAAAAAGAAAAACTAGTCATTATTACCCTCTGTGACCCTTGTTTTCCTTGTGACCCTTGTATAATTGTTACCTTAGAATCTCCGATCAGCCTTATGACTTCTGCGTACTTCAGGTTAATCCTGGGTTTAACCATCTTCTTGCACATTCTTGGGCATGATGGATCCGCATTCTCTACATCAACATACCATCCCTTTCCGCCCAAACTAGGGATGGTTTCGAAAGGAAGTAACTGCAACATTAAAAAAAATAAGAATGCAAAAAGTATGAAAAAATTCAAGTTATTCGAATAATATATACAACTTACCATTAGTGGGATCATGAAACCTCCACAATACCATTTTGGTTTCGGTGATTCCCCGCTAACGTGCTTGCGGCAAGTATCCACAATCTTCTCGAATGTGTAACGCCCCCATGGAAAGCCTTCACAAAATTCCAAATCATCAACCATGTCAATGAGATCATGGCTGATAGAGTTGTCTGATGAAGGCTTGTGAGCAATAACTTGCGCCAACAACAACAAAGTTGCCAACCTCTTTCGGTCCTCGTCATTCTTCGCCTTCACAAGCTTTCCAATGATTTGTACGGGGGTCACCTTTCCACGGCCGAAATACTTCCGCCTGAATGTATCACCCCTTTTGGACTCCCATCCTTTGGGATATGGTCCGCAGTTCAATCCGGAAATTAGTGCGTGCTCCACTATAGAGTACCGGATGGGAACACCGTTTAAGACGAACCACAACTCCTTCTTGTCCCGTACAATCACAGAGTGATTTAGGAGGATAGACATTTGAACCTTAGTCAATGTGGAATCACATTGGAAATGGAATAAATGCTTAAATTGCGATTCCTTCTCGAAGTAATGCACGTCGTATTCATCTAAGATTCCTCTCAGCTTCGTTATTGTCTCGTGAGGATAACACTTGGTGGTGATCTTTGGCATTCTGTCCATGTGTTTGAATTGATACACAAACTTCGGCTTTGGGGCCACCTGCAAGACCAATTAATTAAAGAATACATTATACTTCTACCAACTCAAGCGACTCAAGCGACCCATGCGACCCACGTGACTCATGCGACCCATGCGACTCATGCGACCCATGCGACCCATGCGACCCAACCGACCCTTTGACTCAACCACCCCATGCGACTCGACTGAACCATGCGACCCAAACCCACTCACTGAGACAACCGACTCAAACGACCCTTAGACTCCCTGCGACGCTCAAGCGACCATTGCGACCCAAATCGACCCACTCAGACTCAACAGACTCACTGACACTCACACCCATTTCAAATCAATAAACCATTCTGGGACTCGACAGCCTGCAAACCCTAGAAATCGACGCTCAACCGACCATCGCGACCCAAACCGACCCACTGAGACAACCGACTCTTGCGACTCAACCGACTCACTGAGACTCAACCGACTCATTGACACTCACACCATTTCAAATCAATAAACCATTTTGGGACTCGACATCCTCCAAAACCCTAGAAATCGATCTACTTACACTTATTGACGCCATTGAAGATTGACTCGTGCTCTCTTCTCCACCGCTGCTGATTCTAGCCATTTCCTTCTTGCCAACTTCGAATTTCCTTCTTGCCAACTTCGAATCGATCCCTCTCAAGTTCGAAATCACTTGTTCTTTCTTGGCTTTTACTCTCCCAGAATGCGGGTTTGGCTTTTACTCTCCCAGAATGAGGTTTTTTCCACGTTCGAAAATTAAGGGTAAATTTGTCTTTTCTCCAGTTTTTTTTCCGATTAAATAATTATTCTAGGGAAGGGTATTTTTGAAGCGTTTTAGCCCTACGAGGGTATATCTGATATTCCGCCCATATATTACGGTTACTAATTAATTATACTTTGTACAATTCTTTTTTGATGAAAAATATATTCTTGTTGTATTCTCTAGTAACAAATATAAGAAAAAATTTGAAATCAATCATGGTTTTTTTCTATTCTTTAGAGAATGTGACAATATATTTATTTAAAAAAATATTTTAAAAATAAATTATAATTTCTTATGAATTAATAAAATTTGTAAATTTCTATATTTCGAAAAAATATTAAAAATAATTAAGTTGCAAGGTATTCACTTATAGTAATTTATTCGTCATAAAAAATTGAATAAAATCATATTATTTTTATATCAACCTCTATTCGGATATAGAACCATATCAAGAATTAAAATCAAACAGAGATTCAAAATATTAATATTTAACGAAAACAACCAATACATAACACAAAATATAAATATAGGTAACACAATATACAATTAATGTATAAACGCATATGGAACCGTATTAAGTTAAACATATATTTGGTTTTTATCTTTGCATTTTGTATTTTTACTTATAAAAAAATTACATATTTCAACCTCATAAACCTAGAGGTTTTCAAAGACCTATAATTGATATATTTTGTTGGTTTTCTTTTCTTACAATGAGCAGCTTAACATGAGGGACAAACGAGTGGAACAATGCATGTGAAAAAATTTTATTTACTCATCCGTTGGCAAAATATTTCTCCGTTTTTAGGTTCATATTATTAGCTTGAGTTACGTCATTCATATAGTTTGGTTGTGCATAATTCTGCAAATTATAGTTGTAGTAAATGAGATATTATTATAGATGACCATTATGCAACTAAAACGACTATAGAACCTTAATTTTGATTCTATATATGTATTGATCACCTCGAGATTTGTTTTGAACAAGTAAATGTTATTGTTGGTGTAGAGATAAAATAACATTAAACCTTTTTTTTCGTTTAGACCACTGTTGTCAACGTATTACAATACTATGAGGCTATTCTCTATTTGTCGTGGAAAATAGAAGGGTTTAATGATCACATTGATGAAGAAAGTTTTGGCCTTTCGATTTCAATACCACTCATATGTCTTCAAATTTTTTATTTCCTTCATTGTTATATATGAAGCGATTTTCCTTTGCAATCGTAGTGGAAATGAATTCTTCATGTTAGCGTTTGGTTTTTGTGTTCCTCCTCAACAAAATCCATATCTTATGATATCTCTGCATCATTCATTTTTTTAGAAATATTGAGAATGGAGATTAATGGACAAAGTAAAAGGGATCACTAACGCCATAAACAAATTGGAATCGATGTTGGTTATTATAGTATCGTGATCTCACTTCTTTCTTTCTTATCAATTGGAAATCTAGCTTTATTGTTGTTGAATACAATTGTTTCAGTTTTCATTAATCTATGTTGTATTTTCATACTTTTGTGTAAACTAGATTCACATTAATATTTATTTGTTTATTCTGTTCAAATTTGATACTTTCACTATGTTGTTTCATTGCCTCTCTTGCTGAGGAAAAGTGAATAGTTTAATTATATATTTCTATCTCTATTTGAAAAATTATGTTGCCTCATTGTCTTTGTGTCTGCTTCAAAAATTGTTGTCTTTTCCAAGTTTTATTGTTGTAAATGATTCAAGACGTATGGTAAAAAAACTCAAATCACTCGATTAGATTTGTTTTATCCTTTCATATTAGAAATCTGGATAATCTTTTTAATTTATGAATTTAATATTATTCTTTAAAAATTATATGTATGTTCTATCTCATAGTAAAATATTTATTTATCGTATTTTTATTATCATATTACTATCTTAATCATGAGTCATGATACAATCACCACCAACACATGTAACGAGACATAAAATCTGAAGAAAATAATTCAAATCCAATTTATTAATATTAAGATTATATATTAGTATGTAGTTAGTTATATCATTAACGTCCTAATATTGATTGTAAATTAATTTAAATTTTGAAAAATCTAAAATACACTACAAATAATCGGTAAATTAATTATATAAAATTTTAATGTTCTGTTATTTTAGAATAAATAAATAATCATATATAAATAAAATAAAAAATTGTTCTATTTTTAAAAGCTCGCGCATCCCCTTTGAATGGTTTCATTCACACCGATCTTCTTTTGTTTGCTACCTGGTTCAAAATTGTCAATTTCTTTTTTAAAGTACTTTTTAATGGTTTCAAGCTCAAAATGAGTCAAAGGCCTTAGAGTTATAGAAGAGTTTTTCTTTAGCATTTAATTTGAAGTGCAGAAACTACATTGATCAAGGTTGCAAAATGATCATTAATACTTGTTTACGAGGTTTACGATGTTGGTCCTATTTTTGCAATGAAGGTATATTGTGCACATTCTCTATAATACTGGAAAATTCTTCTTTATATATGTTATAGAGGCATTTGTTTGTTTTCCTTTTTAAGCCATATTGAAAGAAATCTGTATGCAAATAGAGTATGAGTGGAGATTATTCGCGTCATGTCTTGGTTCCTCTTACTAGAAGAATGTTTAAATATAGAGCTCAATAAAGCAAGTCATTTACTTCAAGAGAGTATCATTTTTTCTCCCATGTTGATATTTAAAAAATCTCATTTCTCTAAAAACACACCATCAATGAAGATTCATGACATGTAAGTGCTCTTGATTATCCTTGAATTATTACCATAATTCACAGTATATTCTTCATAATGTTGGTTAGAAACCTTTTTTCCAAAAATATATATATTTTTGAGTTTAGGGGCATAGACTATGATATTAAAGGTCATGATCAATGATCACAACAAACAAAGTGATTCAAAACTCCTTTGTATTTCTTTTGAAAAAATAAAGATCGATCCAGAGATAGTGAAAATCAAGATGCACATAGAGAATTGACTTGATTTAAAAACCAAGTTATCATAGGGACGAGTCTGAAATGTAAGACATTCACAAATTTAGGACGCGTTCATATCGAGTATTGGTTGGATTGGTTGACCACATAGAACTTTTATTATGTAAGTAGTTTTTCAATGAATCAATAATATTATTTCTTTGCTAATAAACTTATCTAATTGATATTTCTAAGTTGTAGATATTGTTGGACTTCTAATCGCTATGCAAGAATCAAATTTGTAGCTACCTACCTCTCATCAAAAAATAGAAATTCGATTGTTATTAAATAGGTAAGTATTTAATATTGTTGCTCCATTAACCTATTATATTATTTCTTCTGCAATAATTTGCTCAACCTTGCTTGAACCATTTCAAATACAGAAAATATGTCGTAAAAATATCGATATAGAATGGACTTCTATGCATTTTCGTTCAAATATTATTCAAATGATTGTTAAGAAAACAGTTATGATCGTAACACATACTATTCCCATTATGATCAATGGTTTTAAAAAAATCAATTAACACTTATATTAATTTTTTTATTCATGTGATTGCGTAATTAACACTTTGATCGTTCTGTTCCACAAACATCTACACCAATGGAAATCTAAAGACAATCAAGAAATTCTAACATAAATAAGTTTTAAAGATTTTCAAATTATATCAATACCTCAATAATTATTTTTAATCATGTTATGATTTAAATTTAGTCCTAAAAAATTATGCAGATATGAATAGAAAAAACAATCATGCGAAAAACTCATGTCTAAATCATGCAATCATTTTTCGAAAAAATTACGTTTTAAAATTTCAAAGATATTATGAACAAATCACACTGTTAGTATATATTATTTTATAAATCTATTGATTAAACTTTTACATCGAAAATTATAATTTTTGCGTTTATACTCCATAATACAATATCAAATCTCATGAAAATGTTTGAATTAATAAACTATGTATAATATTTAAAAAGATTACAATTTAATTATGATAAAACGGATATCATCTAATATATTAAAAGTTAAATATTTTCTTTTCACGCTGCTTTTCAAATCGAAGTACTCTCGTTCATTCTGCTTTTCATGCTTCCACATTTACCGTATCTTTTTCAATACCAACATTTTTTTCATAAATATTCATTTTATTTCTTTCGTTTCATCTCTCTACTTCATTTTTTCGTTTTGGCGTGTTTCTTCAATTAATTAATAATCCACTATTTTATCGTGTGCATTGATCTCTTTAGTTTCATTCAATCATAATCTCTTTAAATTCTCACTACCTAATTATGAATAATCATTTATATCATTATCAATATCCAGAGAACTTTGGAATTCTTCGATTTGATTGCTTATACATTTCGCAGTATCTACTTCGATGCTATCTCTAGGTTTCCTTTTGAGGCGCTCTTCAAGCCGTCGTCTATGAACAGATCGCTCCTTTTCGTTGGGCGACGAGCAACTACTGGTAATTTTTCCAGATGAAAAGAGAGATTGACAGAGAGAATGGTGAGATCCATACATGATGGAAGAAGAGAGATAAGGGAAAAGGGTGAGAAACGATGGTCAAAGAGTAACTTTTAATTGCTGAATTTTCAAGTATTTTCCATACAGATCATAAAAAAGGAATAATCTCAACTATCTCAAAATGCACATGCGTGTGAGGCATTCCAGCAAACAGCTTTCGAGCGTGTGGTTCATGAAGTGTTGTTGGGATCCGACAGTGGTGAACCGAGGTAATGAAGATGGAGTGGAGTCTCTTTGCCTCTTTTCCTATCAAAGGCGGCTTCTATGAGCCTCTTATAAGCTTCGTTCTTGAAAAGAGTCGTAGCTTTAGACATGGAAAGAGCGATGATTTTGGAGGTAACAAGGAGGGTAGAGTGAAGTGCCTGTCGAGGGGGATGAAGGGTGAAATGGGGAAGAAGAAGAAGAAGATGGAAAGGGAGCAAGGAGGGCAAGTGAAGGAGGAAGAGGAAGAACATGAGATGTTGGTGATACACAGACATGTGGGTATATCAGGCGTGAATAGGAGGATGATGAAGGAGGTCTATAATATTTTGTGTGTTTTTATTAGAAAGGTGTCATTTTGTATTATTTAAATGTATTTAATATTAAGGTAAGAAAGATAATGTCTTTTATTTTTCTTTTTTCTTATCGTACCATTTTTAAATTTTTCTAAAATTTCAGTAGATGTAGATCCATATTATTGGGACCGAAAGGCCTTGAAATTGTGAATCAACTTACAGAAATTTAGTTTACATCTTTCGATGATTCTGATGATAAAGTTAATTCTAAATTATTTCGATGATTCTGATGATAAAGTTAATTCTAAATTATTTGAATGTTAGATTTTTTTATCTATTTGTGAAATGTTCCACATAATTTATTGTGAACATATAATTTACTGTGAACGTGTTATTGCATATTCTTATCATGATTACGGTTGTCTAATGCACAATCTTTTGTTTAGTTTTTATGTTGAAAAATATAATTTAATATTCTTTTATCTTTAGACCAATTACATATGAATGTATTGTGTGAGAGGAGAAATCGAATGTGATATTTATATTTATGATTTTTTTTAGTATTTGTTAGGAGAATATATTTATATATTTTATACCTTATTATTTTAGATTAGAATTTTTATAAAATCTCTTTTGTTTGTTAAATTCATTCATTAAATAAATTATCTTTCCATAACTCTCTTTATTTATATGGTATCAGAGCACCAAATCGCAAGACAATTAACCTAAATTTTTATTTCTTTTTCTTACTGTCGCCGACGTCTCTTGATTCTTCTATGGCTACCGACGGCGACATTTCGGGCATTCCTCAAGCAAGTGACGTGGTCACCCCCTACAACGCCGTCAATCCTCCTTTTGACTCTCATTCATGTGAATGTTTCTAACGTCACCAAACTTACGACAACAAACTATCTTACATGGAACATTCATATTCGAGCCATCCTTCAAGGATACAACCTTGACAGTTTTCTAGATCTTCCCCTCGCTCGGGTGGCGACTCTCATAATCAACAACAATTTTGTTGCGAATCTGGCCTATGGCCCATGGTTTCGTCAAGATCGACTAATCTTCGCGGCCATCCTTGGATCGATTTCGATCTCTTATCAGGCAATCATTGCCTCCGCTTCCAATTCCGGTGAAGCTTGGGCCACTTTGGCCTCCACATATGGTCGTTCGAGGCGTGGCTATCTCAAACAAATCAAGGATCAAATGAAACGCTACACCAAGGGCACTAAGACGATTGATGAATACATGAACTTCTTCAAAATCAAGACCGACGAACTATCTCTTCTCGGGAAACCAATGGATCATGAGGATCTCCTTGATCTTATTTTGGCTGGTCTTGGTGATGAGTACAAACCCATTCATGACGCGGTGAATGCAAAAGATACGACGATCTCGTTTGTTGAATTGCATGAGAAGCTTCTCAATCATGAGGCTGATCTTCTCATTGCGGAACCAGTCTCCTCAGCCCTGCCCATCACTGCCAATAACGTTCAGCAAAAACCACGTTCATCTTGGCGCTCAGACTTCCGTGGTTCCGACCGCGGCCCGCCTGCGCATCGCTATCCGTCCCGTGGAGATCCCTCACCTGGCTATCAAGGAACGTGCCAACTTTGTGGTGTACATGGTCATAGTGCCCGCCGCTGCAATCTCTTCCGCCCATCCCATTGATCGTCGGCGTCCTCACAGACACCGTGCAACGCTTCCCCGTGGCCACCAAGTGCTCATCACACCACACTTTCCTCGGAGGCGTCTCCCACTTGGATTGTTGATGCTGGTGCTTCTCACCACGTCACATCAGATCTAGCCAATCTTGCCCTCCACTCTCCATACATGGGTAACGATGGGGCCATGCTCGGTGATGGTTCGGGGGCTTGCGAATAAAAATCGGTGATGCTCGGGTTCTTTGTCCTTACCCTCCTCATCACGTCACTTATCTCTTAACTATGTCTTATGCACTCCGTCCATGAATAAAAATCTTATATCTGTCCATCAACTATGTACTCATAATAATGTCTCGGTGGAATTCTTTTCTCATTATTTTCAGGTGAAGGATCTCAACACGGGGGCACCAATAACGCACGGTCTGCTCAATGATGGGGTGTACGAGTGGCCTTCTCTTCCCGTACTGAATCCCACAACACCCTCGTCTTTCATTCGAGCCCTATCCAGTATCAAGTCGAATCTGTCCGAATGGCATTCCCGCCTAGGTCATCCATCCTCCGAGATTTTGAATAAAATCGTGTTATCGTTTTCTTTACCTTTATCACGAACATCTACGATGGTTTTCTCTTGTGGTGCGTGTTTAAGTAATAAAAGTCACAGACTTCCGTTTTCCACTTCTACTATGCGTTCCACTCGTCCCTTTGAATTGATTTACACGGACGTTTGGACATCTCCTGTGATTTCGTTTGATGGATACCTTTATTACGTCATTTTTGTCGATCACCATACTCGTTATACTTGGTTTTACCCATCGCAAAGAAAGTCTCAAGTTGTTGAAATCTTTCCTCGTTTTAAAGCACTTGTTGAAAATCATTTTTCATCTCGTATTGTCTCACTTTACTCGGACAATGGCGGGGAGTTCATTACTCTTTGGAATTTTTTGGCAAGTCATGGCATTTCACATTACACAACACCACCACATACTCCTCAACATAATGGGATTTCGGAACGAAAACATCGCCATATTGTCGAGACGGGATTTGCTCTTTTAAGTCATGCATCTGTCCCTTTTGCCTATTGGACTTTTGCTTTTCCCACGGTGGTATACCTCATAAACCGCCTACCTTCCTCTCCTCTAGGTTTTAAGACCCCGTTTGAGTCTCTTTTCCAATCCGTCCCAAACTATTTGAAGCTTAAAATTTTTTGTTGTCTTTGCTATCCTTGGCTTCGTCCCTACACACAACACAAACTCGAGTCTTGTTCGCTCCCTTGTGTGTTTGTCGGCTACTCTCTCACACAAAGTGCATTCCTATGTCTTCATCTTCCCACCTCTCGTGTCTATGTCTCTCGCCACGTAGAGTTCGTTGAACATTAGTTTCCCTTCTCCACATTTCCCTCCTCGGCTACCCTCGTTTCTACCGAGTCATTCGTCCTATTCTCACCTCCATACACTCTCATCCCGCTAAGTCCCACTCGTACATCATCATCTACAAGCACTCCATCAGCATCGGCGCCCCTATGTTCCGATTCTCCACCGCCGATGACATCCCCTACCTCACCTACTCACGGACCAAACGTACCACCGCCCATAAACAACCATCCCATGATTACCCGAGCTAAAAACAAAATCTCCAAACCGAACCAAAAACTTTCTCTTCACACTACCAGCTCCCCCGACACTGAACCTACGTGTGTGTCTCAAGCTCTCAAACATCCTAAGTGGAGAACAACCATGACTGAAGAATTTGACGCTTTGGTCCGCAATGGCACTTGGCATCTTGTCCCGTCGAATCCTTCTTACAATGTTGTTAGATGTAAATGGGTGTTCAAAATTAAACGTCTCTCTCATGGTTCTATTGACAGGTCCAAAGCACGACTAGTGACAAAGGGGTTCCATCAACGACCCAGTGTTGACTACTATGACACTTTCAACCTTGTTGTTAAGCCGGCTACGATAAGACTGGTCTTTAGTCTTAATGTCACTCGTGGTTGGGTGTTGTGCCAACTTGATGTGAATAACGCCTTTCTCCAAGGCTCTCTATCTGAGGACGTTTATATGATCCAACCATCGGGGTTTGTTGATCGTGATCGCCCCATACATGTTTTCAAGTTGCACAAGGCTCTCTATGGTCTCAAGCAAACCCCGCGCGCATGGTACACAGAGTTATGTGGCTTTCTTCAAGCTTATGGGTTTGTTCACTCCCTCGTCGATACCTCGCTGTTCATTTTTCGTCAAGATAATATCAACATCTATCTCCTTGTGTATGTTGATGACATAGTCATTACCGGCAGCCACGCCGAGCCCGTGGACAAGTTCATTGCTCTCCTCTCGGCTCATTTTTCTCTTAAGGACATTACTTTTTTGTGTAGAAGTTATACGTAGCTCTCGTGGTCTTCTTCTCACGCAACAACGATACATCACAAACCTCCTTACACGTACGAATATGCTACATACCACACCGGTTCACACTCCTATGGCTTCGACTAAACGTCTCTCCTCTAGCTCGGGAACATTGTTAGATGATCCCACGGAATATCGGAACGTTATTGGGAGCTTGCAATAGCTTATGTTTACTCGAACAGACATAGCCTTTGTGGTTAACAAGCTCTCTCAATTCATGCATCGACCTACGACTGAGCATTGGCACGCTGCAAAATGTATACTTCGGTATCTTGGAGGCACACGGTCTTTAGGTATATTCCTGTCCAGTCACAGTCCACTTTCTCTTCATGCTTTTTCTGATGAAAATTGGGGTGACGATCGTGATGATTACACTTCTACCGGAGCTCACGTTGTCTATCTTGGGTGCAACCCAATCTCTTGGTCATCCAAGAAATAACGGTTTCCCGCCAAGTCTTCTACTGAGGCCGAATATAAGTCTGTATCCTCGACAGCTTCAGAAGTTCGTTGGTTGATTTCTCTCCTCACTGAGCTAGGCGTTTCGATGTCCACTCCTCCGGTGATCTATTGTGACAATGTTTGGGCCACTTATCTATGTGCTAACCCAGTTTTTCATTCTCTCATGAAACATATTGCGATCGATTATCATTTCATTCGGAGCTTAGTCAATGCAGGCCTTCTTCGTGTTGCGCATGTCTCCTTGAAGGACCAACTAGCCGATGCACTCACCAAACCATTGCCGCGAACACAATTTGACACTTTTCGGATCAAGATGGGACACATCTTGCGGGGGCATGTTAGGAGAATATATTTATATATTTTATACCTTATTACTCTAGATTAGAATCCCTATAGAATCTCCTTTGTTTGTTAAGTTCCCATGATTTAAGGATCTATTCTTTGTATATATATTTCACATCATTCATCAAATAAATTATCTTTCCACATATCTCTTTGCCTATATTATTAACGTATATATCATAATGTATATATATAATTTTTGTCAATTTTAATATTAACAACATGACATATTGCATATATATGATTTGAAATTTAGTAACTATTATATCCTTAATTGCAATGTGTAAAACTATATAAATAATTTTATTATATATTTATATATAAAAAATAATTGCATTGTTGATCATCTCGTTTTCATACGTATTTCTTGCACGATTTAGGAGACGTTTTTGATATATATGTGTTGCTTTACGTATGATTCCATTTCCGTTTTACTTGTTTTCGTGTTTTCATGTTCTTACAGGTTTTTACGCGTATTTGGATCAT
This sequence comes from Gynandropsis gynandra, assembly GCA_036759665.1. Lineage (NCBI taxonomy): Eukaryota > Viridiplantae > Streptophyta > Magnoliopsida > Brassicales > Cleomaceae > Gynandropsis > Gynandropsis gynandra. The sequence continues at coordinate 21,206,099 of CM071869.1, read as the reverse complement.
TTTGGAGCTAAAGGACATGCACGGAGCTAAGGAGCAACTTCGAGGATCATCACGGGACAAACGGGACGAGATTTGGCATGAAGAGCCTCCACCCGGTCGGGCACAACTTATGCACGATCGGGCAAAAGCTACGGCAAATTTTATGCGCAAGTCACGCACGATTCGGGCATGGAAATGCCCGACCAGCTGCCTTGTACCTGAGCGGGTGCTCACCATGCCCGATCGGGCACCCCTTGTAGGCCACGACCTGCACGACATGACCTAGCCGCACATTGAGTGCCCGAGCGGGTCGCGACCCGAGTAATCAGCAAAGTTAAGTAAAATTAGCTTAAAACAAAAGGGAACTCGTGGGGGCAATTAAGGCAACACTTAGACCGACTTAGGAGGCATAAAAGAGGCCAGAAGACGTCATTAGAGACAGCTTACATTAGACCATTCATTCAGTTCGTGATTAGGAGATTCTTGCGAGGAGGCAATCGAGGAGCATTGGAGATCAAGCCCCGACACTTTGGTTTCGTTTGGTTTTCATGTTCCTTAGACTTTCTACTTTGTTTATGTTTGTTTACAGACGCATGAGCGAGTAGTTTGTTTGTTCTAGGAGAAGGGATTAGCCCTTGGCTATCCCATAACCACTTTTGATTTATTTTGAATGCATCTTTGATGTGTGTTTTGTCAAGTAATAAATTACCTAGACTAACGCTTCCGCAAGAATACAGATCGTATAGTAACTAGGGTCGAACAAAAGGAATTGATGCGACTCTAAAGCTATTAGACTAATAAATAAGACCTGTGAAATCATTAAGTGGATGGAATGCAAATGCAAACTAAACTAAACTAATGATAGGAATGACTCTAAGACTAAACACCAGATGAATCATAGAGCTTATGGGTTTAGTTCAAGGTGTCAGCCACGAAAGTAGGGGGCAACTTGTCTAGATCACGTGTTTATGCCTCGAGAGAGGGTATATATCATATTAGGATCGTCTGCCTTAGATAGCTTAAATTGGGATTGCATGATAGATAGATCGATTGTCGGTTTCGGTAGTCTTGTGGTGAAACTGGATTCCTAGAACGTTTGTCCTATCATCAAGAACAAACTCATTTATTTACTTTCAGTATTTCATTCTTCATCCATATTTGTTCGTTAGCAAGTTTGATTCATAGTTCGAATTTAGGTAGTGTTGCGTAGTCTCCGTGGGATCGACACCTAAAATACTACACACGTACCGTGCACTTGCGGGTAGTTTAGGTTATTTTATTTAACTTTGAAAACGCATCAATTGTGTATAAATATTTATATATAAAAAAATTTCTATTAACTGTATTATTATATATGATTTTATATTTATATGAATATATATGTACATTTAATTAAATATATTATTTCAACTTAACATTTTTATTCTGATTTTAATAATTATTTATTATTATTTGATATATCATCTAAATTCATAAACTTCAATTTGATATTGATATGAATATTAATATTTTGAAAAATAATATAATTCTTACCTTTTTTTTATTTCTTGTGAGTTTATTTTGTTCCTTGGCTATTCTATCTCCTAGTATTTCCATTTTAAAGGTTCATATGGTTGCATTGTAAATTAGCAACGAATCTATCGTTTTTAAACAATGTTTCCTTTTTCTACAACAATCAGAAATACGAAAGTGGTAAACTTGATTGTCATACATCTCATATATGTTCTATTTTAACCTTGCAAAGCACATTTACGACTGAAAATTTGTTCTGTCAGTTCTACATCTAGCAAGAGGCTATGGAGCTATATAAATGATTTATAACAAAAAAACAAAGAGAAAGATATGATTGTAAAGTTCAATTCTCTAAATGATTCCCTACAAGGAAGATGCAGAATTGAGGTAATGGAGAAGTTGTGGTGGTGAAGATGGCCCCGGGAATTGTAGTAAGGGAGGCAGGAAAGGAGGAGGTGCTTATGAAGTTGCTAAAGCCGGGACAATGGTCGTTGCTGTTACCTAGAGGGAGATGTGGCAGAGGGAATGCATCGTTTAACTCGGAACAAAAAAGGCCCCACGAATTGCTGAAAATGGTGAAGAAGCTCCAAAAATGTGAGTGTTATTTATGTCTGAATTTGTTTGTGATTTGGGATAGGCTTTAATTCCTATGATAGTTTTGATGTTAATGTTGAAAGCATGAACTGATTGGAGAAAGGCCTCGAGACAATACTCAAGAGAGAGATTCAAAAGTGTAAGCCTAAACTTGATGAAATATGATTCTTTGCATCTTCATGATGCTCTAACTGGAAAGTCAATTCCAGCATGATCTATATAGTAAATTACGTATTTGTTATATATTTCTCCAAAAAACGAATCATATGGTTCTTTTTTCTTATCAAGAAGGGGAATTTTCTCGCTAATTTTATGTGAATGGTGAAGAAACTCCAGAAATGTGAGTGTTGTTCAGTGTGAATTTGTTTGTGATTTGGGATAGGCTTAAGTTTCTATAATAGTTTTGATGATTAAAGAATGTCAAAGGTGATTCTTCCTGAATGTTAATGTTGAACTTTTGCAACTGTAAAACAAGATTAAATTATGACCAACACTACTAAAAAACATATAAATATCAACTGATAGATCAACGGATTGTCCATTGAAATATTTACCAACGGATTCAAACGGATCCGTCCGTTAAAGTTTGCACCAATGGATCATTCCGTTGAACTATTTACCAACGGATCTATCCGTTGAAAATATTTACCAACGGATTCCATGGTGAACCGTTGAAAATCCTTAAATTTATCAACGGGTATCCGTTGCAATTTTTCAACAGGCACCCCTTGAAAATTCCAACGAATGCCCCTTGGAAAAAATCATAATTACAAAATTCTGCACCTAATCATCCTATTTTTTTTCAACGGATTCATGTTGGAAAAATTATAATTACAAAAATTTCAATGGATGAATCCGTCTTCACCTTTTCAACAGTCATCTGTTGAAAATTTCAACGGATGCCCGTTGAAAACCGAAAGGTTACGATTTGACATTCTTTGATTAGACATCTATTTCAACGGGTATCCGTTGAAATTTCCAACAGATGTTCGTTGAAATTTCCAACGTATGTTCGTTGAAATTTTGGGTATTTAAGATGTTGAAACAACTCATTTTTAGCATATTCAACAAAACCTATCAAATCCTATCAAAACCTCTCCCAAAAAATTTAAACACAATACACTATGATGATTGAACGATTCACACGTTATAAAGGATAGTTGCCAAGTTTTGATGGAATTCTCCCATTATTTATTTTTCTTATATAGGATAAAGAAGAAGAATACAAAATTTTAGATGATTTATATGATATAGTATTTTATTTGTACTGTTTGTTTTAAATATTAAATTAAATTTTTTAATAGATTTGAATTAATATATTAAATTTAATATTTATTAAAAAAATTATTTTTTAAAATTCGTCATAAAATCATCGGATGTCCTTTGATTATACAATCATAACATCAAGGGACATCTGTTGATATATTTAAAATTTATATTCAAAACTACCAATAGGCATCCGGTGACAATTTCTAATTTTCCTGCTAAATCTTCAATGTTCCAACAGGTATCCATTGAAATATTCAACGAACATCCGTTAAAATTTTCTAACAGATGTTCATTAGAAATTTTTCAAAGATCGATTACCAACGGTCAAGAATCCATTGAAATCCATTGGAAATGGCTTATTTCAACACAAAAATTGTCATTTCCAACGGATTTGTCTGTTGAAAATGATATATTCTTTTGTAGTGCAAACTCGTAAGAAAAAAGTCAAAGGTGATGAAATGTACCAAAATGATACTTGTTCATTGTGAGATGGTTCTTTGTAACGATGGGACTGATGTTGTTGTTAGATTTGGTGTCGTGGATAGTGAATTAAACGTACAACTTACATATTTCTCGGCTTTTATTTTATATAATGTGTTATTCTTACGTTGTGGTCTCACATATCAATCATCTTATTTATGATTTACATGACTCAAGTTATGCTTAATAAACTTGTGAATTCAAACACACCAATTGCTAACTACAAGAGTAATATTACTGGAGTCACTGCTTCAGATTTGGAAAATGCAGCCAGCCTTCATTTATATTACAAAACATACTTATTGTTGTTTTCAAGAGTTAATTACTTGCTGTCTTTTAGGATCTAATTGAGATGGTTCATATTTTATTAAAGAGCTTACAAATCGTGGACATTTGGTCTCGAAGTAATCCAATGGATAATAACACTTGACCAGATAGGTCCTAATGCAAAACATGATTCAGAATTTGGATCTTCAACATGCAGAAGTTTAGATTTTGATTATCCATTTGCAAATCCGTTTATTACAAATATTAATCATATTGGTCCAGTACAACTATGCAATGTATTAACAAGATTGTTGAGATATGTGATTCCTTGTTGTGATAGGTGCCAAAAACTATGGAGACTATAACCTTGCGGGAGAGGACGAATGCACAGACAACTGGATAGCTAGAGAAACAAAGAATTTTAAACAGTAAGTCATCTATATGTTCGCGCTCATTCTTGATTGCTTTTAGGTATGTCATTGGTATAAGTCAACCAATGTGTAAGAGAAAAAAATGCTGGCAAACTAAACTGCAATCCTTAAATATAAGAAAGCTCTAATGAAATTGAGAAATGGTGCTAAACATGTTTAAAATCCATGAGAAAGCAAACGATTAAAAATTCTGATAGCAAAACAAAATAAGATAGATAAACTTCTAATCCATTAAACTTAGTACTGCACTTTGAATTCACTCAATTCGAATCCGCTTCCCACGATCCACACCCCTTCTTGTCGAATGAGTTGGTTGTCCAGCAATGTCACCATTTGATTTCTCAACCTTCACAGCAGCTGCACCATCTATTTGGTTGACAGTTTCAACCAGGCAGATAGGTGACAACTAAACCATAAATGATAAATAAAACAATTGTAAGATATGCAAAACAACCTTGAAAAACATATTTATATAAAACAAAAGAATATACCTCAACTAATGTAGATTCGTTCCATTGCCAAGGGCGTGCTTTCTAAAATACGCGTCACAGTGAAATTTTGGTGGATAGACGAAAAATTGTAAGAGGTTAGTTTTATTTGGAAAGTAAAAGTTAGGCCAATGATGTCCTTCAAACATTGTGGAATGAAAATATCATCGCCATTAACCTAATTATAATTAAAGTTGTGGGTTAGGATATTGCAAGGGTTTAAGAATCAAGGGTCACATGTGAGGAAAAACATACCTCATTATTTATTAGGTTTGCAGCTTTTTGTTTTGTGATTTTGGTTATATCACGATCAAAGGCAACAAAATTTGTTGTTTCCGTACCATCACCAATCTTAAATTCAACTCTAAATCTGGAAAAAAATTCGTTGAAATACGACACTTATAGGATACAATAAACATAGGAGGAAAGACAAACATTCACCTAACCTTGTAACTCCAACGGTGTTACTTGCATGGTAATTAGTGCAAAACAATGATTTGCAGTTCGTTTCAATTTTCTTGCAAATTTGGGACAAGCGATGTAGCTCCAACCGTTTTTATTGAGCACATCAAGAATGTTTACGGTGTAGAAAAATTATGCTTCCTATTGGTTTAGAAAAAAAATAGATAAACAAACATATAATACAATATCTACCCAATTGTATGTCGAAAACTACCTTATGGTCAGCCTTAGTTACATAGACATACAAATCTAAGATCGAAACAGCTTTAATCTTCACAATGTTGTTGACTCGAGCATTGCTATTGAGATCATCATCAAAACCAGCCTTGATACTGCCATGGAAAATCATATATATATTCGCTGGTTATGTACTGATATACACACACACACACACACACACATATATATATATATCATGCATACAACTTGAGTAATATAATTTTATAAACTAACATGTAAAAAACTGTATAGATATAGCTAAAAACAGTAAAAGAAACCCAAAACTGTGTGTTTAAAGAATGAATAAAGATCAAATGGAAAAAATATTACATATTGTATTTGAAATATTGTTTGTGCACTGATACACACACATATATATACATACCATGTTTACAGCTTGATTAATATAATTCTATATTGTTTTAAAAAATCTGAAATAAACAGTTTCTTAAAAAAAAGTTTCTTTTATAAAACCGAAAGCTCTTTTTTTAAAACTAACTTTTACCTTTCAATGAAGACTCCCATATAGTCAGTATCTTCGGGAAAATAAAATCGGGTGCCAGAAGTTGAATTAAAAAGAGGGAACCTGACCAATGGTTAAAAAATATAAGTTAGACACTGATGAAAAAATGAGAACAAAGATACAAACCTCCAACAAACTTAGGATGGTAATATCCATACCGCTAAAACGGAAACAATGGTCTGCAAGTTAGATCTATATAAAAACACTAGGGAATTTGGAAACACAATCTAATAACTTACCCACTAAGCTGTAAAAGTAGCAAAATTCGTTGGGTTGCATTATTATCTTCAACATTGAAGTCCTTTATAGAACCAAGTTGCACAATCACATCTTAGAAAAAACAAAAGGTTACTACAGTCGTGGCAAAATAAAGTAAAGAAAAAATGTAGAAAAAAAAGAAAACAAACCTGGGATCGAATTGTTTATGTTTGCGAGAGCTATTAGTTCCTAATATGTTTTGAGGCAAAAAAGCTCTCGTGCAATCGTAAGAGTATTATCTTTGAATTCAACCAGTTTTGTCATTACGGTTAAACGTATTGAAACGTTAGAATCAACTACTTTGAAGGTATCGTTGCTTCGCACAACATCAAACCCTTGAAACTCTAAGACAATCCCTCCTTTAAAAGGTGTTCAAACCGATTATACAAGACTTGACTATCTGAACCGTGGAGCAAGGATGGCTTGTGAAAGTGTCTATTATCAATAATTCTAAAGGCAAACAAACTGTGAAGAAATTTCTAAAACATGTAATTTTAACAGGAAATACAAATTGTTTTATCTATTAGAAGGAAATCTATCCCCGTGAGTTGTCTGTCTTTTTTACGGTTCTGAGCTTCCCACACGCGGAAAACGCGAGCTATTATCCATTGCTTCGAGGGACCAACCATCAAATCAGCGAATTTAGTCGGGGTAGTACTCATTTGTGTCTGGTATGGTAGCTGTAAGGTAACCAATAAAGTAGATGTTCCAGCGGTAGAAATTGTATGAATTGGCTGTAAATTTATAGACTGTGTGAGATAAAATATTGAATCATACGTAGAGAAGATAAGTGGTATTTGGTAACTATTTACTGCAATAAATAGCAATAATTATTAAATAATGGCTGAATAGTGGCTCTAATTTGTTTAGTATGTTGTTTTTTACACGGATATCAGTTTATGAGAATGTTAGAAATCTATTTGGCCTTAATGGTGACCAGTATAATGACTATTGAGCCTCATACAAAATCACTACTTTCTTTTGATCAGAGAGATATCTGGACAGTAACAGCTTCTTGCTTGGAGAAAGGTTTTATCCTGAAGTAAAATAGTAGCAGACTGCTTTAAATCCATCAGAGTCATGAAGTATACAGATCTTTTTTAGAAGGAGTTGGCTGGTTAAATAGGAGTTTAGAGGATCAGAGAATGCAACTAATTGGTGGTAGTAAAAAGGAAAGTATATCCACTTCAGAATATAGTAACAGAAACCGAAGAATTTACGCATTCAATACTGCAAATGAGAAGAAGAAGGATACAATCTTTTCTGAGGATGACATTTCTACAGTCGATGTGATAAAAACATTGTTCTTTTTACTCGTATGGTATACTTGCAACACATTTTGGCTCGATAAGTATGCATTTGTAAATATCCAACAACTTGAACTCATTATATTTCTCTACAACCAGCATTAAAGTTGTTTATTTGTTTTCTAGGTTCAACAAAACTCTCTTAGGAGATGATCTGGCCAGGTTTTCTATCGTCGACGGACAATTTTATTAGAGGTAAAATAGCACAAGTTATACCATTCGATTCTTTTTTTCCGCTAGCGGACATATTTCTAATTCCGATGTTGAGTAGATGAAGAAGCCCTTTACAATTTTATTATGGAATTTCATTTTAGAATCGAAAGGACTTAGTGATGAAACGTCTTCTAGCATATACAATATCACTATTGTTGTTGAGAGATAGGTTGATTTTCTGAAATTGATTTTATAACGTAGCTTGTAGAATAGATTTGGCAACGGTAGAAAGTGGTTGAAGTGGTAGATTGATAATTGTCTGTTTGGCATAGAATATAGAATGAGTCGTAGAGATAGTGGTGAGTAGTTTTGTGTAATAATATACTGCAATAAATGATATAATAACCAGGGAAAATTGTTAATCAATAGTAATAGCTGTGAAATAATGAGTAGTGGATACAATTGACTTAATATGTTGTTTATTTTTTGTGGTCGTGAGTTTAGACTGTTACACACAAATCTAATTATTTTATGCTATACTTGCAGCACATGAAGATTGATCAAGAAAAATAATAGAAGCATTGGGACAAGGATGAAAAAGAGAGGCTCAAGCAGTGTATGCCATATTAGAATGACACGGTGGTTCCAAATTGACTACGCCATATTAGCTAAGATTTATTATCATAGAATTCTATTAGCTTAGATTACCATCCTCTAATTGATTATCTATGTATTTCCTGGAAATTTTATATAATTGATGACGTGGATGAAAATATTTGGAGTGTTAAAAAACAGCAGTGGTTAAAACCTTTCCTTATAAGAGAAATCAAGAAATCAAATGATTTTACATATATAATCGCTAATAAATTATTATGGATCTATTGATAAGGACACTTCCAATATTATCCAATAAAAAATCACAATGAACCCTCGACATCAAGTAAACAGACCAGGTGAGAAAGACAATAAATGGGTGACCGATTCAATCTAGATGATCTAGAGGCTCAAATCACCGACTTGAATGAATCAAATCGAAACGAAAGAACCTATTAAGAATCTTTGTGAGACTGGAAACCGATCTCCATCACAACTTGGATCAATAGTCTTAATTTCTCATGTTTGGTGATGCCATCGACCTGCAAAACCCCTAACACCCTCTTAGAATTCTATGCTTTTGGACTTTTATGAATTATACCGGAACATGAGCTCCTACTATCTGCAATGGAAAAAGACTGTACCGTACCCCAAACAATGCTCTTCTCATAAGAGCATTGTACTTGATTTGGACATTGATTTATGAGGTGAGGGCAGCAACGTAAGAAACGTCCAGGTAATCTACTTCCAAGGTATTTCTGTACAATTAAAAACATGGAAACACGCTTATAGAAGAGTTAAAAACTTCAGAGTGACTTGACAAAAGGTATGTTGGACAGAAACATAAGCATTTTACCCCAACCTTTAGCAAGAATGAAAACAAGGCCCTAGTCAAATAACCTTTATCTCAAAAACCCCTACAAACATCAATTGTTGGAATAAACAGTTTCATTGAATCATATGGTACATACCATATTGGACAAAACTAAAATTACTATATAGAATATGAAAAGCATTAAAGAGGTAATTCACAGAAGTCAAAACAATGGTGGCCTAAAGGAAAAAGGAGTTTCATTTCATTTTAACACGCTTATAGAAAAGTTAAATACTTCAGAATAACTTGAGAGAAGGTATGTTGGATAGAACTATAAACAGCTTACCCCAACCTCCAACAAGAATGTAAGCAAGGCCCTAGCTAAATAACATTTGTCTCAGAACCCCTACAAACATCAATTGTTTGAATAAACAATTTCATTGAAGCGTAAGGTATATACCATATTGGACAAAACTAAAATTACTATATAGAATATGAAAAACATTAAAGAGGTAATGCACAGAAGTCAAAACAATGTTGGGCTAAAGGAAAAAAGTGTCACATTTCATTTTACCTCTGCACCAGCGACAACAACATATGTTGCTCTTTGGTCAACAATGTTGAAATGCTTTGGTGCCCGATTCAATTAAGGTAACATGAAGCATCATTGACATTACTTCTTTGGCATATCCTTTTTATTTAATCAATTATGGTTTTCACAAGCCAACAACAAATGCATACACAAGACAACAACTCCAACTCCAAAATTAAACCAATTTAATTCCATCAATATCGGCCAATGAGAAGAAATATTGAATACATGTTAGTACATATGAGCAAGAGGATTCACATATCAATTAAAATGAGCTAGGACTTCATCATCGAGACACATTGAAGAGTTATGTTGTTGTGTTCTGCTTCGGGCTTCAATACGCAGATTCAACACGAAGATAATCATCACATCACATATAAACCACAAATTCAATAGGACGAAGAAGGCATTTATGAATATCGATTGAGATATGACGTCTTTCATCGAGTTGCATTATTGTATCATACTAATCAGAAAAAAGAAAACATTCATCATAAAGAAAGAGCATTACCATCATGTCTAGAACATAAGACACAATTTAAACCTATAATCCGAAATAATATTTACGGAAGATTTAGAGACATAAGCTTATTCGAAAATAAATTTTAAAAATGAAAAGATGATGGAATTAAAAAAGAAATGGATAAGAAACAAAATTATTACCTTGAGTTTGAAAGAGATAACATGGTAGCGAGGAAGAAGACGAAGGAAATGGAAGATACTCTAACAAATTCCGAAGTAATTCGCAAGGATGCAACAACCACATAACAATTCCTCAACCGATACATGTCGAAATAATATTTACGGAAGATTTAGAGACATAAGCTTATTCGAAAATAAATTTTAAATATGAAAAGATGATGGAATTAAAGAAATGGATAAGAAACAGAATTATTACCTTGAGTTTGAAAGAGATAACCTGGTAGCGAGGAAGAAGACGAAGGAAATGGAAGATACTCTAACAAATTCCGAAGTAATTCGCAAGGATGCAACAACCACATGACAATTCCTCAACCGATACATGTCGAATAGAGAGGAGAAGAAGAAATCTAAGCTAAGATGGAAAATACAATATCTCTATTCTCGTGCATTCTCAATTTTGAACATTCCACATTATTCTTTCATTGATTATCATTCATAAATTATTTTAAAATAAATATATATTAGTAATATTAATACTTAGAAATATAAAGTATTTAGATTAAATTTAGATGATGTTTTAGTAATTATATATGTAAATAAATAATTAGATATATTATTAAAAAAATAGAATACGAAAATTAATAACCATCATATCATTTACTTCCATATAATTTAGTTCAATCTATCTCTTAATTAATATCTATTTTCTTTATAATTAAAATAAATAAAAATTTCTCATTTATTAAATTTTTACAAAGAAAACGATCCATGAAAAATTAAAATATATAAATAAAAAAATTAATATCGTAACTTATTTTGAATTTATATATAAATAAAGAACTTGACATTGTCACGTTCAACTTGGTTGAACAACATATGATGCATGGCCCATGTGGTCTGGATAGACCACGATCGATGTGCATGGAAAATGGTATTTGCACTAAGAAATATCCACGGTCGTACATCGAGAGTACATATGTTGATAATACAGGTTATGAACTATACAAGTGTAGACAAGATGACTCAAAGTTTGTGATGAACGCTGATATAAATTTGGGAAATGAATATGTCCTTCCTCATAATGTTAGAATCTTGAAGAACTATAGAGCACATATCAATGTTGAATGGTGTAGCAGATCTAATGTAATTAAATGTCTTTTCAAGTATATTACAAAAGGAGTGGACAAAGCATCATTACTGATTGAGCAGAGGACCGATAGTGGAGCCACATCAAACTTGGAAAAGGTTAATGTTGTGCAAATCAACGAAATAACAAACTACCTTGAATATCGTTACATTTCTTCTTGCGAAGCAGTATGACAGATTTTCTCATTTCATATCATTGCATTTGGAGAACGAACAAAATCTAACTTTTAAGGACAAAACAAATCTGGATAGCGTCATATCAAAACCAGGCGTGGAAAAAACTATGTTTACACAATGGATGAAAAAAAAATTGAATGTATGAAGATGTAAGAGAATTAACATATGTGCAGCTTTCAACATTGTTCGTTTGGCACAACACAAATGAGTTTTGATCTAAAAGAAAAAAAAAAAAGATTCACACTTGGTAGATTATTCAATATCCATCCAGCATCGAATGAGCTTTTCTACCTTAAGATATTACTAAACATTGTTAAGGGTGGATCAGTTATGATGCGATAAAAACTGTTGATAATATCAAGTCAGTAATTTTAAAGATGTGTGCCAAATTTATATGTGCAATCTGTGGGTTGTAACTAGTGTTTTAATATACTATCAATATATTAACTAGTGTTTTAATAACAACTAACATAATTATCAATATCGATTTCGACGTTAATGGGCAATTAATATCATACAATATATGATGATCTCATAAATTAATGCTTATTTTTTATTATATTGAAAAAAATGCATGATGAAATTAAAAAAAATGAGGGGTCCAACCTATTTATTTATTACCAAATTAAAAAAAAAATCCATCCCTATTAGATGAAGTGAATGAAGTGATAAGCTTTAAGACTTTTGGTCGATTGGTGAAAATATTTCATTTTGGATAAAATATGATAACACATATTCGACAATAGAAATTCACATCGTACACCGCAATATTTCCACGATCCGGTCAAAAAGTACCCTATCTTAATATATATTAAACATATAATAATTTCATATAATAATCATTTATATTATATGTTTTGTGTTCGTTTTGTGGATATTGATTTTTGGTCGAACCTGTCAAAATGTTATTATATAAATATACTCGATAAAAAGTTTAAAAAGTTAACGGAAAAGGATAAAAACCAAATAAGATTTGTGTATCATGCAACTAATATATGTTTTAGAGGAGTTATTTCTATACATAAAATTTTTATTTTTATTAGGCACTAGATATATTATATATTCAATTTTAATATTATATAATAATAATTTGTTCAGGTTATAAAGGATTTTTCATCATTTCTTGGATCTTGGAGCTAAGAGCTAAGGAAATTTTATGTGCAGAACGGACGCATGTACATATGCAACATGTTACTTTTTGGTCCAATCATGATCTCGGAAAACCAATCTCCAACATCGTATATAACAGGTTGCTTCGGAAGCGCGAGGTGCTGGGGAGACAACGCGAGTGGAGAGGGGACCCGTGGGGTGCTGGGGAGGTGCGGGGTGTTGGGGGAGTCGAGGCGCGAGGTCCTGGGGAGGCAAGATGGGTGGGGAGACGACGCGGGTAGACAGGGCAAGTGCGAGGTGCGGGATGTTGGGGAGACGAGGCGGGTGGGGGAGGTGAGGGGGGGACATCGGTGGGTGGAGAGAGAAGGCGCGGAAAACAATGAAAAGAAAGGAAGGGAGTCATCTGAAACCCTAATCCAAATAAAAGATGGAAAAAAACAATGATGGTCATAATCAATCCATAAAGAATAATCCAACGGTCGAAAATCGCAACACCTAATAAAAAGTGACCAAATACATTTTACTGTTCAGATTTAGCCAACATATAAAAAATTTTGATGGGACGATGAAAACAGCCACATATGGAATAATTACTACTTATGGAGGTTTTTGCTTTAGATATGTTCATATATAAATTTTTTGTTTGGATTTTATATGTTGAAAATATTTGGGATATTATGTTGATATTATCAAAAGAGCGCCATCGGTATATGGGCTAAGATTTATACAAACTATAATATTGTTTCTACTGTTAATATTTCACAAAGTTTCTTTATGGATAATCCATCAGATATTCAATTCATATCAAATATGTTTTCAATTAATAACACAAAAAATATTTTAGAAATCAATTTATTCTTAGAACGAATCAAATTTTAATCGACTTTCCTCGTGAATCCATCTTTATTATTGCCACGCCATATTCTTATAATAATCTTGTGGAAATGGACGAAATTTCAGCCTTCAAAATTTCAATGGAAATAAATAATCGATGAAAAATATATAATATTGGTCTATTTCTTTAGAAAATAATTATTTAAATTTATGCTAAAGTTTGATAAAAGAAATTTGATAGGTTTATATGTATGTTTCTCAAATTAATAAAAAATCTAAAAATTTAATTCTAATTATCCGTCAACATAATATTCTAATGTACACAGCTCTTAAATGTTTTCTAGGGATGCAAAACAAATTATAAACAAATGATCGAAGATGTACGAAAACAAGAAATTGTTGGAATAAAATCAATAAATTATAAAATTAAAATATAAAATTAGGATAGAATCAAAAATATATAAATGTCTAAATATCGATTTTTAGATCGAGATCTAAATAAACATTATTATAATATAAAATTTGTTTCTGTCTAAAGAATACAATGATTATACGAAGTAATTTTTATGGAATTTATTTTGAATGTTTTTTTACAAAATAGAATAAGAGAATATTTTGAAGAATTATTTTTGTTGTTAATTTTTCATGACAAATCTTCTATTATAAAAGATTTGGGAGAATTGTGAAACCTAATTTCAGTTGTAGCACATTGTTCATAAATTTATTATCTAATATACTCTAAAACAACAACCCGAATGAACAGTATAAAAACCCACGTGGCTGCTTGTGCACCGTCCGATCAAACTTCTTTTTGTGCTGGCTGAATGTGAACCGTCAGATATATCTCGGTCACTGTTCACAGGGTTTTCAGAATTTCAGCCGTTGGATTGATAAAGACGCGATGATTATGTCGTCCGACCGATCCTCTGGCGATTCCTTGCTGCTTCAAGTGATTATGTCGTCCGACACGAATCTGAAAACGGCTTCAAGCGATCTATCTCTACATGACATTCTTCACGACATCAAGTCTTACAAATCTCCTATTACGAACTCACAAATTACATTCTGAGTTTTATCAATGAAACTTTTTATTTTGAGTCAAATCATTTTGCTGACTACCCGGTGTCTTATTTTGCAGACTGTTATATGGTGCGTCCTGGTAAGGTTTCACGATTATGCCTACGCAGTGTTCGATAAAATGCCTCACCGAGAAATGTCTGAAGCTATTCTGTTACCATTTGTTCGAATAGGAATAGGGTTTTGATATTTCCACAAAATGTTTGATATTTTCAGGTGTCGGGTTTGTAGTCAGATAATGCCGTCATTCTACAGTAACAGTTTCAGTTTCCCCAAGTTCAAGTTTATTTACGCCGACATCGATACGGGATGTAGTTGGATTGAAGTAAAGGGTAAAGTTCATATATTTCTTAGTGATGATGAATTGAATTGTTACGTGCAAAGTTGATATATTTTTCTATAATTTATTTTGGAGGTGCAGATATTTCCATTAAATATTAAGGTTACAGCAGGAAGTTTAATAACCTTAACGTCGTGGACAAGCAGTTGGCTCGTGACTTACACTTTCAACTTCACGTTCGATTGGAGCACTCAAGGTCCTTTTTTTCCTTTATGATTTTCCATTTTTTAATCTCATTTAAAATTGGAAATATTAATAAAAATATCATGATATTATAATGGCGGAGTAATAATATAATACATCATAAATATTGAAATCCATTGAGTAAGAGATAATTTGCATTGTATATATAAGTGACAGTGTCTTGGTCCTTTACATGAAATGTTTGATAAGGATGTGTTTCTAGTCACACCTATCTTGGTTTAAAGATATAGTCCTTCATAGATCTCTACCTGACATCTAACATCCAAGTCGATGGATTATAGTTGTTTTGGATCTTTGGGACTCTAGGTATGTTCTACAGTACATCATTATCGTTATAACCAAGACATTCCATAGATCACTAACCATTTCAGTGCATAGTGAGAGATGAACCTTGAAGCATTCGATAACTATTTCTGAGTTCCGCCCGTTAGCATCACGATATATAAGTTTTCCCCCGGTTTTTCATCACAATTAGCTACAACAAACAAAGATTAAGAAGCTGAAAGTATTCATTAAAGCTTAAAATCAATGTAATTCCATGAACCTTTAGTTGTTGCACCTCATCAAAGGCCTCAAAGATGTCTATACTTGGCTGGTGGATCGTGCAAACGATTGTTCTCCCTATGTTAACAATGTTCTTTACAGCTCTCATAACAATTGCAGCAGCTCTTGCATCAAGTCCTGTAGTTGGTTCATCAAAAAATATGATCGTTACCATTTTGAAAGTTTCTTTCAAAATTTCCTTTTAAAAGTGTACAATATATTAACCCTAACTTGAAGCACTATGCGTGCGTGGTTGATTTGCTTGGTCGTGCAGGTTATTTAGACGATGCTTACGAAAGAAATTCCTTTATTCGTAAAATGTAAGTCATTCTCTGTCCCTCAATTTCTTTATTAACTTTTGGTTCTTTATGTCAAATTTATGACATTGAATATTTGTAGAGAAGAAATGAAGGAGCTTACGCTAGATGAGCATGATATAGACGATGTCAGACGCACTGAGAAGAGTATTCATTTCCTCCATAAAAAAGGAATTTATGAGGTTCTTTGGTTGCTTTCTCTACCCTATTTATTCCTGTTTTTTGGTAAATTCGGATAGGTAAAGAATTTAATTGGTTTATTTAGGAAATCAGTGAGTTAGTTAGGTTCTATTTTGATTGTAACAACAACCTGTTTTCTTTGAATTAGTGGATTGAGAGGGAAACACTTTGTGATGTTTTGAATGATTTGGTTGTATTTTTTTTAATACTATGCATGCTTTGTACATCATTTATTGTTATGGATTAATAGGAGTTCTATCGATGTTCTAAACCTTTGTTATATATAATTGTTCTAGGAATGAAGTGAGCTTTTTTATTTGGTATGCAAATTGAACTATTATTTTCGTGACTAGATAGTCCATCTTTGATTATTCTTTTTGGTTAATCATGTAATTTGCGATTTCGAAGGTTTTTAACAAAACTCCCTTTCTACGAACAACTTATTTTCCCTGAATTAGCCAAGTGAATAGAAAAGATTTTGTGATGCTGCTTTAAATTAGGCTTTATATTTATTTTTGTGCGTATACATATATACATGTGTGTGTATACATATTGACGTGTGCATACGTTTAGGTTTATATGTTTAGGTTAAGCAGCTGTTGTCTGCTTATTCATTTGCTGGCCTTCTTTTAAAAAGACACCTCATTTATATACTGTCTTTAATTCCTACAAATACTATACTACCATTTCGATTTAAACGCAAGCAATTTCCAATCATACCATGCTTTGCAATGACAATAAACAAAACCCAAGGACAAAGTTTAAATAAAATTGGTATATACTTACCGCGTCCTGTATTTATTCATGGACAATTATACGTTGTCATTTCTAGAGTTAAAACACGTGACGGACTTAAAATACTAATTCTAGATAACAACCGAACAATATGTACGAAAACAATAAACGTCGTCTTCAAAGAGATATTTCATAATTTGTAATCTATTTACTTCATATTTGTGAAAATATTTAACAACACCTTTTCTACCAAACAATCAAACATTATTACGTAGCACATCTGAATGTCATATTACACATATGTACATAAACTTTATACGATCTTTAGATCAATTTCTGTTAAAAAAATCCTCCCGCGCATGGCGCGGGTACAATACTAGTTGTTTAGAAATTCATATTTTTTCAGAAAATCATGACTCTTGAATATTTGAATTCTGAAAAGTTTTAAAATAATCTCGAGATTAAAAAATAATTCGGATAAGAACCGATTAGATTCAAGACCTAATATCCAATCTAGGGGTAGTAAAATGAGCTATCAGCTCGTAAAGCAGTTCTAATTCCGATCTTATTTGAGCAAACTGGGTTGAATATTTTTAATATCGTTTAAAAACGAACTAACGAGTTAAACTGAAAACGATGTAAAGCTTACACGAGCTAATTCGCGAGCTGGCTCGCAAGTTGATAAATAATCACATGCAAATCACATGTTTTTCTATTTTTACATATTATTTGTATTTGGAAAAAATATTTTTTACATATTATATTGTATATAATATATTTTTATTATAAAATAAGGAAAAATTTTATTTAGTATTTTGCGAGAGATCGAATTTAAAATGTTTATGTTTTCAAAATTAGCTAGCATCACTATTGGGAATGACAGATAGATCCAAATAAAGATATAGTCATCAGCAATAATCATCTCTTTCGAGAAAGAAGCCATGTTAGTAATCGAAAATCTTTCCTTGTACCTTTGATCTTCACCTTTCATTTAGCGGTGGATAAAGATATGACAAAATAGGAAAAGAACTTGTAGAGAAGATGAATCTGTTGATTTTTTTCAAGAAAAAAAATAGAGAAGTAGAAAGGACATACAATCGAGATTAGGGATTACATATAACATTTGCAGAGGAGATGAATTGTTAATTATTTTCAAGAAGAAAACAAAGAGAGAAAGGATTTAATCAAGATCATGGCTTACATATATATATATATATATATATATTCTCTCTCTAGGTGACATTGCTTCAAAAGAAGATGGAAAAAATATACATTACACTTGAATATTTGAATTCCAAATATTTTAAAAGTTATTCTCAAGATTAAAAAAATAATTCGGATAAAACCCCAATAGATGTAAAATCTAATATCCAATCTTTGACAATAAATATACACTAGATAAGGATCTCACTGTAGGGTTGATTTGGATGCGGAAGCGTGTTTTATCAACCCGGATAGGAGATTTAGTCATGTTTAAGAATTGGTTTTTTGGGGTTTCAACGGCGAACAGATTTAGAAACGATTTCATAACACCTGTTGCGTTGAATGTGTGATCATTGGATGCAAGACTTGATAGGCAAGCCCTCTACGCGTATCCACACTGAGATCGGATCTGCTTTCCAACCGTTGGTGTGGAATTCTCCGATGAACAAAACTGTTTTTGTTCTTCGATTTTCTTTTGACGGCTATATGTATTTAGGGTTTAGATTTTGATAAAGAAAATCTCGTTAATGAAAACCTGTTTTTCGTTTATTATATAATTATTAAACTTTTTAATCATTACAACCTACACCCGTGACTCTTAAAATATTACGTAAAAGGCATATTACTTTGAATATCCCACTTGCCTTTATGTAATAGTTCAAACAGTCGAAGTACATGTATCTCCATACACATACTTGCATGTACATCTGATGTACTACCCCAAAAGAAAATCAAGTACAATCATATTCTTCGGTGTTAGTGGAAAAATATAATTGTATTCCACACTGATTGTCTAACAATCACAAGCAGATACCGAGACACTCGTATGCGTGTGACCTCGTAGGTTCATCACTAAACCGATAGCCAATTAGTCTCCACTAATTAACTAATCGAGGTTGGCGTCTAGCAACACTCCCCAACGACCGGATAACGTGAAGTAACATCTTTACTCATTTGAGTAACAACCTTACCCAAAACGAACCAGGGTGAAGTTAACGTTAGTATTTCCTTCCATCTTTACAACTCCGGATGCCCTTACGAATCATCGACTATGTTTCATGTCAATCACAACTGACTGATGAATGAACCTAAGAAACACCTTTCTTCATTCATTCAATGTACTCTGGCCAGAGATTCATACAGTCATTGTGATTACTGACAACATAGAGCTCAAACTCTCACCAAGAGTTGACGGATCCCATCTTGATTAATAACTAACTACGCAAATATCTAATTATTCCCAATATCTATTCAACTAGTACTCTCAGATACTAGGTGTCTAGAATCAAAGAATAATAGATAAGATGCTAGTTACTATGCTGATCTCAAGTTTAAAGAAAAAGTCATTATAATGACAGTTCATTGGTTATTTAACCATTAAACATTTCTCCCTTTAGGTCAGTTCAGTGATCACATCATCATGTGTATCACCCATATATGTGATTCAGTAAAAGAGATCTAATGATTTCTATCAACATAGAAACTTATCACATACATGTTGTTCTTTCTGGATCACTATAGTTCGTGTCGTGTAGTGATCCTATGAATAAGAACAGTTCAGATTAAATCATACCAAGAACTTGACTCTCTTTATTATGATCTCTATCATAATGTAAAGTTTCAGATTTAATCTTGGACTCTATCATACAACTATGAAACTCATCATATGAAAAATAATGCCATATATTATAAAATAAAATCGATGTCTAAAATAATACAACTCGCTACTAGTCTATAAACTAATGCTAGCTAGTCATCTCTCTCAATCCGATCCTCAGCTTATGCTTGTCAAACTCCTTTGACCCAAGCGCCTTC
>CM071869.1:21170356-21185510 GCA_036759665.1 Gynandropsis gynandra | reverse complement strand
GCTATAGTAGCCTGCTTGGAACTCTTCCAACTTATTGCGCCTCCATTCAGACAAAATACATAGCCTGAAATGGACCGACTGTCGTCCTTGTCTGTCGAGAAACTCGCATCGGTGAATCCTTCTAACTCCAAGTTAGAACCACCATAAATGAGGAACTGGTCCTTAGTCCTTCGTGAGTACTTAAGGATGTTCTTAACAACCTTCCAGTGTTCCTCACCAAGATCTACCTGATATCTACTCACTACACTTAGTGCATAGGCTACATATAGCCTAGTACACGTCATGGAGTACATTATGGCTCCCACTTTGCTAGCGTAGGGAAGCCGACTCATGCGTTCTCTTTCTTATGGGGTCTTAGGACAATCCTCCCTAGAAAGAGAAATTCCAGTGCCTATCGGTAGATAGCCCTTCTCAGAACTTTCCATATTGTATCGTCTCACGAAACTATCGATGACAATCCGAGGAACCTCTTCGATCTATCCCTATAGATATTTATTCCCAGAATATAGACTGCTTCTCCTAGATCCTACATGGAGAACTGATCAGACAACCATGACTTCTCTTGCAATGTCGGAATGTCATTTCCCATGAGCAACATGTCATCCACATAAAGCACAAGGAAGACAATCGTGCTCCCACTAAACTTCTTGTACACACAAGGCTCTTCATCGCATCTAACAAAGTTGAACTCTTCATCTGCCTTGTTGAAGCGAATGTTCCAGCTTCGAGATGCTGGCTTGAGTCCATAAATAGACCTCTGAAGCTTGCATACCATATAACTTTGAGTTGGCAATGTGAAACCCTCAGGTTGAGTCATGAAAACCTCTTCCTGGAGCTTTCCGTTAAGAGAAGTCGTTTTCACGTCCATTTGCCAAATCTCGTAGTTATAGAATGCTGCTATCGCAAGTAGAATCCGAATAAATTTGAGTATTGCCACAGGCGAGAACGTTTCTTCATAGTCAATCCATTCTCGTTGACTATACCCCTTGGCAACTAGACGAGCTTTATAGGTCTCTACCTGCCCGTCTGCTCCAATATTCTTCTTGTAAACCCATTTACAATCGATCGGTCTGGAAGTCTCTGAAGAATCAACCAAAGTCCATACTTTGTTGATCTTCATCGATTCCATCTCGGATTCCATGGCTTTCCACCATTTCTCAGAATCTGGACCTTGTATGGCCTCTGGGATTGCCAACGGGTCGTCATCTCTATGACCGACCACGTCCTCTTGCACCATCAGATTAAGTCTGTCAGGTGCATGTCGAGAACGCATTGACCTTCTCAAGGAAGCTTGTGTAGCAGGTTCAACCTGCACTGGGATATCTTGTTGGACTTGTTCCTGAACTGGCACTGTCTCTTCAACATTTGAAGATGAAGCGCCGGAGCCTAACAACATATCTCCCAGCCAAGATCGCTCATTTGACATCTCATGTCCATGAGCTTTTGTTGGTTCCCCGGGTTCTTGAATCTCGTCAAGAACTATTTCTCCATCATGAATTCCTTCCTCAAGGAATTCCCTTTCAAGAAAGGTTGTCGTTCTGGCCACAAAGACTTTGTGCTCAGACGGGTGGTAGAAATAATATCCCATACTTTCCTTGGGATAACCTATGAACCTACACATGTCTGACCTATCATCAAGCTTGTCTGGTTGAAGTCTCTTAACGAAGGCTGGACAACCCCAAACCTTGATGTGTCTCAGGTTTGGTTTCCGTCCCTTTCATATCTCATATGGAGTCTTAGAGACTGCTTTAGTGGGAACCTTGTTTAATCTATAAGCCTCTGCTTCTAAAGCATAACCCCACAGGTTTATTGGAAGATCTGTGACCCCATCATGAATTGGACCATATCTAATAAAGTCCGATTTCTCCTTTCGGATACACCATTATGCTGTGGTGTTCCAGGAGAAATCCATGCGACAAAATCCAACTTTGCCTTAGATAATCGATAAATTCATGACTAAGATATTCACCGCCTCGGTCAGATCTCAACACCTTGATACTCTTTCCGGTTTGTTTCTCCACTTCACTGCGGAATCTCTTGAACATTTCAAAAGACTCGGACTTGTGTTTCAACAACAACACAAATCCATATCTCGACATATCATCAGTGAACGTGATGAAATATGAATATCCATCCCTGGCTTGAACTCTCATCGGTTTGCATACATCAGTATGTATGAGTCCTAGAAGTTCTGTAGCTCTCTCCGGTTCCACTAAATGGAGATTTGGTCATCTTGCTAGTGAGACAGGACTCACAAGTTGCATATGATTCATAATTGAAATGGCCCAGAAGACCATCTTTATGCAACATGTTTATCATCTTCTCACCGATGTGACGAAGTTTACAATGCCAAAGGTACGTCTGTCTTTGACGATCATCTACCTTTCTCTTATGGCCCGAAACATGCATGTTAATTGGTTCTACATTAACATCAGGTAAGACATAAATTCCTTGTTGCAAGTAACCATTAACACATAAATCATCACCATGATATATATAGCAAATGTTACTATTGAAAACTGTTCGAAATCCATGTCTATCAAGCATAGACATAGAAATAACGTTCGAAACAAATTTAGAAACGTAGTAACAGTCTTCTAACAACAAAGTCTTGCTCGTAGGCATTACAAGAGAAATCGATCCTACAGCTAGAGCAGCAACACTTGCGGTGTTTCCAACCTTCAGATTGAATTCTCCCTTCCTAAAGCTCCTACTGATCCTCAGCCCCTGTAACATATTGCAGACGTTAAAGCTGCTACCGGTATCCAATACCCATCTAGATGAATCAATAGTAGTCAAAGATAACATGAAAACATTTTTTATGAGAATCTTACCTTGTTTCTTGCCCTTGAGAGACTGCAGGTATTCCTTGTAGTTCCTCTTCCAATGGCCCTTCTTCTTGCAGAAGAAGCACTCAACATCTCATTGGTCAGACTTGGTGGCGCCGCCCTTTGCCCTGGTCACACCAGTCTTAGGTACGCTCTGCCTGGTCTTGGGCCTCTTCTTGCCCTTCCTCTTCTAAAAGAGGACTACCCAACCATCAGCACAGATCCCGATCCCTTCTTCCCTATAGACATCTGTTCTCATACTTAGTGAGCATGTTGTGCATCTCATGCAACTCAACGTCCAACTTGTTCATGTTGTAGTTGACCATGAACGGGGAGATGGACTATGGAAGTGAGTGCAAGATCATCTCCTTGCAGAAGGTGTACCTCAGCTTCTCAAACTGTTCTATCAGATTGATCATCCGTAGAACATGGGGTCCCATAGGAAAGCACTCACTCAGAGCGGACTTGAACCAAGTCCCCGATAACTTGGACCTTGCCGTCCGACTCTGCTCACCGAACATCTTCTTAAGATGTTCCATGATCTGCTTGGCATCCATATGCTCGTGTTGCTTCTGGAGTTCGCCACTCATTGTCGCCAAGATGAGACAGTTCACAGTGATACACTTTTCCTCGTACTTGGTGTATTCACTGAAAGCCTCGTCATTCGCTGGATCTGGCTCTGGAGGAGGCAGTTTTTCGATCACATCGATCAGCTTCTCATGTGTCAGTACCAGGCGCAAATTGCGTTGCCACTCATCGAAGTTCTCACCAACCACCTTGTTGGTCTCGAGGATTGGACGCAAGTTGAACCGATACATTCTCAGGAGATCTGAAAACGAAAGGAAAAATTTACAGCAGAGAGTTAGACATCGTATATATATCATTAAGACATGGACATCATCTAAATGATATATTCGCTAATAAATGTTACGATAACATTAGAAATCTTATTTCCAGTTAGCATCAATCTATAACTATATGCCTGAGCCCCTTGGTAGTCAAGACGTTTTCCAAACATATAAAATAGATTCTTTATAAATTTTATCCACATAAAATTTATAGTGAATTAACTTCGGCTCTATATCACATAGCCATCTGGTACTCAGGTCGTTTTATCGATATAGTTGAGTTCATCCTTCAGCTCATGGTCGGATAACAATTAAGTTCATGTCCCCCGGATAGTCCAAGCGTATACAAAAACTAATTGTTCCCTCCCACTAGACATCTGATATCATAGACGTATAAATCGAATTCTTGAACTACATGCCTCCTGGTAGTCAGGCCGTACTATGTAAACGAGAACCTATTCAAACGTCTACGATGAAGGAAAAGCCTAACGATAAATAATTTATCGTCTAAGAACTCAATTATTAATTTTAAATTACAAAATTCTTTAATTTTATTTTAAAAAAACATTTTTTTTATTTTTTTTTATTTGGCAAGCGCGGGTTACGCGCGCCCGCTAGGGTTCACGCGTCGCGCCCGCTCGGGCTCTCGCGACGCGCTCGCTCGGGCTCATGCGACGCGCCCGCTCAGGCAAGAGGCATTTGGTCGGGCTCGGAGGAGCCGCCCCCTCGGGCTAGGGTTTCTAAAACCCAACCGTCGTCGCCTTCATCGGACGCCCGCTCGGGTCTTCTGCGAACCCTCAGCTCGGGCGAAGGGGCGATTAGGGTTCGGCTAGGGTTTCTGAAACCCATCCTGCACCGTTACCCTTCTGCTCGATTCGTCGGCCGTCGATTCGTTGCAACCGTTGATCACGCTGTCCAGTCGCTCACGCCATTCTCTTCTCGCCGCCCAGTCGCTCCAGACCGTCGTTCCCGCCAAGTTGTCACTATGGTTACTCACGCACAGGAGACGCATCGGGCGGTCGCACGATGGGCATCCGAGCGATTCATCCGCTCGCCCATCGCACAAACCGTCGCCTCTTCTCCCACTCGCGTCGGAGTTGCCCGTGTCGCCGCTTGTGGTCGTCCTTGGACGCACCGACCCTTCGCCGTCGACCCTCGTACGGCCGGCTAGGGTTACGGCTGCCGCCCAGTTCGTGCCTCACGCGTTCTGGTTTTTCTGCATGCGCGCCGCGCGTGCGCCTATACGTTTTTTTATCCAATTTTTCACAAAAAATCCAAAAAACTAATCCTAAACAGACGACCAGATGCTCTGATACCACTGTAGGGTTGATTTGGATGCGGAAGCGTGTTTTATCAACCCGAATATGAGATCTAGTCATGTTTAAGAATTGATTTTTCGGGGTTTGAATGACGAACAGATTTAGAAACGATTTCGTAATACCTGTTGCGTTGAATGTGTGATCATCGGATGCAAGACTTGATAGGTTAAGCCCTCTACGCGTATCCACGCCGAGATCGGATTTGTTTTCTAACCGTTGGTGCGGAATTCTCCGATGAACGAAACTGTTTTTGTTCTTCGGTTTTCTTTTGACGGCTATATGTATTTAGGGTTTAGATTTTGATAATGAAATTCTCGTTAACGAAAACCTGTTTTTCGTTTAATATATAATTATTAAAATTTTTAATAATTACAATCTAAACTCGTGACTCTTAAAATATTACATAAGAGGCATTATATTAGTTATATTGTGTGTTATAACATGATATTGATACTAGATTAAATATTTACCAATTGGCACAAATAGAAACTCGACATTATAATATTTTAATAAAATGGATTAAATTTTGAAATCATACCAAATACGTCCAAAATTATCACTTTAAAAAAAATAAATTAAAAAATTAAAAATTATTCAAAAAATAATTTCTAGTGTAATAATTAAACCGGCAAACATAACGAAAACAATTATCCATATTTAAAAAATGTATCGTACTACTCGCTCTTTTTTGAATTACTATTAATCAAAGAATTGATTTGTTCTCCTAGACGAAAAAACAGAAAGAATGAACCTATGAAGAGATGGAAGAAAAATTTTCTCATTGAATTTCCTTACCTATAATAGATAGAATATATACAATTAATTATAGAATAGACTATAACACTTGAATGAAAATAAAATCGAAAACAACCGTGAATATCCGAAAACTTATTTGTTTAGTGTTTAATGAAAACACAACAACCTACGCATTGCGTTAACTATACAAAACGAAAAAATATATATATAGTGTAATATGTCTTCATAAAATCTCTTTCTATATTGGAAGAATATATAGACTTGAAACATGAAGCTTATGAAGAACGAATTGAAATAGAGAAAGTTGCAGAGCTTTTGTAAACATATCAATAAGTTGGTTTCAAAAGAAAACATGCATAACTCGAATAAAACCATCTTCAAATTTATCTCATATCAAGTGATAATTGATTTCAAGGCTCAAGACCCTATCTTTGACATTTAATATATGTTAAATGTCCACAAGCCTTTTTACATGTCCATTCCAAAACCCCTCATCAAGTTCATGTCATGATTTAAATGCCTAAGATGAGAAAGCATTAATATAGTGTATTAATTACTTTCCATTTTCCAATGTAGGACTATGTCCCTTCACATTCTCTTCTCATTTTCTATCAATACCCCACATTTTCTACTCAAACTATAATAATACCCCACATTTGATTAGAAAATAAGATATTATTTCTAATAAAATAGGTTTGGTATAAATACGAAAAGGTGTCTTTTGGATTTGAACCTTTCGTTGTAAACATTTGTCGGATATACTTTGTAAGATAGTGAATTCAAGTCTTGAACTACTTACGTTTCACAGTAAATCAAGTCAACAAGTGTCACATATACCATCCCGACATATTTCGATTCTTACGGTTGTGTTCATTTTGGTCCTGAACATATCCTTCATTCATGAGACGTCTAGATAACTTAGCCATTTCAATTATCATAGATGCGACCCCACATCAGTCTCGTATAGGTGATGCTAATTAGATATAGTTCGTTTATATCATCTGTTACCGAGAGGTTAGCATCATTAAGAATCCAAAGATTCATCCCTTAAATCATCAACGGATACACACTTGAATTCAACATAGGAATAGTTATAGTAGTGTGTATCACTATCTTGAGTCTTCCTCAACTAGTTTGCCTATTGAACCTGGACCATGGGATCTCCAATGTTGCCTGATTAGGTTTCTGCCAAGTAATGACTCATTCTATTGGCTTTAATCGCATTCCCCTCGCTGTATATAAAACTTGCTCTCTATTAAGACCTTTGGTAAATGGATCCGCTAAGTTTTCCTTAGATTTTATATAATCAATGGAAATAATTCCATTCTTAAGCAAGTCTCGTGTTGTATTATGATGTCTCCTTATATGCCTAGATTTGCCATTGTATATTTGGTTATTGCTCTCGTTAGAGCGGCCATACTATCACAATATATACAAATGGCAGTAACAGGTTTTTGCCATATCGTTATTCTTTTCAAAAAAATTTTAAGCCATTCTGCTTCTTCAGCGGCTTTATTTAAAGCGACAAATTTTGCTTCTATCGCTGATCTTGTTTTTACGGTTTGTTTTGATGATTTCCAAGATACGGCTGCGCCACCAAGTGTAAATACATATCCACTTGTGGACTTACTATCCGTGTTGTTCAAAATCCAATTTGCATCACAATCTCCTTCTAACACAGGAGGATATCTCGTGTAGTGCAATACGTAACACATCGTATGTTTTAGATATCTCAATACTCTTACTAATGTCATCCAGTGTTCTTTTCTCGGGTTATGAGAATATCTATTGAGTCGAATTATTGAATATGCCAAATCTGGTCTTGTACAATTCATTATGTACATCAAACTTCCTACAACTTGTGTGTACTCTAGTTGAGATACTCTATCACCTTGATTCTTTTTAAGGTGAAATGATGGATCATAGGGAGTTACTATCAGTTTGTCATTGAAGTGTCCAAATTTCCTAAGGACCTTTTCAATATAATGACACTGTGACAGAATGTAACCTTTCGAACTTCCTAAAATTCGAATTCCAAGTACAAGGTCAGCAAGTCCCATATCTTTCATATCAAAGTAAGAATGTAACATCTTATTGGTCCGATTTATCACGTCTTTGTTTGTTCCCAAAGAGATAAATAATGATATATGCGTTCTTATATTCTTTTGTATAAACACATTTGTCACACTCGTTTATTTTAAAACCATTTGATAATAATGTATTATCAAATTTCTCATGCCATTATTTTGTTGCTTGTTTAAGTCCGTATAGAGACTTAATTAATCTACACACCTTCTTTTCTTGACCTTTGCAATGAAACCTTCGGATTGATCCATTTAGATCTCTTTATCTAATTCACCATTCAAAAATGCCGTTTTCACATCCATTTGGTGGATTTATAGATTGTGAATTGGAACTATTGCAATTAATGCTCTTATTGAGGTAATTATAGACACTGGTGAATATGTGTCAAAGAAATCGATTCCTTCCTTTTGTTGATAACCTTTGGCTACTAATCGAGCTTTGTATTTCTCTATAGTTCCGTCTGGTTTCACTTTTCTTTTGAATATCCATTTATACCCAATTGTTTTGTTACCCGGAGGCAAGTCTACCAATTTCCACGTATTGTTGTGCATAATGGATTCCATTTCACCCTGGATTGCCTCTTTCCAATATGGTGCTTCCGTCGATTCCATAGCAGCCTTATATGATTGAGGTTCTCTTTCTAACACATAAGTCACAAAGTCATGTCCAAAATCTTTGGCAGTTCTCACACGTTTACTTCTTCTAATATCTAACATTTTTTGTTGAAATGTTGAAGAACTTGCAACATCTTGTGAAAAATGTCCATGCACTCTTTTGAATGAGGTTTTATCCTTTAAAGGAAAAACTCCCTCAAAAAATTCTGCTTCTGCATATTCCATAACCGAATTTCTAATTATGTCTTCATTTTTCGGAATTGTGAACCAAAAACCTATAAGCGGCGCTATTCTTTGCAGGACCAATATAGATACAATCTATAGTTTTTGGTCCGAGTTTTGTTCCCTTTGGTAACGAAATTTGGACTTTTACAAGATAACCCCACACTTTAATAGTCTTATATGTTGGTAATCGACCTTTCCATAACTCATACGGAGCTTTATCGCTTATCTTATGAGGAATTCTATTTAGAACATCATTCGCAGTAAGTACTGCCTCACCCCATAAATTTATTGGTGCTCCAAAACTTATCAACATTGAGTTTATCATATTCTTCAATGTTCTATTTTTCCGTTCAACGACTCTATTTTGTTGTGGAGTATATGATGCAATTGTTTGATGCACTATTCCTTGCGAAGAAAAAAATTATGTAAAGTCTTTAGATAGATATTCTCCACCTCTATCTGACCTTAAGATTTTTATTCTTTTATCAAGTTGATTTTCAACTTCCGCTTTGTATTGTTTGAACATACTCAAATCATCTTTGGTACTATCAAATAAACATAACAATACTTACTACAATCATCAATGAATGTTATATAATAATTTTTCCCTCCTCTACTCGGAGTTGCTTGGAAATCACATAAATCTGAATGAATTAAACCAAGTATTTCATTCGATTTTTCTACAGATTTATATGGATGATTTGTGTACTTTGATTCCACACAAATCTCACATTTCTCTTTTATATTCATTGAACATTTTGGTAAAAGACCTAAATTATCATTCTTTATAAGGAACGGAAATTTACATGTCCTAGTCTACAATGTCATAAAGAAGATGATGATTCGGTTATATACATAGAAGCAGCGCTTGTGGCTGTGTTTTTATTATTAGCATCAGATATATTTGGTACAACATTCAACTTGAAGAGTCCCTCATTTAGGTAATCCTTACCCACAAATATTCCTCCCTTGGAGATTACAAACTTGTCTGACTCAAACACTAATTTGAAACCTTTGTTACTGAGAACAGGACCGGAAATAAGGTTCTTACGAATAGAAGGAACATGATAAACATTTCCTAACACAAGTTCTTTTCCCGAAGTTAATTTCAGGATTACTTTTCCTTTGCCTTCGACCTCTGCTATTGCTTCATTTTCCATGTATAGATTTTCACCATCTTCGATTTTTTGATATGTGGAGAACAATTCTCTAGCCGAAAATACATGCATGGTAACCCCAGTGTCTATCCACCAATCTGTTCTGTTGGTGACCATATTCGCTTCAATAAACGCAATGAATTGATTTTCCATTACATTTGTTTAATTGTTGGTTTTTACAAAACCACTACCTTCGGCCCGACTCTTCTTATGGTATCAATCTTTTGTTTTGTTTCCACCTTTTTCACACATCCAACAATTCAGAGTGCTCCTTATTTTTAGAGTTTTCTTAAACTTTTGTTTCCTTGGCCCGAAACAAAAGCATTAAGGTGAAAAGAACTATAAATATCATAAAATAAGCTTGACGTTTTGCCGTCAACCCATGTTGCTTCTGAAATTATATCATCAGAATCCACCCAACCAAAAAGACAATACATTATATTTTCTTATCTCAACGATATCATTATTATTCTATCAAACATATATCTTGATTTTATCATTTCATCTGTTTTAAACTACATGCCCAATGTATAAACCAAAAAGACAATGTATAATAACTGTATAAAATAAAAAATAATATAAACTCAATAGTTTTAGAATAACAATTGTTATATAACAATTGTTATACTTTTTCTTTTTGTTATAAAATGAAAATCATTTTAGGTTTACAACAGAAAATAATCTAATCAATTTTTATATTTACCTTTAATTAGAGATAATAAAATATCTATTAACATACTAATTAAATATATTAAAAAATTATTTTAAAATTTGAGAATTTTTTAAAAGTCTTTATTTTATCGAAACATTATAAATTTATGCACAAAATCGAAACATTACAAACAAAAGTAAATAGACAGACTGTACAAATTCGGCGTATTTATTTATGATTTCAAGGAAAGGTGACTCAGCAGTCAAAAGTTTTGAACAGCTGGAGGACGAAAAAACGTGCCGACAAACCAAATTTCAACTGCCTTTTATTTTTATTTTTTTTAATTTTAATTTTAATTTTATTTTATTTTGTTTATTAATAATTATATAATTACAAAAAGGAAATTAAATGACATATTTATTTTAGAAGAATTTAGAAAAAATCAATAAATATATGGGGGACAATGCACGCGGCTACCCGACCACGCCTATCTGTTTTCCTCATCCACTTTGTTTTACATAAAATTTATAGAATGAATTCTGATATCTTTTTTCTATTTAAACCTAAATGAGATTAAAATGATTGGTACATATAAATCTAAATTTTTATAAGAATGATAATATATATATATATATGATTTATGTATGAGATATGTTGTAACAAAACTATGATCTATAGAACAAAAGCTTAATATATAATATTCAGAAACAAATTTATAAATTTAATAATTTGTTACGGTTTTATTTGGATGATATTTCGATTAATTTGATAGATCTTTAAAGAATAAAATTCTGATGTGAAATGGAATATACAATTTATATCATTCAATTGAGCTAATATATTTAGATTAAATAAAAAATTTGTTGAATTGTAATTATATTTGTAAGTGCCAATCATTTTATATTCTGATTTAATTTCTATATACATAAATTAGTTTTAGATTTTTTTTCACGTGTTAATAAATCATCTTACAATGCTTAAAATGTGTGTATTCTTGGAGAAGTATTTAATTAAAATCAATCATGGTATTTAAATCTTCATTCTTTCTGTGGCAAAATTCTATAAGAAGATATAAAATGAAGTTATTTCGATAGAAGATATAGATAAACACTATATCATTATGGATTCGTTAATTAAAGGTTTCACATCCAAAGATTTTTATGAACGTATTACGAGTGTCAATATTTTCTCTTTTAACAAAATTTTGAATTAACCGAAATTTTGTATCTATTTTAGTTTATTTTTTATATTATAGAATTGTACACTTATTCGATTTTAATATTATGTAATGAGATTATTTAGTTTCAATTCAGATACCATTATTTATGATTCTTTTATTATCGATTTGTACAAGGTAAAATTATTTGAAAATATACACATATGTATCATATGACTTAAAATTTTCATGATCCAATCGCCTTTTTTGTCAACGTACGTAAACACACACGAATCTTCTCATTACACGTTTCTTCTGATAGTTATATGATGTGCGTAGACTCAAGTAATAAATTACCTAGACTAACGCTTCCGCAAGGATACGGATCGTGTAACAACTAGAGTCGAACACAAGGAATTGATGCGACTTATAAGCTATTAAACTAATGAATAAGACGTGATGAATCTAGTGTAGATGGAATGCAAATGCAAATGCAAACTAAACCTAAGATGGGAATGACTCAGTGGCAAATCACCATAGGTATCAAGAGTTGCACAACGATGTTTCGAAGTTCTAACGAGATAATTGGTCTTAGATACTATCATGAGTTCAGGGAATTCAAGCTCTCCTATAGGAACTGACTGGCGTAGACTTGTCCACTATCTAGCATGCATATACCAATGTATCCATTGCGTATCTTACATGGATAGACGCATTACGACCGCTATCCTAATCCCTAGATTTAACCGATTGACCTGGCGTAGATTCTAAACCGGCTAAACCCTAAATCATGGCTAAGTTCCGAAGTCTAATGCCCTGGCGTTGGTTTATTAGACTCCTAACATCATTCATTCAAGTGGCGTACAGGTAATGAAAGCATTAAGAACAACCATAAGATCTGAAAACATGATAAAATACCGAATTCATTCATAACGAGTGGCGTACAAGTATGAAAGCATTAAGATCCACCATTCATTAAGCACAAGACTTCTCTACATGTTGGCAATACTCTCTAACCTATGGCAATAGATCTACTTGAACATGAACTCAGGAAACGAAACACAAAAGAAATCTAAATTCGACATAGAAAGAGAAAGAGAATGCTCCCTATTCATCTACCAATGTCTTCAATAGATCCTCCATGCTTCGGATCCGTAGATCCGTCCTTCTCGATCCTTCCAAGTGTGTCTCTAATGGCACTGAATTGTCCTTGAGTCCCCCCTTTCAAATCTCCTTCGAATCCCCTTTTTATAGATCTGATTTGGTTGTTAGAAATCTTGGGGATTTGTTGAGAAAATCAAGGGCCCGAGCGGGCAAAGCCTTTACCCGCTCGTGCAGGCCTTGTACCTGACCGTGTACATCCATTTTCACCCGATCGGGCACTCATGCCCGAACGTGTCCTTCTTCAGCCCGAGTCGTGCAAACCTACGGCGCATATTGATGACCATTAACCCGAGCGGGCACTCCTTTGCCACCCGATCGGGCACACATGCCCGACCATGTTCCTTGAGCACCCGAGTCGTGTAAAGCTACGGGGTTGTCATGGCATCGATTACCCGAGCGGGCACCTTCTAATGCCCGATCGTGCACGACCTAAAATGATGTTTTCGCTCCTTTCGCTTGGTGTTTGCACGTTCTCTTCAATCCACGGTCTTGCACAAGCTGAACCTTGTCATTTTGGGGTTAAATTGCCAATATCTCTCGTGTTTCTTGTCATGTCTTCGTTTCCTACACAAAACACGAAATGTAGATGAAATCCTCGAATAGATTCGATAAATGAATGAAATCTAATAAATCTACCTAAAACTAGACCTAAGAATGACATAAAAACTACTACGGATTACGTGTTATCATTATATGTCGATTATGTAATATTAGAAAGTCTTGGATCATTGTGTAATTACTAAAAGATTTTAGTAATATATAAACCGAGAAAAAACAATTTTCTCATAAGATGATTCAAAAGTAGAGAATCAAACATTATTCTCTCTCATTTGAACGAAGAACGACGTTTTGGTAGAAAACCGTTCATCTTCTCATCCGCACCAAAAGTTGAAGGCAGTTCCCGATCTCGGCGTGGATATGCGTAGAGGGATCGTAGGTTCGTTCCTCACATCCGTTTCGATCAGATTCATAAAAAACAGATAATCCGAGAATCTGTTCTTCGTGTTTTTGGTGAAAAACCCCGAACCTAATCCGAACATGACTAGATCGCATATTTTAGAGAGTAAAATACGCTTCCCCATCCTCGTAGAAAAACCCAACAGTGGTATCAGAGCTTCTGGTCATCTGTTCTAGGATTTAAGACTTTTTTGGGTGGAAAACGGATAAAAATCCGTGTTCTTCGCGTCGGGGAATTTCTCCCGAACGTCCGAATCATTCGAGTGGGAGCTCGAACATCATGATGTTTTCGTTTCATAATCCAACGCTCGATTGAGCGGATTGTCCGACTCAAAACGAGTGAAAGATCGTGGTGGTCAAAGTCATTACGTCCGACTCGATCGAGTCGTGAGACGATTCGATCGAGTGGAAGATGAATTTTCGTATTCATGACTGGAAGATGACTTTTCATATTCCAAATGAAAGATGACTTTTCGTATTCCGAATGGAAGGTAACTTTTCATATTTTAAGAGAACTCAAGTCGATCCGCAACATTTGTCAAGACACCCACGGGAGTACGGACGGATTGATCAGCTAATGTGATTTGCATCCTCGTGGGTTGAAGATCTGCTACCCTATTGAGCTTTTTAACAAGAGATAATGGTAGCAAGCTCACACTCGCTCCAATGTCAATTAGGGCATGCTCAATTGTTAGTTAGTATACAAGATCATAGATATTTTTTAATATTATTGTCTTGTTATTAGTTTCCTTATTTGTCTCATCTATTGTAGTTTAAATATGTAACCTTAACAATAATCAATCAATCAAGAATCATTCCTAATTACATGGTATCAGATTTCAAATTTTGAATTTCAAATTCCCTCTTTCTCTTCCACCGTCGGCCGCCTCTCTCGTGTGGCGCCGCACCACCATAATCAGCCTCGGCCGCCTGCAATTGCTTGGCGCCTCCCACCGGTCCAACCTTCGGCAGCCTCCTTCGCTTGGCGCCCTCACCCTACCACAAATAACTCACCGCCGGCAGCCTCTATCCCGTGGCGCCTCAACCTCTAAATCAACGTTTCGCTGCCTCTCAATACCGTTGTTCCCATGGCCTCCACCGCTGCTGCACCGTCCGACAAACCCTTCGGGGTTACCAACATCAAATCCCACATTCCGATCATCCTTGACATGGAGGAAATGAACTACGATTCATGGCGCGACATTTTTGAGACACACTGTCTCAGTTTCGGCGTATTGAGCCACATCGACGGCTCCGCCCAACCAACCGCTGCAACATCCGAGACGTGGACGCGTCTTGACGGCATCGTCAAGCTCTGGATCTACGGAACAATCTCCAAACCGCTACTGCAAGAAGTGCTCAAAACACGCTCGACGGCTCGAGCAATATGGCT
>CM071869.1:21146594-21158031 GCA_036759665.1 Gynandropsis gynandra | reverse complement strand
CACTCATAAGGTCTTTTAACCTTAGCGGAGTGAAGAGATGCGTCATTATTATTTTTTTTCTCTCTTTTTTTTTATGACGTATACGCATCAGTCTAACCCTTAGGACGTAGAATAGCGCCTCAACCCACCACTTAGACCCGAACCATCGATCTCGATAAGGAGAGAATCGTTGACAGCGGAGTATAAGCGTGTGGAATCTTATGAACGCTAAAGATCTATCAACAAGCATCGATTAGTCGGTATACATGGAGATATGATACTTGGTACCGAAACCTAGGAGGTGAATGTAACTATAAGTCATGGCTTCTTGCACAATTACCCAACTAATCGGAATCTAGAAATCTTCTAAACACACCTAGACTATAGTTCACAATTCGACAAGGTCGCACAATAATGACTAAAACTTGAAAATATATGCTAGGTATCCATCCTAGAAATCTTCTAAACACACCTAGACTATAGTTCACGATTTCTAGCATAAACTTGAAAATTTATGCTAGAAATCTTCTAAAAAACTTGATATAACGCACATCAATCTCGCTTTAAAAATTTTGAGAAACAACTTAAGAAGAAAGACAAGATGCTTTACCAATTCAGCCACAGATCCTCTAATGCTCGATCTCCTTTCACCAAGAACAATAGATGAGTTTTCGGACCAAAGCCTCCACTAAAGTCCGAAGGAAAGATTGATATGTCAAATAAACATAATCCTCCTAGAACCAAAAATTTTGATAGTAGATGCTTCAAATGTCAGAGTTTGAGGCATTATGCTAACGAGTGTCCCAATAAGAGGACGACGATCTTGTGTGATGATGGAACAATCAAGACAAACACAGACATCAAGAAACATGATGATGCCTTCAATAGCAGTGATGAAGAGATGGAAGAACAAGAGCCCATCAAAAAAGATTTTCTTGTGGAAAGACGACCTCTTAACCTATGGTCTCAAGGAGAGGAGACAATCCAACGAAAATTTTTTTTACACAAGATTCTTTGTGAAGGATAAGGCATGCAGTCTTATCATTGATAGCGGTAGTTGCACTAATGTTACTAGTTCTTTGATGTTCAAAAAGCTTGGACTTGTGACTCAACGACACTCCAAGCCATTTTGACTCCAATGGTTGAACGAGAGCAGAAAGACAAAGGTATGAAAGAAAATTTATGTGTCATTTTGTATTGGAAAATATGAGGAAGATGTGTTGTGTGACGTTTTTCCAATTCAAGCCAGACACATCCTACTTGGACGATTTTGGCAATTCAATACCAAAGCGCAAAATGATAGATACACCAACAAGTACACATTCAAGTTTAAAGAAAAACAAATCGGAGTAATACCAATTATACCAAAAGAGTTACACCTTAATCAACTAAAAATGGTGAAGAATGAGAAAATAGTGAGAAATACGAGTGACCATGAGGTAGATCATTGTAAATGTATGGACTCTAGTGAAACAAAGTTAAAAGTCTTAGAGAGAAAACCCGAAAAGATTAACACTAATTTCTTTGCCAACTAATGTTTGTAGTCATGTTCAAAGTGAGTCTAATGATTACTAACGATCTATGTAATTCTCTCCCATTTGTGTTTAATGAATTTTTGTAGGACTATGATGATGTTTTCTTTGAAGAAATTTCTGATGGACTACCTCCATATCATGGAATTGAACATCAGATTGATTTCATTCCTGGTGTGACAATTGTGAATAAACCGGCCTATCGGTTCAATCTTACTGAGACTGAGTTGCAAAGTCGAATTTAAGAATTGATGAACAAAGGATACATTCGGGAAATCTTACCTCCTTGCGCTACATTGGTGATTCTTGTGCCAAAAAATGATGGCACATGTTGAATGTGTGTGGACTATCGTGTGGTAAACCTAATCACAGTAAAACATTGGCATCATATTGCACACATTGATGATATACTGCATGAATTTATGGTTCAAATATTTTCTCGAAAACTAACTTAAAATATGATTATCATAAAAAAATTATAAAAGAAGGTGATGAATGGAAAACTGCATTTAAACTAAACATGACTTATATGAATGACTCGTTATACCATTAGGACTTCCAAACGCACCTAGTATATTCATGCCCTTAATGAACCGCATACTTAGAAATTTTATAGGAAAGTTTGTTGTTATCTATTTCAATGATATCTTAGTCCATAGTAAGAGTCTAAAAGATCACATTTCACATGTTAAATCTGTTGTAGCGGCCTTATGGTAAAAACACATATTTGTTTACCTCAAAAAGTGAACGTTTTGTAATAACATGTTAGTCTATTTAGGCTATGTGATTAGCGAACAAGGAATTCATGTTAACAAGGAGAAAATAATCGCAATCAAGGATTGACCGAACCCAAAATCCGTCAGCGAAGTCCGAAGCTTTCATAGACTCACAAGCTTCAACCGACATTTTGTAAAATACTTCAGTACGATCTTCACCCATCTCATTGACATTATCAATAAAAATGTGACGTTTAAATGGAGAGAAGCTCAAGAAGTTGTGTTTCACTTTTTAAAGGATAAACTCACCAACTCTCCATTATTGCCTTCACTTAATTTTTCACAAGTATTCGAGATTGAATGTGATGTTTCAGGGGTTGGTGTAGGTGTTTTACTGATGCAATATGGGAAAACCATCACTTACTTTATTGAGAAATTGAGCGGAATCCAACTCAATAATTCAACATATGATAAGGAGCTATATTTTTTTACTACGCTTCAGACATGACAACACTACTTGTGGTTAGATGAATTCATCATTCATACACAGATCATGAGGAGTTCAAGTATTTAAAAATTTAGAAAAAACATAATAAATTTCATGCTAAGTGGGTAGTATTTATTGAAATGTGTCATCATGTTATTAAATATAAACAAAGAAAGGAAAACATAGTTTTCGATGCTTAGTCTCGTATGTTTAATTTGATTGTCACGTAAGATTCTAATTTGCATGGTTTTGAATATATAAAAGACTTGCATGACACTGACCTAGAATTTGGAAATACTTATAAAGCATTTTAACTTTCTAGTTTTGGAGATTACTATAGGTATGAAGGTCTTCTTTTTCGTAAAAATAATTTGTGTGTCTAACTACTCATTACACGATCTTTTGATTCATGGGCCATATAGTGGTGGACTAATGAGACATTTTGGAGCAGCAAGTGTTTATTAATTTTGCAGAAACATTTCTATTGGTTGCACCTCAAGTGAGACATTGAACAATTATGTGCAAGGTGCATCACGAGCAAACAAGCTAAGTCTTGATTTCAACCCCATGGTCTGTACACTTCATTGCCTATTCTTGATCATCCCTAGGTAGATATAT
Organism: Gynandropsis gynandra; assembly: GCA_036759665.1. NCBI lineage: Eukaryota > Viridiplantae > Streptophyta > Magnoliopsida > Brassicales > Cleomaceae > Gynandropsis > Gynandropsis gynandra. The sequence continues at coordinate 21,154,699 of CM071869.1, read as the reverse complement.
CAATAGATTTTATGTTAGGATTACCGAGGTCTCAAGGTCGTAATGATGCATTTTTTTTTGTTGTTGATCTTTTTTTCAAAAATGGCACATTTCATCGCTTGCCATAAAACTTATGAAGCATCACACATAACTAATATTTTCTTTAAACAAATTGTTCGTTTGCATGGTATTCCTAGTACCATAGTTTATGACAGTGACGCCAAATTTGTAGCTATTTTTTAAAACTTTATAGTCAAAAACTAGGAATAAAGTTGTTGTTATCCACAATGTGTCATGCACAAATTGACGGAGAAACTGATGTTGTTAATTAAACATTGTCTACTTTATTACGAACTTTAGTTCAGAAGAACTTAAAATTTTGGGAAGATTGTTTGTCCCATATTGAGTTTGCATATATTGGAGTTCAACGACAAATATTTCACCTTTTCAAATCGTTTACGGTTTTAATCCTCTTACACCATTGGTTTTTATCACTATTACCTGTGGATGAACATGCTAACCTTGATGGAGACAAAATTCTGTTTTTTTAAGCATATTCAAGCTAAGAAAAAGAAACACATTGAAGAAAGAACAAAGCAACACACCAAACACGTAAAACAAGCCGAAAAGAGGTTGTGTTCGAGATTGGTGATCTTGTATGGGTTCACATGTAGAAAGAAAGGTTCCCAACTGAGTGGAATTCTAAGTTTATGTCAAGGATTAACAATAATGTCTACAATATCAACCTTCTAAGTGAGTATCATATTAGTAAACCTTCAATGTTTCTAATTAATTCCTTTTGTTGCGGTTGAATAAGATTTGAGGAAAAATATTTTTCAAGAAGAGGATGATAATGAGGACATCACAACAACAATTATTGATGTTGTCCCCTATCATCGGTCAATTGAATGATGTAACATTGGTAGAACCAATCACGTGAGCTCGGGCGAAGCATCAAGCATACGTGGCCAATAATATTCAGTGCATCATGCGCATGATAAAGACAAATCAAAGTAAAGACTGGAATTTGAAACGGTGCATTATATTTAAGTTCAAAATTATGAATAATTATTATTCGTGGATAAGTCAAAATGACATAAATTCTGCATCAATTTCAATGCATGGGAAACTACAACCACATGGAAATCTACAATCACATGGAAAGCTACACCATCATAGAAAACCACAAAAGTCAACCTAGTTTTTATCATTTTATCTTATAAAATTTTGTAATTTCATTATTAGTTTTGCTGCAATCGCCAATAACAATCTGATGGTTTCAGGGCCGCAAAAGTCTCATAATAATCGATACCAAATTGTTGAGTGAAACCCTTGGCCACCAATCTTGCTTTGTGTTTGACAACATTCCCTTCAGCATCATGTTTTAGTCGATAAATCCACTTCACTTCCACAACATTTTTGTCTCTTGGTCTCTCTGCAAGTTCCCATGTCTGATTCTTAGTGATCATGTAGATTTCTTCTTCCATGGCAGCTTGCCACTCCTTGTAAACAACTGCCTCTTCAAATGATGTAGGTTCTTCTAACCCGACGTAGCATGCTTCACATACGTCTGCATAATCTGGATCAGCATATGGTGCATGATCTAGTATATCATTCATCGACCTCGATCTCCTTATTCTCCCACTTGAGCTGCTATCAGTTGCATCCAAGTTGAAGGGTATAGGCTGAAGAGAGTTTTCTCTCCCTTTGCGTCCTTGACTTCAAGAATTTTCAGCCATAATAGGTTGCTGCTTGTAATTTGGTTCTGGTGGTAGAATCTGCTGGTTTGTAGCTTCTTCTCTTATGTCCCAATTCCACTTTGAGTACTCATCAAAGATAGCATCCCGAGAAACCTCCACTTTCTCTTCATCTACCAAGTAAACTCGGTATCCTTTAGATTGTGAGCTATACCCAACAAAGATTGCTTTCTTCGATTTATCATCCCATTTTCTTCTTTTCTCATCAGGAATATGCACATAACATGTGCATCCAAAGATCTTTAGGTGATTGACTGACGGTTTAGTGCCATTCCAAGCTTCTAATGGCGTCTTGTTGTCAAGAGACCTCGTCAGCAAATTCTTGTTGTCAAGAGACCTCGTTGGCAAACGATTCTGCAAGTAGGCAGCCGTATGAACTGCTTCTGCCCAAAACTTCAATGGTAGATCTTTCTCTTTGATCATTGCCCGCGAAATTTCCAGTAACCTTCTGTTTCTTCTCTCCGCTACCACGTTTTGTTGTGGAGAGTATGCTACGGTTAGTTGTCGTTCAATCCCGCAATCTTCAAGAAACTTTGTGAACTCGGTTGACAAGAACTCAGTTCCACGATCTGTCCTCAGCTTCTTAATATGACATTCGGACTGATTTTCCACTTGATTCTTGAACTTCTTAAAGGTTTGAAATGCCTTAGACTTCGCCTTCAAGAAGTACACCCATATCATCCTTGTAGCATCATCAATAAAGGTTAGGAAGTATCGACTTCCCGTGATTGATGGATTTTGCATCTGACCGTAGATGTCACTGTGAATAAGTTCCAGCTTGTCTTTGGCCCGTGATTCCTTTGGAAATGGATTCCTGTTGTGTTTGCCAAGAATACAGCCTTCACACACCTCTTTTTCAGTATGAAATCTTGGTAAACCAACAACAAGATCTTTTGATTGCAGTAGCTTCAGATTGGAATAGCCAGTGTGCCTGAACCTTCGATGCCATAGTGCTGCAATATGATCCTCCTTAGCTATTAACGCTTCTTCTCCTGCAAAATTCCATTTTATAGGAAAGCTTTTCCTCACCATGGGTATATCAGCAATTTTTCTGCTGTAGGAATCCAGAATTTTGCAACAATTCTCCTTGAAGGTGACCTGATAACCATTTGCTATCATTTGTGGCACGCTGAGCAGATTTTTGTCTAGCTCCGGGACCAAGAATACATCTTTAATAATCTTCCTTCCTTTCTTTGTTGTGACTGCAATGTCTCCTTTCCCATGAGTCATCAACAAAACTCCATTTCCAACCCGAATAGGAACCTTGACTGATTTGTCTAGTCGGACAAAAAACTTTTCTTCTGAGGTCATGTGGTTTGTACAACCACTGTCAATTAGCCAAATTCCTTCATCCAACATCCCTTTATCTTCTTGTCTCGCTGTGAAGAGAAGATTCTCTTCGGCTTCTTCATTTTCATGGCTGATTTGGGCTTGCTCAATCTTCTTACTTCTACAATCTCTTGCAAAGTGACCAAACTTGTGGCAGTTGTAGCATTCTTTCTTGCCTCTACCACTTCGATCAGCCTCTCCTCTGTTTTTCTTGTTTTTGAAATAACAATCTGCTTCATTGTGGTTATCCTTTTTGCAGAAACCACACCACATCTTCCCTTTTCCTTTAGGTTCAGCCTTCTTTGCTGGACCCTTCTGGTTTTCTCTTTTGCCTCCTATTCTCATTCCTTTGAAACGTGCGTGAAATGCACCTTCTGAACTGTCCTCTTCATCGGGAAGGTTCCATTCATGAGCTACTAGAGACCCAACCAAATCTCCAACTTTAATATTTTTCAGATCCTTAGTTTCTTCCATAACTGCTACCAAGCTTCTATATGACCTTGGCATAGAGATCAATATTTTCTGCACTATCTGATAATCTGACTTAGGATATCCTAGTTGCTTCATTTGGTTTGCAATATCAAGAATCTTTTCTGCATGAGAAATGATTCTTTCTCCTTCCTTCATCTTTATGTTTTCAAATTTTCTATGTAAAGACTGCAACTTCACCAATTTAACTCTTTCATTACCTTGATACATGTTTTGCAGCGTATCCCAAATCTCCTTGGCTGAAGTGGCTGTCATGACCTTGGAAAAGACAAGGTCACTTAGTGAATGTTGCAGTAGCTGAAGTGCTGATGTGTCTTTCATCTTCTGTGCCCTCCAACTTGCGAGAGCTTCAGCTTGTTGTGCAGCAGGCGTTTCTTGAGCAGCTACAGGGTTTGTCGGCACTCCATTTTCGACGATGTCCAATAACTCTCTGGTCTGCAGTGTGGTTTTTTACGTAGACAATATGTTACTGGCTTCTAGAAACATGGAAGAAATCGTGAACATGAAATGTGTACTGAGCAAGGAATTTGAGATGAAAGATCTCACAACTGAAATACGCTTATTAGGTATGGATATAAAGTGAGATAGAGGATAAGGAAGGCTAACACTATCCCTGAATAATTATATCACTAAGTGGGAAGCCTGATGTACTGCATGAAAGGAACAAGGTCGGACATTGCTTATAGTATAGGTGTTGCAAGTTGTTGTTTTGTTCTTGGAACAGCTTCAATTCTCCATCCAGGTACCCTTTAGATCTTGTTCAGAGAAAGAAAAGAAAAGAGGAAGAAAGTGTTTAGTGTAGACAAGTTGTTTGTGTTTATGTCTTAGAGAAGAGAGTAGAGAAAATCTGATTTTTGTGAGTTCAACTCTATGTTTTCTGCATTCATACACCCATATTTATACTTGCATTACACATATATAGCCATACTTCTCTTGCATGATAGTAAACAAGAGTAGTTGGTTACTTACCTAACTAGTGACTTAACCAACACAACAAAATCAGCTTACCAAAAGATTTTTCTTACCAAAAACTGTTAGCAACTTACTAACTTAAGTTTCAATTGATGGATTCTAGCTCTAGGTTGGAAGAAAAAAAGTGTAACTTCAGATTCTAATGATGAGTTCTAGCTCTAGGTTTGAAGAACAAGAGTGACATTATCCAATACATTTACTGTAATATGAATGTAGGGCGACATTGTCGTTGCGATCTTATTGAATTACATGGTAGATGTAGATTGGCTAATGTCAGGTATGTTCCACTTTCAGTCTTGTCTTACATATATATATATATATAATCCTCGAATGATTCATATTGGTCCATTTTGTGTAGCTTGTCCAAAGCTGGCCAACATACCTCATGTTCTGTCCATTCATGGAAAAGAGATGGTAGGCAAGAGTATATACAGGTTTGTTATTATCGATGATCAGTTGTAAAATAACTTTTCTGCTATTTTCTGATTACGAAAATTGGAAGCTCTGCTCTTATTTATAAAGGAAGAAGCCGACTAATTAGGTAATTCACAAGCCACATTTGCCTATTTCTTTTGGTACACATCATTTAAAGGCAATGATTCTTGTGTATCCTCACGGAGTGAGAGTTATAGTACACACTACAAATCTGATTATGTTGATTGGAACAAAAAAAACAAAGGTTTGTGGATACAAGATTTCCCTTGGAAAGATAATAAAGATTTGTCTAAAGGATGTGGCTTTGAAGGTGACCTCATTGATTATCTCTCTGTCATCAAGCTAATTCCATGGAATGGTTTTGAAATCAAGTTTTCCCATTGATTACCCTTCGTTCTTATTCTACTAATTAGCCTTTTTGAATCATTTTGACAGTGGCTGGAGTTCATAGCTTGCGTTCAGGTTTGTGGTAATCTCAAGATCAATGCATCTTTCTTCAAGATGTTTGATTATTCTCATGTTGCAGTACTTTCAATTTTTCAGACTAATTTCATATGTTAATGTCATGCTATATTTAACTAAGATATGCAAGAATTTTAGGTGCAACTAATTGCATCAGTTCCTGGTATCACATTGGTTCTGCTTTGAGAAAGTGGGGGCATATGAAGCTACGAACAATTCTTGAAGAATACACCTTTGATAGAGAGTGATCCCCTTTAGTTTATTAAGTATATATATTTATATATATATATATGTATCCCTCTGAGTTGATAAAATTGTGGTGGACTATCTCTGTGTTATAGTTATCAGGCTGAATTTGGATCATTGGATGAGAAGTGGTTGGCTGAATTTGGAGCTTCTTTTTCTTGCGGTGTAACAAAGGACAGCTCTGATACCACTGTAGTCTAGGAATTCAATTCTTACAACCTAAGAGAAGTTATTGTTGGTGCAGACATAAAATTTCAACATTTTTTCATTGAGACTAGCATTGTTTTGACTTCTATTAATCCTTTTTTAATACCCAGTCATAATAATAATTTTATTTTTGTCCAATATAATATATACCATATGATTAATACGAAATTGTTTATTCAAAAATTGATGTTTACATCGGTCTTTGAAATAAGCTATCTGGTCAGGGCCTTCCTTTCATTCATGTAGGTGGCTCGAGTAAGGTGCTTATGTTTCTGTCCAAAATATAGATTTTTATTAGTTTGTTTGAACTTTATCCATTGTTGAAGATGTTTGAATATTATATATGATAATACTGAAATCTTAAAGTTTTCAATCATCATGTCTTATCAATTTTCTGTAATTATGTAACAAAGGACATTAAAAAAATTTAAACGAGAATTAGGGGTTAATTAGCACCAAAATTTAAAAGATATAATATAATTACAAAACATGAGATACAAAAATATATCCTCAACATAGATTTATTTTGTCATTAATACGATGATTTATTTGCGCATATGAATTCCAAGTTTATATTCAAAAATAGATAACTGTTTATATTCAAAAAAACATATTAATAAAATCATATTTAAATGAAAATTCTAAAATTAAAAACATTACAACACAATTATATTTTTGCAAAGAATATCTACAAAAACATCTTTGATATTATCATTCTATCAAGTTTTATTAAAATGTAAACCTTATTCACTTTATATCTCGCATCTCCAAACTATTATATGAATAGTATGTAAATCTAATATATTATTTTCATTCTATTGATTATTTTGAACTTTATTGTTATTTATTTTCAAAAATTGTTATAGATTATACATAAATAATTATCATATTATAAAATCTAATTTATTAGTCATTCAATCTGATACTTTGTTTAGTAATACAAAGATAAATCATCAACTCGCGCATCGTACAAGAATATTCCTATCTATATATAAAAGTTCTTATAAATGTGAATTTTTAAATTATCGATAAAAACTCTCTCTAGAGTTTGAGCTCTTGGCGGCGGCGTAACTCAGGTGTGCACTGGCGGCGGCTTCCTACCGGCGGTGCATACTCCGGCGGTCCCATCCCACATCCCGGCGACGGTCTCTGCCGGAGTGGTGGTTTGCGGTGAAGGCGTGGAAACAGGTGCTGGAACGTGAATCGTGAAAAGGAGCTGTCGTCTGCTTTCTTCAAACCCCAGTCCTAACCAGGGGAGGTACTCCACCGGCGGCGACTGCCGCTCCTGGTGCGCCTGGATAGTGCGGCGGCCGGGAGGCTTCTAGGTTTGGCGGCTAATTGGAGACGGAGGATTAGGGTTCGACATTGGAGGAGTTTAGGGTTGGTTTGGCGGCGATTTACCTGAATTGGATTGCTGTTTCGTCCTCGTTTCAGGGGTTTGGGCTGTCGGGTTTGTTCGAGGTGTTCTGGATAGGTTTGATCGTTTCCTGCAGGTGGTGGCTGGGTTTGCTTTGTGGAGTTTGGTTCTGGTTCTGCAGGTGGAGTTTGGTTTGCAGAGCCTGGCTGGGTCTGTTTTGTGGAGTTTGGGTCTGTTTGGTCTGCAGAGGTCGGTTCTGGTTCTGCAGGTGGCGGCTGGAATTGCTGGAACTAGAATTGCTGGGTTGGGTGCTGGATTCTTGCTCGTGTTCGCTGGTCTTCGCTCGAGATTTTGCTCCTGTTAGCTGTGAACTCTAAGGCTTTGAACAGGTTTTTGCGGCTGGGCTTCCACGCCCAATTCGGGATAGTGGTTGGAGGGCTGGAAACGTGCTGCAATAGAGGTAACATGGGGAGGAGGAGGGGAACATCATCAACTGCATTAGTAGCATCTAACATGAATGCAACAAAGGGTAAGGAGGATGTTCAAGATAATGCTGGTTTGGATGTAACGGGAAGCACTAAGGAAGTGATTGAAGGAGCTCCTAACCCGGTGACAACACCGCCGATAGAACCGCGTGTGGTTAAAGAAACGGAAGTTGATGCCACCATTCAAACCAACAATATTGCCATTGAACAAGATCAAGAGGAAGTGGCTATGTTAAACGGTGATGTTCTATCGGACGAAGAACTTGATCTCCAGACGAATTTTCCTCCGCTACCTAGGAGCAGAGCGGCAAGGAAACGGGTTGGACGAAGCAGTGCTGATGGGAGATTAGAGGTGGTGGTAGACTCGCTGGCCGAAGATGCTTCAAA
>CM071869.1:21132642-21143980 GCA_036759665.1 Gynandropsis gynandra | reverse complement strand
TGGGAGTTTATCCAGTTTGCCCTCACACACATTGGAGCTTCGCCCACTTTCATTGCATGGATCATGGAGTGCATCACCATGGTCACATATTTCATTAAGATAAACAAGACCATTCATGGCTTTTTTCCGGGCAAACGTGGACTGCGGCAAGGAGACCCACTCTCTCCCTTGCTCTTCGTCATCTGCATGGAGATCTTCTCCCAGCTTGTCAAGAAGGAGACTCAGAGGGACGTGTTTTCCTTTCACCAACACTGTGCTCCCCTCAGGCTATCACATCTTATATTCGCTGACGATATCGTTATGTTTTGTCTTGGTGACACAGGTTCGGTAGGGGTGCTATTGGATTGCCTGACAAGATTTAGTGCCATGTCTGGACTTCAGGTGAACGAGAGGAAATCCTCCATGTTCTTGGCGTCGGTATCAGATCAGGAACGACTGGCATTGCTTGGAGTCACAGGATTCAGGGAAGGTGTCTTTCCTTTCCGTTATCTAGGCATCCCAATCGGCCCTACAGGACTCAAAGGGATACACTTCAAGCCACTGCTAGACAAGATAAGTGCTCACCTCACCATTTGGGCAAAAAAGATGATATCCTTTGCTGGCCATAGGGAGCTCATCGGATCAGTGCTACAGGGAAGCGTCGGTTTCTGGCTTTCCATGGTTGCCGTCCCTCGGAGTGTTATCCGCAGTCTGATCTCCATTTGTAGAGGCTTTATGTGGAAACATCCTCGAGTAAGATGGGCTAATGTCTGTATACCGAAGAGAGAAGGAGGACTTGGACTTCTTGACCTCAGCACATGGAACAGGTGCTTTATGATCAAGCACTGGTGGCATATCACGACTCAGCGAGACAGCCTATGGGTGAGGTGGGTACATCATAGGTATCTGACACGGATAGGCCCTTGGGAATGGAGTGTAAATCGGCGGGATTCCCCTCTGATCAAGACCATTCTACACGTCCGAGATATGGTGCGTGATTTGGCAGGAACGAGGCTAGCAGCATGGAAAGAATGGAGGACGGGTGTGAGATGGGAAGCTTCCGGATATCTAAGGCGTACGAAGATATCTGGCCTAGGAAACCGGTGGTAAATTGGGCAAAGGAGGTGTGGCCGACACACAATACGCCAAATCACTCCTTCATCCTATGGCTGGCTTTACTAGGTAAGCTACCCACCCTTGATCGTCTCACATATTTAGATATCGATACAACATGCAGGTTATGTAATCAGCATACGGAGAGCCACATCCACTTGTTCTTTGCGTGCGGATATGCCCAACAAGTATGGTACCACGCGTGTGACCGTCTGCACCTCCCGCGGTCCACCATGACGATCCAAGACGCACTTACATGGCTGAGGAGAAATGCCGCTCGGGATGATTGTCTAGCGCGAGCACGGGTGTATGCACTTGCAGCCGCGGTCTACCACCTCTGGCGTGTCAGAAATGGAAGCATATTTGACAACAAGCGACTTCCAATTGAGGTAGTCGTTCGACTAATTATGGACCACATATCCCTGGTACTACATGACAAGTTTCCATCGGCCACAGTGGAGACTTTGCAACTAGGAAGGTAGATTGGGCGGTTTGTATCGTAGGAAGCTGGCTTGATGCTGACTCTATATCGAGCGTATCGTTTATCTCGTTTATGTTTGGATATTTTGGTATCTTTTGTATTGGTTTGTATTCGTCGCAGGGGTGCTCTTTTTCCTCTTTGTCGGGTTTGTCCCTAAGGGTTTTACTGCATTGAGGTTTTAATGAGGCCCTGGGTGACATGTACCCTGCTCTCATAGTTGCGACGTGAGATATTCTATCTGTTTATATTGTCATAGCATAGTATGGGTGACCTGTGTGTTATCCCATGTGTGCTAATGACACCAAATTTGTACGTGTAACTATTTCTATTATCCCTTCATGGGACACACGAAATAAATTTACTTCCACCAAAAAAAAATTCTTATAAATGATGGTTTTTGGTGAAGCCACCTAAGCAAACACTTTTTTTTTATTTTCATTGTTTTTTAGTTTTATTTTAATTAATTAGTTTTATTTTTGTTTAGTCCCACTATTCAATATTTTATTAAACTAATATTTGCAAAGGAAAAAATGTGAAAACATTGTGCATTTATTGATCAATACAATAAATTTATTTATTGGATCAACATGTCATTGTAAATAAATTTTGAAAAAATTTATAGAAAAATAGTGTTAATATATATAACTAAAATAAAATTGATGAGCGTATTTTTTATACTTTTTTGTGCTTGTTAAAGCAAATGAAACGCCAATTTAATAGTAAATTAGACATAAATTTTTTTAATTTGATAATTTATAATTATTGATTGAAATAAATTATCATAATGAACACATAATGTTATTTTTATTATTCGTATTATTGGTCATATTTTTATACTTTTCTTTGTGCTTGTTAAAGGAAATGAAACGCCAATTTAATAGTATATTAAACATAATTTTTTTAATAGTATATTCAAACATGTTATAATGAATATGTAGTGTTATTTTTACGATTTGTATTATTAATCATAATTATTATACTTTTCTGTGTGTTTGTTAAAGCAAATGAAAAGTCAATCTAATGGTAAATTAGACATAAAATTTTTTAATTCGATGATCTATTATTATTGAATGATATAAATTGTCATAACTGATAATATTAGATGTTACATGTAATGTTATTTTTTGTATTAATGATTATAAATATTTGTATTAATGTAATTTGTTTACAATTATTTGTATTAATACAAAAAATTTATTAATATTTTTTTTAATTTGATGATCTATTATTATTGAATGATATAAATGGTTATAATTGATAATATTAGATGTTACATGTAATGTTATTTTTTTATTAATGATTATAATTATTTGTTTTAATGTAATTTGTTTATAATTATTTGTATTAATATAAAAATTAATTAGATAATTTTTTTAGAATTTGATGATCTATTATTATTGAATGATATAAATGGTCATAATTGATACTTTAGATGTTACATGTAATGTTTTTTTGTATTAAAGTTTATAATTAATGTTATTAATGTAATTTGTTTACAATTATTTGTATTAATACATAAATTTTATTAATTAGATGATTTTTAATAATTATTTGTATTGTTAATATTAACTTTAATAACTATTTTTAGTTAATATTAATAAAAAAAATTAATTAGATAATTTTTATTGTATTTTTTTCATAGATGATTTTTTAATAATTCTTTGTATTGTTAATATTAATTTTAATAACTATTGTATTGGTAATATTAATGAAAAAAATTAATTAGATAATTTTTATTGTATTTTTCTGTGAGGTGACTTAATGTAATTTATTTTATTTGTATTAATGTAATTTTTATAATTATTTGTATTAATGAAAAATAATTTTATTAATTAGTTATTTTTATAAATATTTGTATTGTTAATATTAATGACAGAAATTAATGAGATAACTGGGATGACTTTAGTTATTTTTTATAATTATTTGTATTGTTATTATTAATGTCAAAAATTAATTAGATAGTTTTTTTTAATTTGATGATCTATTATTATTGAATGATATAAATGGTCATAATTGATACTTTAGATGTTACATGTAATGTTTTCTTTGTATTAATGATTATAATTAATGGTATTAATGTAATTTGTTTACAATTATTTGTATTAATACAAAAATTCTATTAATTAGATGATTTTTTAATAATTATTTGTATTGTTAATATTATTTTTAATAACTATTTGTATTGTTAATATCAATGACAAAATTTAATTTGATAATTTTTTATAGTATTTCTTCCTAGATGATTTTTTAATAATTATTTGTATTATTAAGATTATTTTTAATAACTATTTGTATTTTTAAAGGGTAAACTCAAAAAAAAAATCTTCAAAAATAACTTTTAATAAAAAAACCCTGCACTTTTAACTCATAAAAAAACTTTCAAAATAACTTTTAACAAAAAAAAAACCCTGCACTTTTAACTCATAAAAAACCTTCAAAAATAATTTTTAATAAAAAGAACCCTACACTTTTAACTCATAAAAAAAAGACCTTCAAAAATAACTTTTAATAAAAAAACCCTACACTTTTAATAAATACAAATATTTAGGTGATATGAGCAAATATCAAAATTTAGAGTTGTTTAGTATTATATATATGAACCAAAATTCATATTTTAACCGATGTAAAAAACTTATCGTAATACGTCCCTTCACGTTTAGATTCGATCGTAAAACGTATACATCACAATCGGGAATCTAATATCGGTATATTCAAATCGGAACGAACTATATTTTGAAACCATATTAAATATAGATTTAGATCTATCTAATCCTAAAAACTAATTCAAAAGTTTAAAATTGTCCATCATATATATGAATAAAAAATTCATGTTAAACGATGTAGAAAAGTTTACCATAAAAAAAGAAATTTATAAAATCTCTTAAATAATTTTTTTTTTAATTCGATAGTGTTGTTATCTTTTGAAAAGGTCGGGTCCTTTTTAAGCGTTTACCACGAAAATTATATACCTTTTTTCTTCCATTTTTTCATTTTTTCCTAATATATTTATATTTTTCTAAACAAACAACATTTTTTTAAATAATTTTTTAGTGTTTTTCAGAAGATTGTTGCTCATATCACCTAAATATTTGTTAGATCGTTTTGATCGTTGTTCGGAAAAGAACTGAAGGAACCATGGTCCAATTGCCTCTGCAATTTTTTTCTGATACTGGTACTGCCTGGTTATGAGTAAACTTCTAATATTAACTAAACGTTGTTTGTTTTTTTTTTTCTGTTAAATGTTTTTTATTTAAAAAATATAGTTTATGGTTTTTTTTATGAGTTAAAAGTGTAGGGTTTTTTTATTAAAAGTTATTTTTGAAGGTCTTTTTTATGAGTTAAAAGTGTAAGGTTTTTTTTATTAAAAGTTATTTTTGAAGATTTTTTTTATGAGTTAAAAGTGTAGAGTTTTTTTTTATTAAAAGTTATTTTTTCAGGTTTTTTTTATTTTACCCCTATTTTTAATATCAATCACAAAAAAATTAATACAATTAATTATAATCATTAATACAAAAAAATACATGTAACATCTAAAGTATCAATTAAGACCACTTATATCATTCAATAATAATATATCATCAAATTTTAAAAAAAAAATTATCTAATTAATTTTTAGATTAATACATATAATTGTAAACAAATTAAATTAATGCAAATAATTATAATCTTTAATAAAAAATAACATTACATGTAACATCTAAAGTATCAATTATAACCATTTATATCATTCACTAATAATAGATCAGCAAATTAAAAAAAGAGCTATCTAATTAATTTTTATCATTAATATTAATAATACAAATAATTATAAAAAATAACTAAAGCCACCTCAGCAAAAAAAGTTATCTAATTAATTTATGTCATTTGTATTGTTAATATTAGTAATAATTATTTGTATTGTTAATATTATCTTTAGTAACTATTTGTATTGTTAATATTAATGTAAAAAACTTAAATAAATATTTTTTATTGTTAATATTATTAATAAGGGTTCATTTATTTTTTTAATACAGTTGATCATCATGGAAATAACGTGTGTTACGATCATGGCTGTTTTCTTGAAAATCATTTGAGAAATATCTCAACGAAAATGCATAGCAAGTCCATCCCATATCGATATTTTTACGATATATTTTTTATATTTGAAATGGTTCAAGCAAGGTGAGCAAATTATTGTAGAATAAATAACATAATAGGTTAATGGAGCAACAATATTAAATACTTACTTATTTAATAGCAACCGTATTTCTATTTTTTTTATTTTGGATAGGTAGCTGCAAATTTGATTTTTGCATTGCGATTAAAGTACAACAATATTTACAACTTAGAAAAAATTATTAGATAAGCTTATTAGAAAAGAAATAATATTATTGATTCATTGCAAATCTATTTACCTGATAAAGGTGGTCAACCAATCCAACCAATACTCGATATGAGCGCGCTCTGAATCTGTACGTGTCTTATATTTTAAGTTCATCTCTACGATCCATTCAACAACCTTGTTTTCAATCAATTCATTTGTCCATGTGCATCTTGATTTGCACTATCTCTAGATCGATTTGTATTTTTCCAGAGAAAATATAGAGGAGTATTGAATCATCTTCGTTTGTTGCGAGCATTGTCCATGACCTATAAATATCATAGTCTATGCCCCAAACCAATATATATATATATATATATATATATTAAAATAAGTAGAATGTGGAGATTGTGGTAATAATTCGAGGATAATCAAGAGCACTTATGTATCCGTAATCTTCATTGAAGTTGTTTCTTATAGAAATGAAATTTTAAAAGATCAACATGAGAGAAAAAATGATACTCTCTTAAAGTAAATGAGTTGATTTATTGAACTCTATATCTAAACATTCTTCTTTAAAATATGATGAAGATTAAGAGGAACCAAGACATGGCGCTAATTGATGTGGAAAATATCAAGCTATACAAATGTCTAATATCCACTTACCGCAAGTATACGGATCGGTGTAATACAAGGGTCGAACTCTGGGGACTAATGCAACCTAAGCTAAGAATACGACTAAACTAAGACGGGTTGAATGGATGATGGTGTGATATGAATTTCTAAAACACCAAAGTAAATCGTGACAACGATGAGGTGACGTGAAAAACTTGGAAATTAAGAACACTATGGGTTTCGGGTTACCGAAACTTGCAAGGATGCAACGAACAAAGGATCATAGATCTATCAAACTATCTTGATAACGGGGAATTCATGCTCTGAAATAAGGAATGATTCTGCCGAACCTAAACCTCCTAACCATAATTGCGTGCAATCCTACCTTCCAACAACGATTAACTCGTGATTATGGTAGCGTTAAGCGCACAATCCTAATTCCTAAGCCGATTAACCGACCGGTCAGATTCTCATTAATCAAACTTAATCTATAATCAACTGTTCCAGATTCATAATTTAACCTTCCAGCTAAACACAAATTCCTAGATTACTGAGCGGGCAGCACTACTATAAAACGTTTACGATGTTGATTGCAAAACTGAATTTCAAGGAAACTTCGATAAGTCTAAGCATTAACGAATAAATTCAAGCATCCATTACAAATCCGGCAATCCTAACCCATAGCTAGATTAGTCACTCATGGAATCTACTGTAAAACAAGAGAAATAAACCCTAGACATGATAAAGAGTAAGAAATATGATTCCTCGATCTTCCCTATCTTGATACGGAAGTCTGGATTGTTGTATCTCTTCTTCTCCAGCTTCTCCCGAGTTTCTCTTTGTGTTTTTCAGTCCCTCTCTTGCCTGTACGTCCTCCTTTTGCCCTAGATCGCCCCTATCTCTTTCTAATTCAAGTTTGAATTCAAAAACCGAATTTGTTGAGAAAAAAAGGGGAGCCCGCGCGGGCACAAGCTCTACTCGCGCGGGGTGAGTGATCACCAGCCGAGCGGGCTCTTCAACAGCCCGACCAGGGCTCTTCTTGCTGGTCATGTTTAGCTTGAGCGGGCACCTTAGCCACCCCGCATGGGCAAGGGTTCTTCAGCCAAATCCGGGCGTGCTCCAAGCCTCCCCGATTCGTACAAACTGTGCTGGAGTTGCAGCCCGTGCGGGGCCTCTTCCAAGCCCGAGCAGGCTGTGTTATCTTGCGTTTTCGTTCCTTTCGTTCGGTGCTTGGGTGTTCCATCGATTCTGTGGCCTGAAGTTGCTCCGAATGGCTTGTAGCTCCCATTATACGCGGTTGAATCCAAGAATCGACATTCTAAAGCTCGAATAAGCCTTGTCACCTTAAAACTTAAAAATCAACAAAAGGGAGTATACAAAGAACGTTCCCGTCGGATTCGTAACTCGTGCTATGCAAACTATGCGAAAATGATATAAATTTCTAGCCTAAAACTAACATACACTACGTGTTATCACTAATAATCTCCACTCATGTTCTACCTGCATACCTATTTTTTCAACATCATTTTGCATCAATTGGGCGAAAAAATAAGAAAAAAAAAAAGAATGTACAGCATATATAAAGAACAATCTTCCAGTATTATAGAGAATGTGCACAACATAACTTCACAATTAAAATAGGACGAACAACCTAAACCTCATAAGCAACAGCCTAAACCTCGTAAGCAAGCATCAATGATTATTTTACAACCTTGTTCAATGTAGTTTCGGCACTTCAAAGTAAATACTAAAGAAAATTTCTTCTATAACTCTGAGGTTTTTGACTAATTTTGAGCTTGAAACCATTTCAAATTACTTTAGAAACGAAGTAGGTAATCTTAAACCAGACAGCAAATGAAAGGATAGAGGTGTGAATGAAACCATTCGAAGGGGATGCGTGAGCTTTTAGAAATGGAACAATTTTAATTTTATTTATTTATGATTATTTATTTATTTTAAAATAATATATCATTAATATTTGATATAATTAAATCACTCATCATTTGTATCGTATTTTGAATATTTTCAAAATAAATTAATATACGATCAGTATTGGGACGTTAACGATATAATTAACTAAATCATGTTCCATACTTATATATAATCTTAATTTTAATAAATTGGATAAGAATTATTCTTTTCTTGTTTGAAGTCTCGGTATGTGTTGGTGGTGGTGGGTGTCATAATTAAGATATTAATATGATAACATAAATAAATATTTTATTATGAGATAGTACATACATATATTTGTTAAAATAGTAATATTAAATACATAAAATGAATAAATAACTACATCATGATCCATACTTATATAATCTCAATTTTAATAAATTAGAATGAATTATTTTCTTCCTACTTTATGTCTCATTACATGTGTTGGTGGTGATGTCGTCATGATTAAGATATTAATATGATAATAAGAATATAATAAATAAATATTTTATCATTAGATAGTACATACATATATTTGTTAAAGAATAATATTACATTCATAAATTAAAAACATTATCTAAACTCTAATCTAAAAAGATATAATAAATCTAATTGAGTATCAGAAACAAATTGGATTTTTTACCAGACCTCTTGAATCATTTACAACAATAAAACTTGGAAAAAGACAACAATTTTTGAAATAGACACAAAAAAATAAGGTACCGGTGATTTGCAAATAAAGAGATAAATCTATATATTGAAAGTTTGAACAAATGATTGCTTCTCATGTACACGTCACGACATCGCTCTTTAATGATCCATCGATCTTTAATCTTCTCTCACATACTTTCTGACTTTTCATCTGCCCACCGTACTTCTCTCTCATAGATATTGCTGCCTTTTCTTCTCCCCACCATGCAACCACATCTCCCTATCGTGTATTAATTCTCATGGTTCTTGTCTGAACCTGAAAATTGTCCCAATTCTGTTGTCGGACATCGAGGGACTCTTTGACTTGTAAAAACTTAAAGAAAAGGAAAGGAGTTGGAAAGCAACATTTGAAAGAGTATTACAGAGGATTTGAATGAATATTTCAGATTGTATTTCAGCTCAATTCATCCGAGTACATGTTCTAGGTTCTTATACAATTTTTTGCAAGTAAAGGACAAAATTTCCAACGGCTACTTTCCCTAAATTATTCCCTGACAATGACGTTAAAATATTCTTTGACATCTGATAGTTTGTCAGATAACAGTCTGGCATTTTTGCGTGTGAGTTTGTACAGATTCTGTTGCAGGTGTTTGATGCAGGCGACCCGGCGTCCTTGCGTTCCATGACTCGCAGCTGTGGCGTCCCGGGACTTTGGTGTTGAGATGACCCGAGACAAAGTGCTTCGGCGTCCCGAGACTGCAATGACTCAAGGCTGCAATGCTGAGAGGTCTCGGGCCGCGTTGCTTGTGAAGGCCTCATACTCCTTCCCAAGTCCTTGAAGAAGTCTGAAGATCTTCATGGAGTCTGAAACTGGCTTTCCTATGGAGGATAGATGGTCACAGATTGACTTGAACTCCTTGATGTACTCAGCTACCGTTTCGCCATCCAGGGTAATGGTTTGTAGGGATGCCAGCAAATCAAACTGCGCTGCTTGTTGTGGCGACTCGAGTCGCGTTATCTTCGTGTCTCGAGAATGCGACGTCTCGGATGGCAATGATCTGGCGTCTTGAGAGTGCCGGGACGCGACGTCATGGGTTTGTGACGTCTCGGGTCGCAGTGTCCAGGCGTCTTGGTTTTGCAATGTGTCTTCATTCTGCGACCGCGACCTGTT
This sequence comes from Gynandropsis gynandra, assembly GCA_036759665.1. Classification (NCBI taxonomy): domain Eukaryota; kingdom Viridiplantae; phylum Streptophyta; class Magnoliopsida; order Brassicales; family Cleomaceae; genus Gynandropsis; species Gynandropsis gynandra. The sequence continues at coordinate 21,133,738 of CM071869.1, read as the reverse complement.
GTCATATGAGGGCCGCGTCCTGGTGGGTTGTGACGACCTGTGATCACGTTCTTGGCGTGTCATGCGTACATTAAGTGCATTCGGATATGTAACTTGTTGACGATGTTTATGTTTGAAACACAAAATCAAACCCTACTTTTTTCTGAAAACTAAACATTCAACATGTGGATGCCTATCACAAATCAATATAGAAACTCAAAGATTCAAAGCATTTCAGCTAGTCCTCAATTGTCTACCATTGTTGTGCAAGACTTTAGTAGAGACAAATTTCTTACAAGGAAAATGGTTTATTTTTTTGTATGATTATGAAGCATAGACTTACGATTTTCGGGCCATTAAAACCTGATAAGCCATATTCAGCTTCAAGAGATTCACGGTACTCCATCGAAGCAACTTCCACATGTCTTAGCTTTTGTCTGCAGTAACATAAGTAGATCAGGGAACAGTGTACACATGCAAACACATTGTGGGGTACCCTGATGTTTGTCACTTTTTAATGCTTACTTTCACCAGATGCTATTGCACAAAGGAAAAAAAGTTTCGAGCTGTGTGAAATCTAAGAGAAAATCGATCAAAATTTACAAGAACACTCCCACCCTAATTTATATACCACCTTCTTGCTATAGTTTCTCATTGCCAATGATATCTTCACCATTATTGTGGTTTTAATTTTCAACCTCAGACATTAAGATTTTGTTATCGATATGATCAGTATTTTGGTGTATTTTATCCTTTGAGAAGTGATTCTTCCTTGACCTTCAGCTCTTCCTCCTACTACCGTTTCTCCTGGAAAATGGCGTAATAAACTTAAATAGCAATAAAGTGCAAGGTAAGTCTTTGACTATTAAGATGAATTCTCCTCATGCAAAATGTTCACGTGAAAGAGTTTAATACAAATGATTGAAGTGAAACCTATCCTAGCCATCTATTAAACAACAGATAAGTACCTGAAAATCCAGAGCCTACAGCCACCGGAAAACGCTATCCTCGCCAATCAACAAGGTTTCATCTCCGTCCCCGTCGCCATGGTTGTTGACAAGGTCTGTAGATTTGTTATCGCTCTTAACCCTAGAAGATTCAACGGCAGTGTCCCCCA
>CM071869.1:21116388-21128593 GCA_036759665.1 Gynandropsis gynandra | reverse complement strand
GCTAAAGCGAACCTAACCAATCAACTAGCACGTCGAGAGCAAATTCGGCCTAATTAAGTTTTCAGTCTTCATCCTAGGTTCACCAAGGCTACACATGAGAAAGTAAATCAAAGGAAAACTAAACAAGCGAACGTAACTCTCTCCACCAAACAAGACTTCAGACAATGCTAAACCTAGAACAACCGATGATACTTATTTCTTTTCAGAGCTTCTTTCTTTCTTTATTCCTTTTTTTCTTTTTCTTTCTCTTTTTTTTCTTTTTCTTTTCTTTTTATGACTTCTTTTTCGTTTTTTTTCTTTTTTTCTTTTTCTTTGCATACACACTAGGCTTCTAAGACGTCAGATTTGAAGGGATCCAGCCTCTACTTAGACCCAGACTACCGATAACGGTATACTCATGCATTTCGTTTAAGAGTGCAGCTGAGTAGGCGGCGTTTTATTGTGCCATGCCCTTAGGACGTAGAAAGATGATCGTCAACCCACCACTTAGACCCGAGCCATCGAAAGAGTATCAAGGTCGATGCACTCATATCGATTTTAGATCATGCGTTTTAGGCATTATTTCCATATCGATTTTTGATCATGCTTTTAGGCATTATTTCTATCGATAGCGGAGTGTTAGTGTGCGCTTTTAATCTTCAAAATAAGCTCGATTCTATATGATCCAATAATCCTCAATAGAGCAGAAGTAAAGCATCGTCTACACGAAGTATGGCCATCTGGATAGAGAGAATAAACGGTAAACTAGCCTAGCAACCTCGTCTAAACCCCCCACAAGCAACACTAGGATTCCAAAAGAACTACGACCTATTGTTTTTTCAGTCGACTAATAAGCTCTAACGCTTAGGGAAAACCTAGCTCAAACGTGCAAAATCTCACAGAAAAGGCCAACTTCTTAACCATCCTAAGTTCAGGGTTCATCTCAAAATGTGGAACCGGACAAATGCCTGGGTCGACTCTGACTCACGAAAATAAAAACAAACTAAAAAAATACAAAATAACCTAAAAACTACAAAATCAAAGGGAAATTGAAGAAAAATGAAACAAATCACTTGAAAAACGTGAGCTGCTCCCCCAGACTTGAAATGAACGGCGTCCTCAACGTGAAGCTCCGATGGAGGGTAAGGGAAGTGAAGCACGTTTGCGGTAGTATTTTTTTTGTTTTTCTGTTTTTTTAACAAAATGCAAAAGTAACCAAGTCTTAAACTAAAATCTAAGAAAAATAAAAGCAAACAGCTGGGTTGCCTCCCAGAAAGCGCTTATTTAACGTCTTTAAGCTTTGACGTCTCCATTTCTCATGCGTGCACGATGGGTAGATCGGAAAGGGAAATGGAGTTTCCACTTTCGATCGGTTGAGCGGCTTGGTAGAGTTTTAGCCGCTGTCCATTAGCTTTGAATGTGCCACTCGAATCGCTCCATAGTTCCACGTCTCCATGTGTGAAGACTTCTCGTACCTGAAAAGGACCAGACCAAAGGGACGGTAGTGTGCCCGAGAAAAGCGTAGGCCGAGAATTGAAAAGTAGAACTAAATCACCTGGTCGGAATGCATGAGGTAGGGTCTTTTGTCGTGCCATTCCTTAGTCATCGCTTCTTTTTTTGGCACGTCATGCACGAGATTCACTCTTCGCTGCCCAAGGTTGGATAAATGGTATCTACATCAAAAAGTTTGATGACGTCCTTTTCCATTACCTCTTGCAAGTGCGGGTGCAGCCTCCTTTGAGTTTCGGGTGCAGGTTCATGGCTGTCTTCCGTATAATTTCCGTGCATATACGTTGAAGAGCTGACTCTCCTACGTTTTCTTACACGAGTGGGTTGCTTTCTCATCTCATCTGCACTCATGTTAGCATTCATAACAACATGATATATTTTATCGCATTCAACGTACTCATACCGAAAAGAAGACGGAGGTGGCTCGGGCTCAAGTTTGGACGTCTTCTCCATTGCGAAACCAGCATGAATATCGTATTGTATCTCCTCACATGAGGCTTCTCCTAGTGCTTCAATAGCACTCATGAATTTCGTGTACACCTCAGCTCCTTCATCCGTAAATCCTGCATCATCACAAACTCATGTTAGATATCGTACAAGTGGATCAGAAACACTTACTTGATCATGCATGTCTTTTGCTAACTCGTCCAGCGAATCAACTCTAAGGCAAGACTCCTTGGATAAGGATCCGTTCATGGGGCTGGACAGTTTGAATTCGATCGTCTCATCTATGACACGCAAAGAAAGCTTTCCTTGTTGTACGTCTATCATGGCACCTGCAGTAGCTAGAAACGGTCTACCAAGAATAATAGGTATTCTAGCATCTTCCTTTATTTCAAGTACAACAAAATAAGTGGGGATGCAAAGCTTACCTACCATGGTGGGAACGTTTTCAAAAATTTCCACCGGATATCTTACCGAACGATCCGCGAGGCGTAGAGACATCTTTGTAGGTTTGAGATTCCCGAAGTCCATCCGCTTGAAAACTGAGTGTGGCATGATGCTCACGCTTGCCCCTAAATCGCACAAAGCATTATCAATATCAACATTACCTATTGTGCATGGAATGGAGAAGCTTCCGGGGTCCTTCAACATTGGTGGCAGCTTGTTCTGAAGAACTGCACTGCATTCCTCGGTGAGTGCTACTGTCTCGTTCTCTTCGATATTACTCTCTTTGGAAAGGACCTCTTTGATGAGTTTGGCGTGATTAGGCATCTTTTGGAGGGCTTCCACGAATGGGATGTTGATTTCAAGCTTTTTGAGACCCTTTACGAATCTGCCCACTCGTACCTCGTTCTTACTGCTCATCAACCGTTGAGGAAACGGTATAGGAGGTTTGTACGCTGGTGGAGCAACATATGGTTTGTCTAAATCTGGTTCAACTCCTTCCATAATCGCAATCTTACCTTTTCCTCTATTCATGGACGTACCAGCAGCTTGCCCTTGCTCTTTGGAGGGCGAATTCTCAATCACACCACCGCTGCACACAAAAATAGCATTCACGTACTCTCTCGGGTTCAATTCGGGTTTTCCTGGAAGCTGTCCGGGATTCCGAGAGGATGAGGCAGCTTGCTGTGCTACGGAGTTCTCTAAGCTCTTAACATGGTTGCTCAAGGATTCCATCTGAGTTTTGAGCTCGTTGATCGCTATCCCCACATCCGTATTGAATTTGGTTTGATTCGATGTTTGCTGCCTTTGCTCCTTGATAAATTCAAGCAATACCGCCTCAAGGTTTGATGAAGGGGTTTGAGGCGGTTGAGGAGCTTGTGGAACTTGCTGAGCATGCTGAATTTGCTGGTTATTTTGCTGGTATGTACGAAAGATTTGGGTGATTCCTCCAATTCGGGTTGTAGGTATTCTCGAATTGAGTGTTTCCTTGCTGCTGGCCATAATTCATCTGTTTGAAATCCTCATGTACCGTGCATTGATACGCTACATGCTCCGTATCTCCACAATTCACATTGTACATGACGTTCGCTGCATTACCGGTTGCCATGCTCTGATTCGGCTCATATAAACGACGAGTGCTGTTAGGCATACCTCTCGGTGTTGACCACATGGTGTGGTTCATGGCAAGGTTATTGATCAGCTCGTATGCCTCCTTACGCTCAGATCCATGAATGATCCTCTGGCAGTGTTATCCAACGTCATACGGTGCTCATTTGAAATTTCGTTGTAGAAGGTTTGGATAACGTACCACTGCTCAAGACCATGGTGTGGACACAACTGTAGAAGATCCTTGAATCTGCCCCACGCCTCAAACAAAGTGGGAAAGAGACGCAATAAGATCGCGTCCTCTGAGACTCCGTGTATTTTGAACGTACCAGAAAGCTCAAGGAAGTCTTTGAGGTGCTTATGGGGATCCTCGTGATTTCCACCCATGAATTGCTTCTGATAAAGCATGTTGATCATTGGTGGCTAAATCTCAAACTGTTCTCTAGCAACATCAGGCATCCTTATGGCTGTTTGTACGTTGTTCATGTTCGGCACCACGTAATCTCTGAGGCGACGTGGTGGAGGAGCCTGTAGTTCTCGGGGTTGAGGCACGAGTTGTTGTTGCTGCATCTGTCCATTGCCGTTCTGATTATCCATCTCTCGTTGATCTGAAGGCTCTGCAAAGGACAAACAAAAAGATTTAGGTAGAAAGAACGAAAGAAAAGAAAACAAAAACAAAAACAAACAAGAAAGACTCTAGGCTCGAATCTAAGATTTGTTGATAATAGTCCCCGGCAACGGCGCCAAAAACTTGATGCGTTATCAAAGTTAAACAAATAACCTAAACTACCCGCAAGTGCACGACACGTGTATAGTACTTCAGGTGTCGATCCCACACAGACTACGCAACACAACCTAAACTCTAACTGTGAATCAAACTTGCTAACGAATGAAATATGGTTTGAAGAATGAAATACAAAAAGCAAATAAACAAACTAGTTCTTAAGAATGAGATAAACGTTCCACGAAACCGGTTTCACCACAAGACTACCAAAACCAACAATCAACCTATCTATCATGCAATCCCAGTCAAGTTATCTAAGGCAAACGATCCTAATACGATATCTACCCCTCTCGAGGCATAGACACGTGATCTAGTCAAGTTACCCCGTACTTTCGTGGCTGACACCTTGAACTAAACCCATAAGACCTGTGATTCATCCGTTTTACCCTCAACCGCTACTACCTTACTTTCGTGGCCTAACCTCAGTTGTTCTAAACCTAATCTTCTAGGACTAGAATTCTCCTTTCGGTCCTTCTCCTAACCCCCAACACATGCATCTACGTGGCCATCACAAACACAAGTAAATTAAGCACTCAGATAAAGAATAGATAAACGAAAACGGGAAGATGCATTCAAAGATAAATCGAAAGTGGTTCCGGGATAGCCAAGGGCTAATCCCTTCTCCTAGAACAAACAAACTACTCGCTCATTCGTCCGTAAACAATCATAAACGAAATAGAAGGTCTAAGGAACATGAAAACCAAATGAAACCGAAGTGTGGGGTTGATCTCCAATGCTCCTTGTAAGTCTCCTTCGCAAGAACCTTCTTATTCTCTACCTCGATCAAGAACTGAATAATGAATGAACAATCTCCACCTCTGGCCCCTTTTTCCTTCTTTAAAGTCATTTTCCTTATTTTTTGAGTCCTCCACAAACTTCCATTTGTTTAAAGTCAAATTAACTTATTTGAAGTTACAGGTGACGGTCGCGACCCGTGCGGCAGGGTATGGTGCGGAAGATCGCGCAAGAACGCGATGAAAAGGAGGCTGCCCGCTCGGGCTCAAGGGGTGCCCGCTCGGGCACAAGGCCTGGCCGCTCGGACACATGTGCTGCCCGCTCGGGCTCATGCTCCGTGCGAGGTATTTCTCGCCCGATTCGTGCTCAGTTTGCTGGAAAAATTACCGTAACAAATGCCCGCTTGGGCTAGGGAGTTACCCGTGCGGGTAGTGACTATTCCATGCCGATTCTCGTCCCGTTTGTCTCGTGATGATCCTCGATGTTGGTACTTTGTCTCGTGCACGTCCTTTAGCTCCGAAATGAACCGAATACGCATAAAAACCTGTAAGAACATGAAAACACGAAAACAAGTAAAATGGATACGGAATCATACGTAAAGCATCGTGATAACACATAATCAGTTGTAGTATTTACGTGATTCTTAGGTCTAGTTTGGAGTAGATTACTTAGATTTCACTCATTTGTCGAGTTTATTCGAATACTTCATCTACATTTCATGTTTTGAATAGGAGACGAAGACATGAGGAGAAACACGAGAGATTATGGCGATTTAACCCCGAAAACGTAGCTGAATGTCAAGGTTCAACTTGTGCAAGGCCATGGATTGAAGTGAACACTCAAACATCGAGCAAAAGGAGCGGAAGCAACAAGTCAAGCCCTGCACGCTCGGGCATGGAAAGTGTGCCCGCTCGGGCATTAAGACACAAGACCCCCCGTAGCTTTGCACGACTCGGGCGCTCAAGGAACACGATCATGAAGGGAGTGCCCGCTCGGGTGGAGAAGAAGTGCCCGCTCGGGCTAATTGTGGCCGTAACGCACCGCAAGTTTTCCCCACTCAGGCTGAAGAAGCACACGCTCGGGCATGAGTGCCCGTTCGGGCTAGAAGGGTGTACACGACCGGGCACAAGGCCTGCACGAGCGGGTGGAAGGTGTGCCCGCTCGGGTCCTTGATTTCCTCAACTAACTCCTAAGTTTTAGAACGGCCAAATAAGGGGAAATCAGATCTGGAAAAAGGGGGATTTGAAGGGGATTCGAAAGGAGAACATTGAGAGACATTAAGGCAGAAGGAAAAAGGAAGAAAAGAAGGAACAAAGGATCGGAAGCAAGGGGGATCTATCGAAGACATCGGTTGATGAATAGGGAGCATTCTTATTCTCTTTCTATGTCGAATTTAGTATTCTCCTTTGTTTCTTTTGCTGTGTTCATGTCTGAGTAGATCTATTACCATGGGTTAGAGAGTATTGCCAGTATGTAACGAAGTCTTATGCTTAATGAATGGTGGATCTTAATGCTTTCATACTTGTACGCCACTCGATATGAATGAATTTGGTATTTGATCATGTTTTCAGATTGATTTGTGGTAGTTGATGGAGTTGCTTGTGACAAGAATAAAGTTGTTTCTGATGTGCGAGCAGAGCATAAGTATGGTGATGGTGAGAACAACTCGCAAATGGTAGTTCACAATAGCGAAAATAATATCTTCGAGTTCGAAGATGGATTGGATCTTAAAATTGGGCAAGAGTTTGATAGCAAGAAAGATGTACAATCATTTGTAAGGAAGGGTTCAATCGAAGCTTCGTTTAGATATACAACATTGAGATCTGATACGAAGCTGTGGGAAGTACGATGCAAGTTTGCCGGAAATGGTTATAAATGGAAATTACGCGTGGCAGCAATCCCGAATTCCAAACGGTTTAGTGTGAGAACACACCATCCCATTCATAATTGTTTCACCTGTATCTAAACGGATTGAAGCTACAAAGGGTACAATGCAAATGGTTAAGGATTATTTGAAAGAGGAATTTGCCGAAAATTATGAAACACCTCCAGCAAAAGAATTGATGGCTCGTGTAAAAGCAAAATATGGTGCTAATGTCTCGTATTTGATGGCATTCAAAATATGGTGCTAATGTCTCGTATTTGATGGCATTAAGAGGTAAATGCGGTGCTCAAAAGGATATTTGTGGTGATGACTTTGAACATTATAGGAGGCTTCCATGGTGGTTGCACATGTTTATAAAAAAAAATCCCGGATCTGTCGCAGATCTTCAGTACGACATTGATGGGAAAAGCTTCAAATACCTTTTTATGGCTGTCGGAGCAGCTATAAAGGGATAGAAATACATGCGTAAAGTGGTTGCTATGGATGCGACATTTCTGACAGGAGTGTATAAGGGAGCATTGATTGTGGCGACCGCGTAAGATGATGAACATCACCAATATCCTCTTGCATGGGGAATAGTCGATAGAGAGAAGGACGACTCATGGACGTGGTTTATGTTAAGATTGAAACAGGTGATACCGGAGGACGTGATGTCGTTGTGATATCTGATCGCCATAAAAGCTTGATCAAAGCAGTCAAACAAGTGTATAAAGAAGCTGATCATGGTTTTTGTGCGTGTCATATATTGCAAAATATAAAGAGCTACGTCAATAAAGGCCACGGTAGAAAGACTTCAAAGGGTGATACTGTGGCGGAAATGTTCTTCCAATGTGCAGCAGCATACATGGAGAACGAATTTGAAGTGCTATTGAATGATTTGAAGGCCAGGTAAAAAAATGACTTTTGTGACCTCTGCGACCCTTGTACCCTTTGCGACCCTTGTACCCCTTTGCGACCCTTGTACCTCTGCGACCCTTTGACCCTTTTGCAATCCTCGTACTCATGCGACCATTGTACCCCCTGCGACCCTCATACCCTTGCGACCCTCATACCCCTGCGACCCTTGTACCCCCTGTGACCCTCGTACCCCTGCGACCCTTGTACCCCCTGCGACCCTCGTACCCCTGCGACCCTTGTACCCCCTGCCACCTTTGTAATGTTGTGACCTTTGTGGTCATTTTTAACCTTTTTGACCTTTGCGCAGGTATCCTAATGTTGCAAAGTATTTGTTGTTGCGAAGTATTTGGAGAAGGAAGTTGATCACGTTGAGTGGGCAAGATGCAAATTTAAGAGGAAGCAGTACAACAACTTATTAACCACTAATGGCGCCGAGTCAATAAATTCAACGTTGAAGAAGTCAAAATTTACGATCCTAGGGCTTTTAGATATTTGTTTGGGAAAGACAGTGGAATGGTTCAATAGTATAGGTTGGAAGCAGTTACCGGCGATGATTCTCAAAAGTTAACACCTTACGTTGAGAAAATGTTACATGAACGGTTTGGAAAGGCATCCAAGTATGATGTTATTGAATTGAACAGTCTGAGATATGAGTATGAGGTGCGAAATGAGATGGGTAGAAGAAATGTTTGACGTGGATAAGTATCCATGCAGTCACGCAATAGCGGCAGCACATAAGGTTGGTAAAGGTCACAGATACCAGATCTATGTTCAAACTACTACCTTCGGGAGACATGGCGTTTGGCTTACCAAGAAACCGTATATCTGGTTCCTGATTGCAGTGATTGGGACATTCCCCCTTCAGTATCTGAGTTTACGTTTGAACCTCCTATGCTGGCTCAGAAAAGGCAAAGCGGGAGGCCTAAAGAGAATCGTTATCCTGGACCCGGTGAGGCTCGGAGAAGTACCCCATCTTTGTCGAGACCAATTTTCTTTTTAGAACTTCGTTACATCGTTGTGCAAACTCTCGATACCTATGGTGCTTAGTCATAAGTTTATCCCGTCGATTAGTTAGTTTAGTTCATTCCCAATACCATCATTATTCAATTTACACGTCTAATCAATTAGTCTAATAGCTTTAAGGTTGCATCAATTCCTTGTGTTCGACCCTAGTTACTACACGATCCGTATCCTTTCGGAAGCGTTAGATCTAGGTAATTTATTACTTGAGTTAACGCACATCACATCGCATATATATCATAAACATCTCTAAAATCGTGCAAGAAATACGTATGAAAACGAAATGATCAAGAGTCCAAGGGTCGCAGGGGTCCAAGGGTCGCAAGGGTCGCAGGGGTCTAAGGGTCACAGAGGTAAAGGGGTCGCAGGGGTCCAAGGATCGCAAGGGTCGTAGGGGTCCAAGGGTCGCAGAGGTAAAGGGGTCGCAGGGGTCCAGGGGTCGCATGGGAAAGGGGTCACAAAGGGTTGAAAGGGTCGCATGGGTCCAAGGGTCGCATGGGTACAAGGGTCGCAGAGGTACAAGGGTCGCAAAGGGGTACAAGGGTCGCAGAGGGGTCAAAGGGTCGCAGGGGTACAAGGGTTGCACGGTCGCACTGGGTCGCAGAGTCTCATCGAGTCACACGGTCGTTGTGGGTCACAGAATTTACCCCTCATTTTATGTTTTTGTTACAGGTGTAATGGATACGGTGGATGAGAAAATCACACTGATTTATTTTTTGTATGATGATAAATGGGAAAATAACCCAAATGGAGAATTTGAATGGGTTGGTAGAGTTCAGGAAAACCAGAGAGTATATTTCTTATGTCCTTCGGTTAGTCTGACATACCAGCAACTGATTGATGAGTTATGTTCAACCTACTACCTTCGGGAGACATGGCGTTTGGCTTACCAAGAAACCGTATATCCGGTTCCTGATTGCAGTGATTGGGACATTCCCCCTTCAGTATCTGAGTTTACGTTTGAACCACCTATGCTGGCTCAGAAAAGGCAAAGCGGGAGGCCTAACGAGAATCGTTATCCTGGACCCGGTGAGGCTCGGAGAAGTACCCCATCTTTGTCGAGACAAACCCCATCTTCTTCGTCGATACAAACCCCATTTGTGTGGACACAACCGTGTTCTTCGTCGTTACAAACCCCATCTTCAAAAGCCATCATCACTGGCAGTGTTTTGAACGTGACAACCGAGACAACGCCGACTTAAAAAAAAGAAAGGTTTGTTAGTTAGTAATTGTGTAATACTATATTATTTGTATTATTTTGATTAAACCTTTTGGGACTTTCATCCTTATAATTCGATAAATTCTTCATTATAATCCGATCCATGCGACCCTCAATTTGATTAAATTAGTATTTGTATTATTTTGATTAAACCTTTTGGGACTTTCATCCTTATAATTCGATAAACAAATATGACTCATGCGATCAATGCGACCCTCAATTGGATTAAATTAGAACCCATCCGACATTATATCACTGTTAATCCGTAAATTCGTCGATTTCGTATGTATCGATCATTATATGCGACCATACGACCCATGCCATTATCAATATGCCATTATCAATTTAGGATCAATATAGACAATAATATAAATAATATCGACATTTGAAAACAATGTTGATTGTATTTTTTGAAATTTTGTCAAACTCATCTGACGAGTTCTTAAAACACTACTATCGCTTTTGTAGCACAGACATTGGTTATACACAACTCAACTAGGGACACATGGGTCATAATCTGTTTTAACCATTGATTGACGTTGTAAATGTATTGTTTTGATTGGTCTTTTACATTTTATCATTATAAACCCGTAAATTCGTCGATTTCGCATGTATTGTGACCGTGCGACCAATGCGACCCATGCGACCCTCAATTGGCATTAATTAGTTTGACGTTTTAAATGTACCGTTTTAATTGTTTTTTGACATTTTATCATTTCTAATCCGTAAATTCGTGGATTTCACATATATTGATCCTTATATGCGACCATGCGACCAATGCGACCCTCAATTGGCATTAATTAGTTTGACGTTTTAAATGTATTTTTTATTTTTCATTTTATCATGTATTGTTTTGATTGTTTTTTGACATGTTATCATTGTTAATCCGTAAATTCGTGGATTTCGCATAAATTGATCCTTATATGCGGCCATGCGACCCATGCGACCCTCAATTGGCATTAATTAGTTTGACGTTTTATCATTATAAACCCATAAATTTATCGATTTCGCATGTATTGATCCTTATATGTGACCATGTCACCCATGCAACCCGCCGAAAATTCCATCACCAAAATTCCCGCCGAACTTTTCATCATATTTGAAAAATTTTAAAAAAATAACATCTTTAGGTCATGTCATTTCGAATTCCATCTGACAGCGATTCGATGTCCAGATCATGTCTTTTCGAATTACAGTCGTTTCCTTTTTTACAATAATGACACACACTCTCTCTCTCTAACTCTCATTCCGTTAATTTTTCCAAAAATGTTACATTTCCCTTCTTTATTCAGAGAGATTATTCCTCTTTTCGAATTACATTCGTTTCCTTTTTTACAATAACGACACAAACTCTCTCTCTCTCTCTCTCTAACTCTCGTTCCATCAATTTTTCTGAAAATGTTACATTTCCCTTCTTTCTTCAGAGAGATTTTTCTGCGCTATCTGGAAGAGAACTACATTGTAATCTTCTTCATCAGTCTCTCTCTGTCGGTATGTTATGTAAATATTTGACTTGTTTTTTCATTTTTTGTTACAGGACATCCCGAAGATATTCTTCGATGATTATATATACGGGAACACGAGGGACAACAACACGGCAACGCTTAAATCGAATGGGTCTAACAGAAGATGGGAAGTCAAGTTGGATGGCTCCAGATTCACTGATGGGTGGAAAGATTTCTCCAACGACCTAGACTTAAGTATTGGGGATTACATACTTTTCATTCACGAAGGTGACATGGTCTTTCATGTAACCTTCGCCACTTCTGCTCCGAGGATTTTACGAGAAACTGTGGTACGAGTCACTCGTTCGAATCTGGCCGCAGATGCATTGGTAAGTGACTTCAATACGGTTTTATTCTTTGCATGGTATGGATTTTAACGATTTTTATTCCTTTCTTCGGATGTCGCAGACACTTCTGATAGGGTTTGCGAGGTCGAGCGGTCTTTGCCATAGACGATGTAAGAGATATCTGATGCTAGGATACTCCACGCCATTGATCATCTCGTTTTCATACGTATTTCTTGCACGATTTAGGAGACGTTTTTGATACATATGTGATGTTTTACGTATGATTCCGTATCCGTTTTACTTGCTTTCGTGCTTCTCGTGTTCTTACAGGTTTTTACGCGTATTTGGACCATTTTGGAGCTAAAGGAACATGCACGGAGCTAAGGAGCA
>CM071869.1:21076376-21088571 GCA_036759665.1 Gynandropsis gynandra | reverse complement strand
TTTAGCCCGATCGGGCACCATGCCCGATCGTGTGATTCTTGAGCCCGAGTCGTGCAAAGCTACGGTGATTTCTTGGCATCAATTTGCCCGAGCGGGCACTCCAATTCCACCCGAGCGGGCACCCCATTTTGGTCGTGTTCCTTGAGTGCCCGAGTCGTGCAAAGCTACGGGGGTAATTGGCAGCAATTAGCCCGATCGTGTACATTTCCAATGCCCGAGCGGGCATGTCTTGAAATGTTGTTTCCGCCCCTTTCGCTCGGTGTTTGAGTGTTCACTTTCAGTCCATGGCCTTGCATAAGTCGAACCTTGTCATTCAACTACATTTTCGGGGTTAGATTGCCATAATCTCTCGTGTTTCTCCTCATGTCTTCGTTTCCTACGCAAAACACGAAATGTAGATAAAGTCTTCGAATAAACTCGATAAATGAATGAAATCTAAGTAATCTACTCAAAACTAGACCTAAGAATGATATAAAAACTACAACGGATTACGTGTTATCAATCAACATCGTAAACGTTTTATACTAGTGTTGCCCCTCAGTAACCTAGGAATTCATGTTTAGCTGGAAGGTTAAATTATGACCCGGAACAGTTGATTGTAAATTAAGTTTGATTAATGAGAATCTGATCGGTCGGTTAATCAACTTAGTAATTAGGATTGCGTGCTTAACGCTACCGTAATCACGAGTTAATCGCTGCTGGAAGGTAGGATTGCACGAAATTATGGTTAGGAGGTTTAGGTTCGGCAGAATCATTCCTTATTTTAGAGCATGAACTCCTCGTTATCAAGATAATTCGATAGGTTTATGATCCTTTGTTTGTTACATCGTTGCAAATCCCGGTAACCCGAAATCCATAGTGCTCTTAATTATCAAGTCTTCCACATCTTTCCATCGCTGTCACGATTTACCTTAGTGTTTTAGAGATTCATATCACACTATCATCTATTCAACCCGTCTTAGTTTAGTCATATTCTTAGCTTAGGTTGCATTAGTCCCCAGAGTTCGACCCTTTTATTACACCGATCCGTACTCTTGCGGTAAGTGGATATTAGGCATTTATATAGCTTGATATTTCCCACATCAAGTTTTTATATCTTAGTGTTTTAGAGATTCATATCACACCACCATCTATTCAACCCGCCTTATTTTGTCATATTCTTAGCTTAGGTTGCATTAGTCCCCAGAGTTCGACCCTTTTATTACACCGATCCGTACTCTTGCGGTAAGTGGATATTAGGCATTTATATAGCTTGATATTTCCCACATCAAGTTTTTAGCGCCGTTGCCGGGGACTAATTACGGCCTAGATTAGGAATTACCTAGATTAAGATTTAGTCCTTTCTGGAGTCTTAGTCATTTTTCTGCATATTTTCTTTTTCTTTGATCGAGTCTATTTTATCTACTTCAGATTTGCACTTTGGTTGTTCGTTTATTGTTGTGCAGACACCATTGTATGAGAAGCTCCACACAAAAGCTACTCATATACGATCCCGAGGTTGAGAGAACACTACGAAGCTTGCGCAAAAAGAGGAGAACTAGACTTGCAGATTCAGAATCCGAAGTAGATAAGGAGAGCAGCCAAGAGACATACCCTTCCGGAGAGGAAGGAACCGACAGCGAAATCAACAGCGCAAACAGCGGAAAAAGTCACACCAATAACCCCGAAATGGCTGCTGCTGTAGAAACTTATGGAGCCTACACCGCGCTAAAGCACACTCAATTGCTTTCGTGCATGGCTCGTCCGATAGAGAACCAAGTTGAGCTACAACCCGCTTTCATCCAAATGCTCAACAACTCCGTTTTCAGAGGAATGAAGAATAAGGATCCAAATTCACACCTCACTGACTTCAAGATGCTCTGCAGCACCACTGAAGTTGGCACGGGAATCACACGGGAAGATCTATACGTATCCGCATTCCCATTCTCGCTCAAGCATGCATCACAGCGTTGGTTGTTCAACTTGCCTACTGCGTCGATTACTTCGTGGAATGACCTAGAGCAGCGATTCATGCACCAATTCTTTCCAGACCACAAGACACTGCTCGCCAAGAACCGAATAAGTTCATTCCTGAAAGAAAGAATTATCAACGAATATATCCGCATCATGGAATGGACAAGAAGTACCTTATCACGAGCTTCATACAAGGTCTCCATGAGACCACACGCTTCATGATCGTAGCAGCGGGTGGTGGTTCCCTCAGCAACCTCACTTTCCAACAACTCGAGAATTGTGATCGAGAACATGGCAAGGGAGGGAGGCAAGAAGGTCGGAGATTACAATCGTGACTTCTCATCCAAAGTGGCGGTAAATGAATTAGGCATTGCCAACCCGGACTTAACAGATTTAAAGCAACAAGTTGGGGAGATATACAGGATGATAGCAGGCCTTCATGTCGATCGATAAGATGCATCCATAGGTCAGGGAAACGAGGAAGTCAATTATGTCACAATCGGGCCTACCAGCACAACTACATCAAGAGCCATCCCAACCTCTCCTATGGCAATACAAGTAATGTGGCAAACCCGCAGGATTTTCAACCGTGGACGATGGCAAGAAACCAAAACCAAGGTTTCCAGCCAAGAGGGAGTGGCGAAGACTACAACTATCAGCCTCATGCACAACCTTCAGGTGACTCCGAAATTCTCTCTATGCTCCAATTGATGTATCAAGAACAGAAAAGTGCGCTCAGAGGAATTAGGGCTAAACACGATGACATGAGGAAGAGAATGGACGGTTTCCAGACACACTTAAAGCTCCTGGAAACGCAAGTGTCACAGCTAGCCCAAGGGTCTAGCCGACAGCCCGGACAGCTCCCCGAGAAACCCGAGACGAATCCCTTGGAGCAAGTAACGCCATTTTTCTAAGGAGCGAAAATACGGTGGAGCAACCCATGCCTTCCACAGGTGCAAGAGGAGAGCCTTTGAGCAATACAATTGAACAACACATCACTCAAGGCGTAGAAGAGAAGAAGACCGAAGAGGAAGAAGAAAGGGAGTTGCCTTTCATAGCACCTGCCCCGAGGGCACCACCCCTACCTTTCCCGCAGCGTCAAAGGAAGCAGAACGATGATGCTCAATTCGCCCAATTCGTGAAACTCCTAAGGAAGCTGCAAGTCACCATCCCGTTCTATGATGCGCTCATGAAAATCCCATCCTATGCCAAATTCCTCAAGGACATTATAATGAGGAAGAGAACCGTAGACAATGAGGTAGTGATGGTCACCAATTCGCTCATAAAACCACCTACCATGGCCAAGAAGATGCCTGATCCAGGTAACTTTGTCATCCCTAGTAAGATCTACGATTATGAGATTGAGCATGCCCTAATCGATATCGGAGCGAGTGTAAGCTTGCTACCATTGTCTCTTGTTGAAAAGCTTAATCGAGTAGGAGATCTTCAGCCAACACGCATGATGATTACCTTGGCCGATCAATCCATACGGAGTCCCGTAGGCATATGAACGAACGTTGCTGTACAAGTGGGAGAATTCTGATTCCCCGTGGACTTTGTAGTTCTGGACATGGAGATAAATCCGAAGATCCCCGTCATTTTGGGAAGACCATTCCTCAACACGGCGAAAATGGTTATTTATTGCGCTGAAGGCAAACTGGTCATGAAGTTTGGAGACGAGTCTATTGAGTTCAAGCTCGACGATGCACTTAAGAAGCCACACATGACTGAACCAGTGATGCACATTAACACGATGGATGCACAAACGGAGAAAGTTCAACGTGAACATCGCGACATCCATCCCGTGGAGATACCACTGTCCGAATGCATCGGGAGCCTATTTCAGTCACCCCATGATGTCGATGCATGCACACAACTCAGGGAGAACTTAAATACCCCTCAGATGAGAATTAGCCCGCGCGTGGCCATACCTCAACCCGCGCGGGCTACACCAGAATCGCACGACCCGCCCGGGCGACCTCCCAGCCGACTCGGGTAGTACTCTCGGGGATAAATGGCGCAATTAGTAACTCGAGCGGGGTGGTGGATGAGCCCTATCGGGTAGAGCTCATGGACAAGAATCCGCCCGGGTGATCACACAGCCCGACTCGGGCACACCTCTCGGGGGTAAATGACACATTTCAGAGCCCGTGCGGGGCGAAGTACGACCCCGATCGGGAAATTCATATGAACATGAATCCGCATGGGTTAGCTGAGACCCCAACACGGGCTGCAGTTTTTCGGCCTTACACCTCGTTTCCCACACCTTCGATGGCCCACACGCACACTTATCCCGCCTGGAACACCGAGGAAACACTTAAGCAAAATCAAGTCCGACGGAGATACCATGGAGTCGTAGGATTGGACGAGAAAATGGAGATTCGCTAGTGGAAAACGCTCAAAGGTTCAAGCCATGCTATGCTGATCAAATAGAAGACGGAAGAGGTGTACCTCCTCTTTCCGACATCATACACGTCTGAAAGCGTTAGGGTCAAGCTAAAGACCGTAAACAAGCGCTTCTCGGGAGGCAACCCGAGCTCTGTATCCTTTTTTTCTTCCTTTCTATTTTATTTCTACTCTCAAACTCTCTTTAGGACATTAACATTTTTTAGGATTTAAGGATTTTAGTGGCCTTCATGATTTTTGCTGCATGTTTTTCCTCGTAATTTTTTCAGATTGCAGCCCAGCCCGGTCGGGCTGAGCATGCGACCCGCGCGGGCTAGGTCATTTTTCCAGGTCGCTCGATCGGGCGAGATCACACAACCCGCGTGGGCAACATCATTCTTCTGTAGAGGTAAGTTAAATATTTCGAGTAACCCGAGCGGCTAACACCGTCACAAACGAAACCGACCCGAACGTGCATCACACTAGAAACCTCTCACGCCGCCGGACACACTCACGTTGCCGCCGTCGTTTCTCATCACCGTCGACCCCTGCGCCGACGAACACTCGGCCGGTTACTCAAAATACCTCTCTCTTTCTCTTCTCTCGCAAATTCCCCCAAAACCTTCAATTTCTTCTCGTGATCCAGGTATTTTTGTGAACTAATATATGTTTTCCACTGATTTGGACTAGATCTAGGCCTGCTTGGAAGGATTTAGGGTGATATTTGTGATTTGAAGCATGAAATCCGATTCAAGATCGCGATCTCGCGACCAGCCCGCTCGGGTTAGGGTTATGACCCGGTCGGGTAACCAGGTTCAAGCCCGATCGGGCAATTGTTGGACCCGGGTGAGGCGAAAATTACTAGACTCACCGCAATTTTGTTCTGGAAATGCAGCCCAAGCGGGTTACACCCTCTACCCGCACGAGCTTTCTG
The DNA here is from genome assembly GCA_036759665.1 of Gynandropsis gynandra. Classification (NCBI taxonomy): domain Eukaryota; kingdom Viridiplantae; phylum Streptophyta; class Magnoliopsida; order Brassicales; family Cleomaceae; genus Gynandropsis; species Gynandropsis gynandra. Next base: position 21,083,299 of record CM071869.1, on the reverse strand, counting down.
CAAACAACGACTAATCGTTCATTCTTCTTCTTTGATTGTTTTGAAGATGGCTCCAAAATTCTTCCAAAGCTCAAAGAAACGACGAGCAGACGCCTACGACTCGGAGCAGGGATGGCCAGCAAAGCCAGATGCTATCATTTAGTTAACCCCGTACATGCCCATCACGACGTCCCACCAACAATACAACTACCGGACAACAACCTTTATGTACGGTCAGAAGTCAAAGTTCAATGAACTGTTTCCGCGCATTCCGCCATCCCGCTTCTTATCCGCGGAAGCCATGAGTGATCTCCGCATCGAAGAGCACATCGACACCATCTTCAACATATTGGAGTGGAGAGGATTGCGGGTGGCACGGGAGTACACATACCGAAACCTCACTGCGGAGTTCTTTGCATCATTAACAGTCTTCTTCCCTGAGTCAGAAGACCGAGACAAGGAATTTATGGAGTTCCATATGCTATAACAGAACTACCGGCTCAGCGCGCGGCAGTTTGCTATTGTGCTAGACGTCCCACACCGCGCTTTCACCAAACTGTCCGAACATAACAAGAATCGTCAAGCGCGGTTCTGGAATCGGATAGCGTATGGGGATTTTTCAACGAAGTTCAAGGCCAGCCACATACGCCATCCCGCCCTCAGGTACTTCCACTATTTCTTAGTCTCCTCGATCTTTGGCAAAGGAGCACAAGGTGGAGTAAACCACACGGAGCTGGGGTACCTAAGGCGTGCGGTACACATAGACATCGATGGTGACGAATGGGATATGCTCGATGTCGACTTAGCATCATTGATTATGCGACACTTTCATGACATCGCCACCGAGAAGTGCAGCACGGACACGAAGATCATTTTGTGGTGGAGTTGTTACGATGATAACGCGGAGAGTTGGTATCAACCTTGGCATCCTGAAGGAGGACAAGATTGATGAGGTGCCCGAGCTCAACCTCCAGAACCTTCGCAACCTGCGGGCAATATCAAACGATCGACATATGATTATTTGGAGCTACAAGGATGAGCAAGGTCGAACCTTGGAGGTCGACCTCGACGAGATTCAGATGCCCGGATAGGACGAGGAGGGCATACGCTTTAGGATCGATCCCGCCATCGGGCACCCTGGTCCGCGATTAGATGAGGCAGATCCAGCTCCAGCACCTGCACCAGGACCATCGATGTCTCGACAGCGCAGCCAACGTGCCTCTCATCCTCATACCTGCCCCGACTACCGTGGACACCGTTCTGACTTCCCTTCTATGGAAGGTGTTTCTGATGTTCTCAGGTACATTACGGAGGAGAGCGGAATCAATCATTCATGGTGGAGCAGCGATACGACCTCGAGGCGGCGAGGTACGACATCAAGGCGGCAAGGTATGCGGAGCAACATCAATTCCAGGAGTAGTCCATCCAGCACACATATTACATGACGGAGTCCGTTCGCCGATTCCAGCAGCTGAGCATGCAGCATTACTCGGATCCGTACGTGCCGATTCCACGGAACTACCACACTGGCGCCATTCCCTACTGTCCACACATCCCGTACGAGTTGTAGCCGTTCTATTTCCCACCTGGGGAAGGGACCTCCGTGGAGCCAGCAGACCCTTAGACCACCTTCGGTGGAGAGGAAGAGGATTAGGCCACTATTTTCCTTTTTCATTTTCTTTTTCCTTTTTCTATTTTTTTGCTCTATGGACCTATTTTCATTATTTTATTTCTTTTTCTTTTTTGTGTTTATGTACGCTCTATCAGACATATTGATGTATTACTTTCTTCTCTATTTCGTGTTGCATGACTCTTATCACAGGTTCTTCATGACAATACCCGCTATAGAGTAGGAGAGTATAACATCCGGATGTATCACAAACTCGAGAAAGCAAAATACACCAGGTGTACTCGTTCTCATTTTTTTATCTTCTCTCGAGTTTTGGCATGCGGGTACCTCTCAAAGATTTCGAACACCGGGGCTGTGTTCCGTTCAGGTCTGGGGGTACTCTTTTGAGTGATATGATTTCTTTGAGTGACATAATTGCGATTAGGATTAGGAATAAGCAGAAACCAAGCGTGGATCTAAATAAAAAAAGAAAAGAGAATATGAACGAGAATAGGAGGCTAATGATAACTCAAGCTTAGGGGAATTGGTATGACGATCGCTTAGACGTTGTCTAGGGGTGTGAAATAGACTTAGATTATTGGTAGGATTGCATGGCTCGTGAATTTCGGTTGATATAAGTCTGAACTCGGTACGCTTAGGCTTACGTTCATGTGACGCGTTGTTTTGCATAATGACTAATCCTTCGAATTTTCCGTCTTAGTATCCATTGTTGTTGAACTCTTCTTATGCTTGGCTCTAGTTTTGTTTGAAGACAAACAAAGGTTCAGGTCTAGGGGAGTTTGATAACACGTAGTGTGTATCAGTTTTAGGCTAGACATTTGCTTCATTTTCGCATAGACTATATAGCATGAGTTACAAATCCGACACGAACGTTCTTTATATACTTCCTTTTTGTTAATTTTCAGGTTTTAAGGCGACAAGGCCTAACCGAGGTTTAGAATGCAAATTCTTGGATTCAACCGCACATATTGGAAGCTACAAATACTCGGAGCAAATTCATGCCACGGAACCAAATGGAACACCCGAGCATAGAGCAAAAAGGAGCAAAGGCACGGAATTAATTAAGCCCGCTCGGGCTTTGAGACATCCCCGCTCGGGCTGAAGTTACGCAGAAGTTCCAGAAAAATTCACACAACTCAGGCCGGAAGAGAACCCGATCGAGTAGGTCAGGTGGACACCTTAACCTGCTCAGGTTGTGTAATACCCGATCGGGTAGAGCACTAGCCCGTGCGGGTCGCCTATCTCGTAACAACCTGTTTTAAGTGTTTGAACGGGCAAAAGAGAGAGAGGAGATCAATTCTAGCAACCAGAGGGCGACGGCTAGGGCCAGGAAGGGATTGAAATTCATCAGGAAAGACTCAGGAGAAGATGGAGAAGGAGAGAAACATCAACCCGGACGTCGGTAACAAGATAGGGAAGGTCGAGGAATCGTATTTCTTATTCTTTATCATGTCTAGGGTTATTTTCTCTTGTTTGACAGTAGAAGCCATGAGTGAGTAGATTTCCAACTATGGGTTAGGGATATCGGATTTGTAATGGATGTTTGGATTATGCGTTAATGCTTAGATTTATCGAAACTTTCTTGATATTCGGTTTTAATATCAATATCGTAAACGTTTTATACTAGTGTTGCTCACTCAGTAACCTAGGAATTCATGTTTAGCTGGAAGGTTAAATTATGAATCAAGAACAGTTAATTGTAAATTAAGTTTGACTAATGAGAATCTGACCGGTCGGTTAATCGACTTAGGAATTAGGATTGTGCACTTAACGCTACCGTAATCACGAGTTAATCGCTGCTGGAAAGTAGGATTGCACGTAATTATGGTTAGGAGGTTTAGGTTAGGCAGAATCAATTCTTATTTCAGAGCATGAATTCGCTGTTATCAAGATAGTTCGATAGGTTTATGATCCTTTGTTTGTTACATCCTTGCAAATCCCGGTAACCCGAAACCTATAGTGCTCTTAATTGTCAAGTCTTCCACATCTTTCCTTCGCTGTCATGATTTACCTTAGTGTTTTAGAGATTCATATCACATCACCATCTATTCAACCCGTCTTAGTTTAGTCATATTCTTAGCTTAGGTTGCATTAGTCCCCAGAGTTTGACCCTTTTATTACACCGATCCGTACTCTTGCGGTAAGTGGATATTAGGCATTTATATAGCTTGATATTTCCCACATCAATATTCCTTCTTGAGGTTGCACTTGTTCATTTGCTTGAACATTTTCTTGCTCTTCTTGAACAATGGCACCAATAACTAGGTGTGGAGTATCCATTTGTTGTTGTTCCATATTCACGCCCTTTCGTTGTACTACAATAATAGGACCATCAACATAAGATGAATCACTTGATGGATTTTGGTCCATCAATGATCTCTTATCTCGATATCACGTACTCCTACTGATTTCGCCATTTTCAATGAAACGAGCATTCCCAGACTCTATAATTCTCGTACTATGGTTTGGACAATAGAATCTGTAACCTTTTGACCTCTCTGGATATCCAATAAAATAACCACTAATGGTTCTGGAATCCAATTTATTTTCATGTGGATTATATATCCTCACTTCGGCTTGACAGCCCTATATGTGACGATGTCTTAAACTAGGTTTCCTAGATGTCCACAGTTCGTAAGGTGTCTTAGGAATGCTTTACTAGGTAACCTATTCAATATGTATGTAGTTGTCCTCAATGCATACATCCACAATGAAATGTAATTTGGTAAAATCTCATGATTCCCTTTATTGATATGATATTGAAATATATAATACATGAGATCCTAAGAATATGGAAAGTAGGTAATAATAATAAGATACAATAATAGGTAAGTATATGTATGATAATACTCCCCCGCAGTCGAAGCGGGAGTGGGTCGAACGCTGAAGCTAGAACGGAACTCCGAGAATAGTGAAGAGGGCTATCCCTTGGTGAAGATGTCCGCAAATTGGTGACTGGATGGGACGTGCAGTACTCGTAGAGACCCAAGAGTGACCTTCTCACGAACAAAGTGAATGTCGATCTCTATGTGCTTAGTGTGCTGATGATGGACTGGATTGGAGGACATGTACACCATAGAGACGTTGTCACAGTATACCAAGGTCGCGCGGGGTAGCGGGCAGTGCAGTTCTAGGAGAAGGTTGCGAAGCTAGCATGTTTTGGCCACAGCATTGACCACCGCTCTGTATTCGGCTTCTGCGCTCGATCGGGAAACTATAGGTTTTCGTTTAGACGACCAAGAAACCAAGTTGTCACCAAGGAATACGCAGTAACCTGATGTAGAGCGACGCATATCCGAACAGCCTGCCCAGTCGGCATTGGAGTAAGCCGTGAGACCTGCGGTAGTGGATGGTCGAAGTTGAAGGCCATAGTGTAATGTACCTTTGATGTACCGAAGGTCTCTCTTCATGGCATTGAGGTGACTATCACGGTGATCATGTAAGAAGAGGCACAATTGTTGAACCGCGTATTGGATATCGGGGCGTGTGAACGTCAGGTATTGTAAGGCACCCACTATGCTGCGGTAAGAACTTGGATCCTGCACTGGAGAGCCATCGGTTTTCGATAGCTTTGGCTTGGTGTCAATAGGGGTTGTGCATGGGTTGGAAGAGTCCATCCCGGTGTGCTTTAGAATGTTCTCCGCATATGAGGATTGATGGAGAAATAAGCCGGCGGAATATGGAATTGAAATATATAATACATGAGATCCTAAGAATATGGAAAGTAGGTAATAATAACAAGATACAATAATAAGTAAGTATATATATGCTAATATGAAATAGGTACATAACTATTACTCACTCCTTACCATTTCCATCAATGTATGATTACGCCTTTCTGCAACGCCATTTTGTAGTGGCAAGCCGGGCATTGTATACTGTGCACAAATGCCCTTAGACTCAAGAAGTTTCTTAAATGGACCTGGAATTTGTCCAACTTTTGATGTCTTTCCATAATATTCACCACCTCTGTCGAAACGTATTACCTTAACTTTTCTATTTAGTTGTCTCTCAACCTCCTTATGAATGTCTCAAGGACATCAACAGATTGGGATTTTTCGTGCAGCAAATAAAGGTAACAGTACCTAGAGTAATCATCAATGAAGGTGATGAAATACTTTTCACCACCCCAAAACGATGCATCAAAAGGACCACAAATATCTGTATGTATTAAATCGAGTAATCCGCTACTCCTTGTGGCAGTATGTTTAGAAACATGTTTGGTTTGCTTACCCTTAATGCAATCCACACAAATCACATTCCAATCGGTAAAATCCAATTGAGACAAAATTCCATTTTGAATTAGTCTCATAATCCTCTCCTTGGATATATGACCGAGTCTTTTATGCCACAAGTCAGCGGAGGACTCATTAAGTGCATTCCTCTTCATACCAACATCATGTTCAGCCAAAATATGAAACAAGGAATGAATAAATTTAGAACTTAGATTGAAACAATACAAAGTATTTGATAATAAACCAGTACCACATAGGTTTTTACCACGATACAATGAAAAACAACCATGTACAATCTTAAATTCAAAACCTAATACATCCAACCTTGAAGCGGAAACAAGATTTCTAGAACGATCGGGAACATATAAATAGTTTTCTAGATCCAGGCAATAGCCCGTATCTAACATGATTCTATATGTCCCGACACCTTCAACTCTAGTTGTCATCCGGTTTCCCATAAATAGAAAGCTTTCACTTTCTGGCATTCGTTGGAGATTTAGGTAACCCTGTATAATATTAGACACATGAGTGGTCACACCAGTATCAAGCCACCAAGTATTAGAAGGTACTTCAATCAGATTTGATTCGAAGCATACTGAAACGAAATGTATACCTCGTTTTTCAAACCATGCCTTCCTTTTCAGGCAAACAGCCTTCTTGTGCCCATGTTTGTTGCAAAAGAAACATTTCAGATTTCCTTGCCCTTCACCAGACTGCACATTATATGGCTGCTTTCCCTTTTTTCTTTCTTTTCTTACTTGGAGCTTTTCCGCCACTTGAACCAGCATTTGGATGACCATGATGCGTATATCAGAGTTAAATAACCTAAACTACCCGCAAGTGCACGGCACGTGTGTAGTATTTTAGGTGTCGATCCCACAGAGACTACGCAACACTACCTAAACTCAAACTAGGAATCATACTTGCTAACGAAAGAATGTGGATGAAGAATGAAATACTGAAAGTAAATAAACTACTTGGGTTCTAACAATAAGATAAACGTCCTAGGAAACCGGTTTCACCACAAGACTACCGAAACCAACGATCAACCTATCTATCATGCAATCCCAGTTAAAGCT
>CM071869.1:21024415-21071508 GCA_036759665.1 Gynandropsis gynandra | reverse complement strand
TGCCTCAAATAGCGTTTCTCCATCTCTGCATCTGAATGTCGTGATTTCCCCCCCATCTGAATCGTCTTGCTCGGAGGGAAGAAGCGTGATAGGAACAGTGTGCAGAGCTGATCCCAAGTGGTGATAGATCCGGCGGGGAGTGATTGCAGCCAAGTTTTCGCTCTTCCCCCAATAGAGAAGGAATAGAGACGCAACAAGATTGCATCCTCAAAGACTCCGTGAATTTTGAACGCACCTGAAAGCTCGAGGAAGTCTCTGAGGTGCTGATGGGGATCCTCATGGTTTCCACCCATGAATTGCTTCTGATAAAGCATGTTGATCATCGCTGGCTTAATCTCAAATTGTTCTCTTGCAACAGCAGGCATCCTTATGGCTGTTTGCACGTTGTTCATGTTCGGCACCACGTAATCCCTTAGACGACGTGGTGGAGGAGCCTGTAATTGCATCTGTCCATTGCCGTTCTGATTATCCATCTCTTGTCGACCAGAAAGTTCTGCAAAGGACAAACAAAGAACAATTTACGTAGAAAGAACGAAAGAAAAGAAAACAAAAACGAAAACAAAAAACAAAGCAAGAAAGACTCTAGGTAAGACGCGTTGACAATAGTCTCCGGAAACGGCGCCAAAAACTTGATGCGTTCTCAAAGTTAAATAAAACAACCTAAACTACCCGCAAGTGCACGGCACGTGTGTAGTATTTTAGATGTCGATCCCACAGAGACTACGCAAAACTACCTAAACCCGAACTACGAATCAAACTTGCTAACGAAAGAAGGTAAATAAGGAATTAAATAATGAAAGTAACTAAGCTACTTGGGTTCAAAGGATGAGACAAACGTCCTAGGAAACCGGTTTCACCACAAGACTACCGAAACCGACAATCAATCTATCTATCATGCAATCCCAGTTAAAGCTATCTAAGGCGGACGATCCTAACATGATATCTACCCTCTCTCAAGGCATAGACACGTGATCTAGACAAGCTGCCCCCTACTTTCGTGGCTGACACCATGAACTAAACCCATAAACTCTGTGATTCGCCCGTTCACCCTCAACCGTTGCTACCCTACTTTCGTGGCCTAACCTCGGTTGTTCTAAACCTGACCTTCCAAGACTAGAATTCTCCTTTCGGTCCTTCTCCTAACCCCTAACACATGCATCTACGTGGCCATCGCAAACACAAGTAAATTCAAGAACTCAGATAAAGAATAGATGAACTAAAACGGGAAGATGCATTCAAAATAGATCAAAAGCGGTCTCGGGATAGCCAAGGGCTAATCCCTTCTCCTAGAACAAACAAACTACTCGCTCATGATGGTAGTGCTAGAATGATGCCCGATCGGGCATGGTGTGTGTGCCCGCTCGGGCACAAGGCAAATGGTCGGGAAAGACATGCCCGAGTCGTGCAGAAGTGTCCACACAATTGGCCGTAGGTTTTGCCCGATCGTGCAAGGGTTGTGCCCGACCGGGTGGAGGCTTTTCCATGCTCAATCTCGTCCCGTTTGTCCCGTGATGATCCCCGAAGTTGCTCCTTAGCTCCGTGCATGTTTCTTTAGCTCCAAAATGATCCAAATACGCGTAAAGACCTGTAAGAACATGAAAAGCACGAAACAAGTAAAACGGATACGGAATCATACGTAAAGCATCACATATATATCGAAAACGTCTCCTAAATCATGCAAGAAATACGTATGAAAACGAGATGATCAGACCACGATAAGCAAAATTGGCTTGGGGGAACTTGACCTTAAGGTCTTCCTTTTGCCTTGCCTCCTCTTGCATGAGCATGGCCTTGGTATCCGAAAGAGACCATTTTTCCTTGAATTGGTTGTAAGTTCTCCGAAATTGCTTGAATTCATCACCTTTGCGCGATTTCAGCATAAACTCAACTAACACAGGCTCACTAAGATCAATATCCAAACTTTTGAGCCGGTTGTAGGTATTCACCATATGAGTGATATGGTCATTCATAGACTGAGATATGTTGTACTCTCTCGTCGATAAGTCATTAACCAGAGCAGCAACAACAGACTTATCCACAGCGTCTGTCATAGTACACTTCTTAATCTCGGCAAGGAATTCCTTCACATTTTCAGTCTTAGGTTGGGAAGGCTTAACATTAGGCGATATGCTAAGCTTGAGAAAGCTCATCATAAGCATATTCGACTTGTCCCAATTCTCCCACAGTTTCTTGTCTGCCTCAGAACTTGTATCAGTTGGTTTAGTGGGCTCATCCATAATGAGAGCTGAATCGAGTCCCAAGAGGTCAGCATTTAGCTTCACATATTCGATCTTAACGTAGTGGAGAACACTGCAAATAATCACATCTCACATTTAATTTGCTTCGAATTCAGACTATATAACTTATACTAAAATATTGTATTTAAATTCACCTTTGGGCAGAATCTAAACACAATCAACATGCATCAAACAACTTATATAAGATTAATCACAATGTTACTTTAACATATAAGCCATCTTTGGATGTACATCATATGTTAATTAAACAAAGTTCATAATCCACTTCAATTGTTATTAAACATGAGTAAGATCTACCTTTGGGTAACCATATAACTACATGTTAATAACTATAAATGTTTATCATCATTCTTAAATGTCATTATGAAGTTAAACATTTATATAAATAATTTAAATCATTAATTAATTCGAGTGAGCCACTTTGGTGACTAACACACTCACTTAAAATAAATGAATTAAATTACGTGATCTAAAATTAATGACATTGGTGACTAACGCTTTGATACCAATTGTAAGAAAAAAATTCGATAATCTTATATGTGGAATCAATTATTGATATTCTAATAGGAAATTAAATCAACCAAACAATAAATAGGATAAATTTCTTACTTGATGATGAATCCATGTTATTTTTCAATCGGTAGAATTTTCTCCAATGCCTAATTCCTTCAATTTCTCCTTCAATCTCTCTTTGATGATATAAGAGAGCTTTTATATTTTTTTTTGTGAATTGTTGTTACCGTGTATAATTTAAAGGGCATTAAACATTTTTTGTAATAATGAAAAGACATGTCTTTAGGACATGTCTTTTGATATATATCCTTTAAATTTTATTAATTACAATAAATCCTCAATTTGTAATAAATCATAAAACCATCATTAGATTTCTATAAATGCGGAATGGCGCAGAGGGATTTTCACCCGATAATTGTCTCCTCAATACAACACTAATCATCACCATGTGTACCTCAATAACAATTATCAAATACTTATATTTATATGAATCAACGTTAGAATAAAATTTCTAACATATCATATATGCAATCCTTAGAGACATGTACATTTCCAGTGGACTGATTCCATTCATCAATTATGTGTGATCCCATAGGTTCAACACTAGACCAGTAGGTGATCAGTCTTACTAATCATCTAATCGAGGTAGCATCTAGTAACACTCCTTAACGGACATATAGTTTGACTGTCAAATCCCAACACATTACCAACTATGTTTCATGTCTGTCGTAACCGACCATCGAATGAACTCGAGAAAATTCCTTTCTCTTATCATTCTTCCGCTTTGGCCAAAGTCTTTATCAAATGTTATGATCTATGACAACATATAGCTCAAACTCCCACCAAGAGTTGGCGGATTCCATATCGATCCAGCATCAATTGAATAAGCAAATGATCATTCCTAATATACTTTCAACAAATGCTCTAAATACAGGGTGTCTAGAATCAAACAATAATAAATAACTTGTCAATTACATTCTTGACCTCAGGTCCAAGGAAAATCTGACATTCAGATCCTTTCAGAGAATTTTCTCATGACAAATATATGGTAAATGAACCATTAGAAAATCTCCATTTAGATCATTTCAATGATCACATCTCCATGTGCATCACTCATATATATATGTGACTTAGTAGAAGAGATCTACTAATTTCTATCCAATAGAAACATTGACATGTATGTTAGTCTATCCGGATGACCAACGTCCTATTGGTTATCTTACGATCAAGAATATTTTTATCTATATACGATAAAAATTGTTTCTCTTTATCATAATCTCTATCATGATAATGAGTTTTCAATATTAACCATGGACAATTGCATATCTTATATGTAGTCTATGAAGAAATATATCATATATATACATATATACATATATGTACATTCATCATCCAAATCATATATGTCATATTATTAAAACTAAATCTCTATACATAATGTAAACGTACAATAGTTTTAAATAACGTCAACCATTGACCTATATTAGAAGTAATTCCAATACATTACATCTTTTAATATTGTTCTCAACTTGTACTCTTTAAACTCCTTTGACCCGAGCACCTTCGAAAGTGGATCAGTTGCATTTTTCGTTTCATCCATCTTTAAAATCTGAACGTCTCCACATTCTATAATCTCTCGAATGACATTGTACTTTTGTAGAATATGCTTCGGTCTATGATGAGATCTCGTTTCCTTTGACTGAGAAATCGCTCCTGTATTATCGGATAATAGTGGAACGAGCTCCTTTTTTTAATGGACCACATCAAGTTCACTAATGAACTTCCTCATCCAGACCACCTCCTTTGCCGCTTCGCAAGCAACAATATATTATGCTTTCATAACCGATTCAACTGTCATAACCTGCTTAGAACTTTTCTAGTTGATAGCTCCACCATTCAGGCAAAACATATAACCTAACGTAGATTTATTGTCATCGTTGTCTCATGCAAAACTCGCATTGGTGAACCCTTCTAGTTCTAAAATAGAATTTCCATAGATGTAGAATTGGTCCTTAGTATTTTTTAAGTACTTAAGGATGGTTTTCACTAACTTCCAATATTCCTCAATAGGATCCACGTGATATCGACTCGCTAGACTTAACACAAAAACCACATCAAAGCATGTATGCGTCATGATATACATGATAGCTTCCATGCGCTAGTGTATGAGATCCTACTCATGCATTCTCTCACATCCTAAATCTTAGGACAATTCTTTCGAGATAGAGAAATTCCAGTGCCTATCGGAAGATAAACCTTTTTTGGAATTTACCATGTTATACTATCGCATGATTGTATCAATGTACATGGACGCGAAAAGTCCTAAGAGTCTTCAGGATCTATCTCTATACATCCTTATTCCAAAAATATAGGTTACTTATCCCAAGTTACTCATGGAGAACTATCCGGATAACTAAATTTTGGTTTCCAACAATGATGGTATGTAGTTTTCTATTAGCAATATGTCATATACATTTAGCATTAGGAATATAACCTTGAGTACCATACATTGAGATAAACATCAAATAGCTTGTTGAAAAAAATTAAGATTAAAAAAGTGGATAAACGTCACAATTGGTAATGCCAGTGCTTCGTAGGTGACGAATGTCTCAAATCAGCGAAATGTCTCGGACAAATGTCCGTACTTGCTCTGGTGTACAGACTTTTGGTAAAGTCTAAACTCACTCGATCAGAGTTATCCTAGCCAAGCTGATATTCATTACTTAGTACTGTCCAAGCACTCGTTCACCAGCATCTTCTTTCCTACAGAAACAAAAATATAAACTAACATGAGTAACTCGGAAAAATTTTAAGGAAAAGAGGAGAACATGAGTTTGGGTTTGGTTCGTGGGTTCTCCCTCTCTGAGAAATATATTTTATCCGGCATTCACTCATGCACGGTTACGATTTTACTCGGGAGACTTTGTTTAGGTGAGAGGAACCATTTACCACTACCATCACTCCACCGAGAGTTTATGGGTTCAAGGTTGCTCGAGTCGAGTGTTCTCTATGTTTCTCTTTTTCTCTCATCCAAATTTTTTTCCATTGTTTTTGCAATTAATTACGTAAATATGAATCCATAAAATAACATGCTAAAAAAAGAAATTTAAAGGTTTCAAGAAATAGGTCCTAATCAAGAAAGTACAACATGGTCTGAAAATAAAAATAAGTGATCGTTTATGGTCTCGCGCTCGACTGTGTTGGCTTCTACTCACAAAGATTTTAATCAAGCTTCCCCAGGACTGTTCCCACCGCGTGTGTCGTGGTCGTGGAAAGCTGTATGACTTGTGTATCCAACACTTTGAGATGATTGCGGATTGCTTTTATTTGTTGTTTGATCGCCCGCTTGAATTCCTCGTGATTAACCTTCATTCTCTTGAGGAGCTCCCCTCTATTGGTAGACCGAGTTTTGTTGTGTCGATCTATTATAGAAGTTTCTGTTCTGAGGTGGCTTTGGACATGGTTGCGGTTAATAACTTCCATGTGGTGGATGATGCACATTAACGGTATTCTTGTAAGAGAAATTGGAGAGATTCTTGCAACCAGGATTGTACATGTTCAAATAAGGAATATTCACCATGTAGCACGCTTCTTCCGTTTATTACGCCATGTGGACCTCCAATCGATCGCCTCTAATTGCCCTTGAAATTTCGATGATGTTGCTGCTCCACGCTTCATGTTGATCACTTGCAGCTTCATTTTACCCAGCTTAGCTCGGAGGGTTGAGACCTCGTTCATCGTTTCCTTCTACGGGATTCTCCTCGTATACTCGCTTAGAGCATTTTGCTCGTTCGCCATCTTCTCTATTTTCTCCTTAGGCTGGATGAAATGGAGGTCGTGCCATGATCCTCCACACGCTGCACTGATTCAAATGCGGATGTCCTTCCCTCAATGAAAGTGGAGATGAGGTATTTCCAATTCATCCCATGGTGGGCATGCGCACTGGTAGCCTTTGAAACCGTCCCGCACCTCATACAAAGTCTCACCATCTTCCCGAGTAAAGGAGTTTATCATTTTCTTACACATGTGTTCTGTGGGGTGGGAACTCCTCAAATTGACTCCACGTTGTAATGGAGTTTGATTCCAGTGTGTAGGGCAACTTCTACGCCCGATCATTGAGAGAGAACGGATAGGCCATAAGCATGACCGACTCGTCCATTATTCCCTAGGCTTGCTTGAAACAACCACACAACATCTTGAACCTTATGAGGTGGAGGTTTGAGTCCTCGTTAGAGTGTCTTCTAAACGTGATCTGGTTTGGAATCTATAGCAACGATGGCTGAAGCTCAAATCGATTATCATTGATGTTCGTATGGTGCATGGAAGACAAGAGTTATGTGTGCTTAAGGGCTGTATGTGCCCTATAAGTCTCTTTCTCCATAACCACATGCTCGATGTTGTTTGTCATCTCCCTTCTCTTTGCTTTCTTGCAAGTTGTTTCTGCGATCCTCTTGATTTTCGGGTTGAGCGCTGCAAGTTTAGAACTACAAGCACTACGGGTCATAAACCAAATACCTGCAACCAACAAAACAAAAGGATTTCATTTGCAAACGAATAACAAAAATAAAACAAAATTATAAAGATACTAATAAACATACAAACAGAGACATAAACAAAGATACTAATAAAAAATAAGACCTAGATTCATCAACTAAACTAGATAAGTTTCCATTTGTCCCCGACAACGGTACAAAAACTTGATGCGTGCAATCTAGGTATGGTATAAATTTTATTAAGTTTCACATTTATAACATAAAATATAAATTTCGCAAGGATACGAACCCTATAGTTCCAGGGTCGAACACATGGACTAAATGTACTTTAATCTAATCATCTACGAAAACGAAGGTTATTAAAATATATAGGATATGTGTATATATGAATAGAAAAATTAGTCTAACTCCTATTTATGTACGAAATGGGACGGTACCGTTAGACTCAAATACTATTTTTACATATGCAAAATAACATAGGATTTCAGAACTATCGTTCTTATTCGTTCGGGAATTTATCATCTTATATGGATCTACATGCTTTCCTAGTGCATATTTGGATCTATCTACTCTCGTAGTACAAACCCTATCCAAGTGTATAGACAATTAATGTCTCTGCCTAACAACCTATTGAATGTAACTAAAGAACCTACCTACTCTCGTAGTGCAGAATTTTATCCAATATCTAAACCACTATGCTATGATATATATACTGAATGCAATATCACACAATATTTCCGCTCCTAGACAGATTAATCAATTTTCAAATGGTTTACTCATGCCTATATATTCTATTAGAACTAGTGTAATCCGATGCCTCTATCTGAACCAAAGCAACCAACAATAATTTTTCGGGATCCTTCATAAAACAAAAGAATAAAACATGCAATAGACCATATAATTAAGAAAACAATACTCTCATTTAAGACCATAAGAATCATATACATAATACTATATCTACATCGGTGATCAAACCTATAAATCTACATCATCAAACTAAATTACAAATAAAATGATAGATGAAAAGATTTAGGAATTCTCAATCGATTTATCTCGATGCGTTGCAACCATGATAGTCTTCAATCCGCTCTTACAAGTTGTCCAATTGTTGATGTGATCCTAATAACTTCTTCACTCCTTGGGCACGATCCTAAAGTGTTTCTCACTTTTGGTTCTCTAGAGTCGCTTTACTCGTCTAAATCTGTCTTCTTGTTTTTTTTTCCTTCAGAAAATCGTTATGTAATAGATAAACACCCTTTTTGTTAAAAAATGAAATGTGAATTTTTAAGTCAAATTTGGTAAAATGACTGGTTGATTAGGCTGTTTCTTAGGCCAAGCGGTTGGTTTTTCACATATCTCTCGTGGAAATAGGAATCGTTTAGACTGATTCAGATGGGTTGCTCGGTCGAGCAAAGAATCGATTGGGTCCAGCGTTTCCTGTACACCAAAAAGACACCTCATGATGGATAAACGCTTGGTCGAGTAGCCTTCCGTTTGGGTTGAGCGTTTCCACTTAAATAAAAGGATACCTTACGATGGATGATCACTCGATCGAATAGCCTTTTGCTCGGGTCGAGCAAATCAATTAAATGGTTTTTAAGTTTTATAGCTTTCGAGTGAATGATCGTTCTACTTGAGCGAAGTCTCTTTAGAATAGACTCTAGTACGCTCGACCGAACACATAAATCACTTGGTCAAGCATTTCCACTATAGGTTTCTTGAATGCTCGTTCTCGTACTAAAAGGAACTAAAGAGATGCAAAATGAGAAAAAAAACGTAGGGAAAATCATAGCATAAAATAAAATAAATATGATCACACGCCTATGAGCGATTGATTCTCGTAATAAATCAATAAGTTCAACAATTCATGTGGCTCGGAATACAATTTGTTAATATTATTGTTAACAATAACGTTGGAGAAGGTGTTAGGGAGTAAATGAAGGATCTCATCCTGAGCTAAACCATTACCAAATGAGGACCCAAGCTTCTCAAATTTTTCTATAAGATCTATCATCTTGGATAATCGACACCTAATCGTACTGCTCAAAGCGTCATTAAACTTTTCAAAATATGTGATGATGTCCATCTGATCCATATCTTGATTTGAACGCTGGAGTTCGTGACACATGGATGCCAAAATGATCATATCATCCGCCTGCTACACATAGACAACCATCGCGTTGGCATCATCAGTAGTGGGTGCCACAATTATGGCTTCTAGATCGTATCGATAAGTTTCTCATGCATGAGATGAAAGTATGATGGCTATTATGTAATATTAAATAGTCCCGCATTTAAGTGTAATTATTAAAAAGTTTAATAATTATTTAAGAAACAAAAACATGTTTTTGTTAATTAGAATTCATTTTCAGAATCAAAACCCTAATCCCAAATCCAGAGAGAAAAACAAAGAATAAAAAACAGTTTCGTTCATCGAGAAATTCCGCACCAACAGTTGATTGCAGATCCGATCTCGGCGTGGATACGAGTAGAGGACTTGCGCTATCAAGTCTCACATCCGACAATCATCACATTCAATGTAACAGGTATTATCAAAATTGTTTATAAATCTGTAGTTCGTTGAAACCCCGAAAAACTAATCCGAACTTGACTAGATCATCAATCTGGGTTGTTAAAACACGCTTCCTCACCCAATTGTCAAACCAACAGCGGCATCAAAGCGTCTGGTCGTCTGTTTAGGATTAGTTTTTCTTATTTTTGGATGAAATTTGGATCGATATTCATGGCTGGCGACACGCACTGCGCGACGAGCCGCACGAACAGAAGCCTCATTGTGAGGCACAAACTGGGCGGCAGTCGTAACCCTAGCCAGTCGCACGAGGGTCAACGGTCGACGACAAAGGGTTGGTGCATGTCCCACGGCAACCGACAGCAGTGGCGCAGCACAGGAGAGGCTGAAAAGAGCGGCGGTTTAGTGCACCCATCGCGGTAGCCGAGTCGAGCGAGCGAGAGGAAAGCCCATGCGATGTCGCACTGCGCGGCGTCTAACGTTGAGGGTTGCAACCGTCGACGACTCGTGGTGAGCAGCGAGGACGATGCACGAGGACGGGCAAGGGCGGGGGATGAGCGGCGTAGAGCGAGCGTCGAGCGAAAGGGCCTTTTGCAGTTGCCCGACGCCGACGATTTCCAGCAGGTCGGGTGGTCGTTCGGAGGCGCCCTGGCCGGCGGCTCTTCACTCCTGGAGTGGGCGACCGGCGACACAGCGACGGTGGCGGCTGGGGTTTTCCTAACCCTAACCCTAGCGCGTGAGCCCAAGCGGGCGCGCGTAACCCGCGCGTGCAAAAAAAATTTAAAATTTAGAATTTTGAAAAATTAATAATTGAGTTCTTAGACAATAAAGTGTTTATCGTTAGGATTTTCCTTCATCGTAGAAGTTTGAATAGATTCTCGTTTACATGGTACGACCTGACTACCACGAGGCATGTAGTTCAAGAATTCGATTCGTACGTCTATGACATCAGATGTCTAGTGGGAAGGAACAATTACTCCTTGTATACGCCTGGACTACCCGGGGGATATGAACTTAATTGTTATCCGACCATGAGTTGAAGGAGGAACTCAACTATATCAATAGGAACGACCTGACTACCAGGTGACTATGTGATATAGAGCCGCATTTTAATCACTACAAGTTTTATAGGGATAAAATTTTGTAAAAAATCTATTTTATATGTTTGAGAAACGTCTTGACTACCATGGGGCTCAGGCATATAGTTATAGATTGATGCTAATTGGAAATAAGATTTCTAATATTATTGCAACATTGATTAGCGGAAAAAAATATCATTTAGATTAAGTCCATGTCTTTATGATATTTACGATGTCTAACTCTCTGCTGTAAATTTTTCCTTTTGTGTTCTGATCTCCTGAGAATGTCTCAGTTCAATTTGCGTCCAATCCTCGAGACCAACAAGCTGGTTGGTGAAAACTTCGACGAGTGGCAACGTAATTTGCGCCTGGTGCTGACACATGAGAAGCTTATCGATGTGATCGACAAACTGGCTCCTCCAGTGCCAGACCCAGCGAATGGCGAGGCTTTCAGTGAATCACCAAGTACGAGGAAAAGTGCATCACTGTCAAGTGCCTCATCTTGGTGTCAATGAGTGGCGAACTCCATAAGCAACACGAGCATATGGATGTCAAGTAGATCATGGAGCATCTTAAGAAGATGTTCGGTGACCAGAGTCAGACGGCAAGGTCCAAGTCGTCAACGACTTTGTTGAAGTCCGCTCTGATTGAGGGCTCTCCTCTGGGACCCCATGTTCTACGGATGATCAGTCTGATAGAACAGCTTGAGAAGCTGGGGTGCACCTTCTGCAAGGAGATGCAGCAAGAGATGATCTTGTACTCACTTACGGAGTCCTTGTCCCCATTCATGGTCAACTACAACATGAACAAGCTGGAAGTTGAGTTGCATGAGATGCACAACATGCTTACTGAGTATGAGAAGCAGATGTCCATAGGGAAGATGGTATCGGGATCTGTGATGATGGTTAGGCAGTCCTCTCATCAGAAGAGGAAGGGCAAAAAGAGACCCAGGACCAGACAGAGCGTGCCTAAGACTGGTGTGACCAGGACGAAGGGCGACGCCAGCAAGGCCGACCAATCAGATGCTGAGTTTTTCTTCTACAAGAAGAAAACACATTGGAAGAGGAACTGCAAGGATTACCTGCAGCCTGTCAAGGGCAAGAAACAAGGTGAGATTCTCATGGAAAATATTTTCATGATTTCCTTAACTACTATTGATTCATCTAGATGGGTATTGGATACCGGTAGCAGTTTTAACGTCTGCAATATGTTGCAGGGGCTGAGGATCAGTAGGAGGTTCAGGAAGCGAGAGTTTAGTCTGAAGGTTGGAAATGGTGCAAATGATGCCGCTCTAGCTGTAGGATCGATTTCCCTTACTATGCCTACAGGCAAGACTTTGTTGTTAGAAGACTGTTATTATGTTCCGAAGTTTATTTCGAACATAATTTCTATTTCTATGCTTGATAGACGTGGATTTCGAACAATTTTTAGTAGTAACATTTGCTTTATTTATCATGGTGATGATTTATGTGTGAATGGTTATTTGCAACAAGAACTTTATATCTTACCTGATGTTAATGTAGAACCAATTAACATGCATGTTTCGGGCCATAAGAGAAAGGTAGATGATCGTCAAAGACAGACGTACCTTTGGCATTGTAGACTTGGTCACATCGGTGAGAAGAGGATAAACAGGTTGCATAAAGATGGTCTTCTAGGCCATTTTGATTATGAATCTTATGCAATTTATGACCAAATCTCTGTTTAGTGGAACCAGAGAGAGAGCTACAGAACTCCTAGGACTCATATTACTGATGTATGCGGACCGATGAGAGTTCAAGCCAGAGGTGGATATTCATATTTCATCACGTTCACTGATGATATGTCGAGGTATGGATTTGTGTTCTTGATGAAACACAAGTCCAAATATTTTGAAATGTTCAAGAGATTCCGTAGTAAAGTGGAGAAACAAATCGGTAAGAGTATCAAGGTGTTGAGATCAGACCGGGATGGTGAGTATCTAAGTCACGAATTTCTCGATTATCTAAGGCAAAATGGGATTTTGTCTCAGTGGACTTCTCCTGGAACATCACAGCATAATGGTGTGTCCGAAAGGAGAAATCAGACTTTATTAGATATGGTTCGGTCCAAGATGGGGTTCACGGATTTTCCGATAAACCTGTGGGGTTATACTTTAGAAGTAGTTGCTTATATATTAAACAAGGTTCCCACTAAAGCAGTCTCTAAGACTCCATATGAGATATGGAATGGGCGGAAACCAAACCTAACACACATCAAGGTTTGGGGTTGTCCGGCCTTCGTTAAGAGACTTCAGCCAGACAAGCTAGATGCTAGGTTTGACAGGTTTAGGTTTATAGGTTATCCCAAGGAAACTATGGGATATTATTTCTACCACCCGTCTAAACACAAAGTGTTTGTGGCTAGAACGACAACCTTTCTTGAAAGGGAATTCCTTGAGGAAGGAATTCA
The DNA here is from genome assembly GCA_036759665.1 of Gynandropsis gynandra. Classification (NCBI taxonomy): domain Eukaryota; kingdom Viridiplantae; phylum Streptophyta; class Magnoliopsida; order Brassicales; family Cleomaceae; genus Gynandropsis; species Gynandropsis gynandra. Next base: position 21,058,205 of record CM071869.1, on the reverse strand, counting down.
TGGTGGGGAAGTAGTTCTTGACGAGATTCAACAACCCGACGAACCAATACAAGCTCATGGACATGAGATGTTAAATGAGCGATCTTGGCTGGGAGATATGTTGTTAGGCTCCAGGGCTTCATCTTCAAATGTTGAAGTGACAGTGCAAGTTCAGGAACAAGTTTAGGAACCTGTTCAGGATCAAGTCCAACAAGATATCCCAGTGCAGGTTGAACCTGCTACGCAGCGTTTCTTGAGAAGGTCAACACGTTCTCGATGTGCACCTGACAGACTTAATCTGTTGTTGCAAGATGACGCGGTCGGTTATAGAGATGACGACCCGTTGAATTTCCAAGAAGCCATACAAGGCCCAGATTCAGAGAAATGGTGGAAAGCCATGGAATCCGAGATGGAATCTATGAAGATCAACAAAGTATGGAATTTGGTTGATCCTTCACAGTCTTCCAGACCGATCGGTTGTAAATGGGTTTACAAGAAGAAAACTAGAGCAGACGGGCAAGTAGAGACCTATAAGCTCGTCTAGTTGCCAAGGGATATATTCAATGAGAAGGGATTGACTATGAAGAAACGTTCTCCCCTGTGGCAATGCTCAAACCTATTCGGATTCTGCTTGCGATAACAACATTCCATGACTATGAGATTTGACAAATGGACGTGAAAACAACTTTCCTTAACGGAGAACTCCAAGAAAAGGTTTTCATGACTCAACCTGAGGGTTTCACGTCGCCAACTCAAAGTCATATGGTATGCAAGCTTCAAAGGTCCATTTATGGACTCAAGCAAGCTTCTCGAACCTGGAACATTCACTTTAACAAGGCAGTTGAAGAGTTCAACTTTGTTAGATTCGATGAAGAGCCATGTGTGTACAAGAAGTTTAGTGGGAGCACGGTTCCTTGTGCTTTATGTGGATGACATTTTGCTCATTCGGAATGACATTCCGACATTGCAAGAGACGAAGTCCTGGTTTTCTGATCAGTTCTCCATTAAGGATCTAAGAGAAGCAGCCTATATTCTGGGAATAAAGATCTATAGGGATGAATCGAAGAGGTTGTTTGGATTGTCACAATCCCAGTGCATCGATAGTATCGTGAGACGATACAATATGGAACGTTCCAAGAAGGGCTATCTACCGATAGACACTGGAATTTCTCTTTGTAGGGAGGATCGTCCTAAGACCCGGGAGGAAAGAGAACGCATGAGTCGGTTTCCCTACCCTAGCGCAGTGGGAGCCATCATGTACTCCATGACATGTACTAGGCCTGACGTAGCCTACGCACTAAGTTTTTAGTGAGTAGAATATCAGGTAGATCCTGGTGAGGAACACTGGAAGGTTGTTAAGAACATCCTTAAGTACTTGAGAAGGACTAAGGACCAGTTCCTCATTTATGGTGGTTCTAACTTGGAGTTAGAAGGATTTACTGATGCGAATTTCTCGACAGACAAGGATGACAGTCGATCCATTTTAGGCTATGTATTTTGTCTTAATGGAGGCGCAGTAAGTTAGAAGAGTTCCAAACAGGCTACTATAGTCGATTCGATGACTGAAGCAGAATATATAGTTGCTTGCGAAATAGCTAAAAAAGCAGTTTGGGTGAGAAAGTTCATAGATGATCTTGGTGTGGTACATTCGAGAAAGGAATTTGTTCCTTTATTGTGTGATAACACCGGAGCTATTGCTCAGGCGAAGGAACCAAGGTCTCATCAGAAATCGAAGCATGTTTTGCGAATGTTTCACCTGATACTAGAGATCATAGCGCGTGGGGACGTACAAATCCAAAAGGTGTATGGAAAGGAAAATGCAGCAGATCCATTCACGAAGGTGCTTGGGTCAAAGGAGTTTGACAAGCATAAGCTGAGGATCAAATTGAGAGAGATGACTAGCTGGCACTAGTCTATAGACATGTAGCGAGTTGTATTTTAGAAATCGATCTTATTTTTAAAATATATGGCATTATTTTCATATGATGAGTTTCATAGTTGTATGATAGGGTCCAAGATTAAATCAAAAACTTGACATTATAATGAGATCATAATAAAAAGAGTCAAATTTTGGTATGATTTAATCTGAATTGTTCTTGTTCATAGGATCACTACTCGGACTACAGTGATCCGGAAAGAACAATATATATGTGATAAGTTTCTATGTTGATAGAAATAAGTAGATCTCTTTTACTGAATCACATATATGGGTGATACACATGATGATGTGATCACTGAACTGACCTATAAAAGAAATACTTAATGGTTAAATAACCAATAAACTGTCATTAAGATTTCTCCAGATAGTTAGATAGTTTTTCCTTAGACTTGAAATCAACATAGTAACTAGCATTTCATCTATTATTCTTTGATTCTGGACACCTAGTATCTTAGAGTACTAGTTGAATAGATATTGGGAATAATTAGATATTTGGGAAGTTAGTGACTGATCAAGATGGGAACCGTCAATTCTCGGTAAGAGTTTGAGCTCTATGTAGTCAATAATCACAATAATTGTACGAATCTCTGGCCATAGTACATTGAATGAATGAAGAAATGTGTTTCTTATGTTCATTCATCAGTCAGTTGCGATTGACATGAAACATAGTTGATGATTCGTAAGGCTGACAGTTATGACCATGCCTAGGATGCATCCGGAGCTGTAAAGATGGAAGAAAATACTAACGTCAACTTCACCTTGGTTCATTTTGGGTAATATTGTTACTCAAATGGGTAAGGATGGTTCTTCATGCTATCCGGTCGTTGGGGAATATTGCTAGACGCTAACCTCGATTAGTTAATTAGTGGAGACTAATTGGCTACCGGTTTAGTGGTGAACCTACGAGGCCACATGCATATGAGTGTCTCGGTATCTGGTTGTGATTATTAGACAATCAGTGTGGAATACAATTATATTCATCCGCTAGCACCGAAGAATATAATTGTATTTGTTTTTCTTTTAAGGTTAGTACATAAGATTTACGGGCAAGTATATGTATGGAAATACATGTACTTCGACTATTTGAGATATTACGTAAAAGCAAGTGGGAGATTGAAAGTATGATGCCTATTATGTAATATTTAAATAGTCTCGGGTTTAAGTGTAATAATTAAAATGTTTAATAATTATTTAAGAACGAAAAATAGGTTTTCGCTAATCAGAATTCATTTTCAGAATCAAAACCCTATTCCCAAATCTAGAGAGAAAAAACAAAGAACGAAAAACAATTTCGTTCATCGAGAAATTTTGCACCAACAGTTGATTGCAGATCCGATCTCGACGTGGATACGAGTAGAGGACTTGCGCTATCAAGTCTCACATCCGACGATCATCACATTCAACGTAACGGGTATTATCGAAATTGTTTCTAAATCTATAGTTCGTTGAGATCCCGAAAAACTAATCCGAATTTGACTAGATCTTTAATCTGGGTTGTTAAAATATGCTTCTGCACCCAATTGGCAACCCAACATGAGAACCAGTCGTAGGTTATAATACTAGTTATTAAAGTTGGTCTGCCATTTTATGGACTTCCAATATAAATCACAGTTGTATAAAAAGACATTTTTATTCACTTGTCGAGATCATCTGTAAAACAAATAGAAAAACCTTTTATGGCATTAGTTTCTTTAACCATTTTAATATGAATGAGCCCCTTTATAGTTAGATCGCATCTCAAACACATTAACTCAATTTATGTTTCAATCTCTTAGTAACTCTATTTCACATAGTCTTTTGGTAATCAAATCGCATCTATGGACGCATTTGAGTTCACCCATCATCCTTGGTTGTCAATGATTAACATATGTACCCTATTGTGCATATAATACAGTAGACTACACATATCAAATCTCAATTTATGTGCATCCTGGTAGTCAGGTCATACCACACAAATGAGATCTCGACAAGTGTATCCATTTATGACAGAAAAGTCACTTGGTTAAACAAGTTTTAACTCATATAACTTAATTATCTATGATGGTTTGCTATTGTAAAGCGTAGCTCTGTCAAGCAGTCATAGTGCTTAGTCGATTTTCGAGTAATAAAGGAAACACTAATCCCGAATCATCATACACTCAGTCTGAGCGACCATCATCTGAGATAATGCTTGGGTCGAGAAACCTTTGCTCGACATGTACAACACTTTTCAATTTTTTCCAGTGGAATCGCTCGACCCAAGCAGCATTTTTCCTCAGCTGGGCGCACCATCTAGTAAAATTGCTCAACCCAAGCAACCCTTCACTCGATTGATCAATCTTCATGCAAATTTAACCCCATTAATTTCACTCACCTCGAGCAATCATATTACTCGGCCGAGTGGTTCCTCACAAAGAATGTTCAGTTCGAGTAGCCTTTGCCCGATCGATCTTTTTCAAACCTGCGAATTCGTGCGCTCGAGCAACAATTTGCTTGGTCGGTACTCATGACTCTTGGTCGAGTTATCCAACTATGACGAAATGCTAGATCGAGCATCGCTCAATTGTAATCCAAATTTCACCCATTGGATTCACTCTACCCGAGAAATCATTTGCTCGGTCGAGAACCTATACATTACATAACATGATGTGACATCACGCTCGGTCGAGTGTAACATGTCTTACAGATTGCTCGGCCAAGCGCTGCTCAACCAAATCCTAGTTTTACCCTGATCACGACCCGAGCGATCATACTACTTGGTCGAGTGTCACACTCTGCAATCACGACTTTCACATATGATCGGATGATGTGACCACTATAGGGTTTTAGAATTGGGCAGCAAAAGTATTTTGTTACAACCAAAATTTAAGATCTAGTTCATGTTTATAAATTTCAGTTTTGGGATTGGTGTTTGTCACAAGAACGAAGAACCAATGGCTCGAATGACTAGCCTTTAGTAAGAGTATGAGGGACGAAATTCCGATTATGCTAGACCTCCAAGAGTCGTCCAAATTGAAATCAGATCCAACATTCAATAATTGATGTGCGAGAAAAAGTTTTATCTTTTTCTTTTTCTGTCTTTTTTTCTTTTGATTATAACTAATTTTGTAATTATTGGATAGTTTAAACAAATTTATATTTCTTAACTTTAAAGATTATTTGCAGTTCATTAACTTTTAATTAATCACTTTGAGACCCTTTGTATTTCCGTTAATTTGCATATAGGGACATTAAATTTACAACATTGTGATCCATATCATGTTAATATTCAAGGAAATTGGTCACTAGGTCAACGAAACCCTATCACTCCTATCGCACACCATCGTTCGTCGACCCACCGCTCGAAATTTTTCCAGCAACACTCATCGCAAGTCGCCCTTTTAGCCACCTTCGTTATCTCTCTTGTCGATCGTCACACACTCACTTTTGTTGGTATCTCCTAAAAGGTTTAAAATATTCTAGAGATGACCCTTTCTCACCTCATCTTATGATTCTCTTATGACAACCGCAACCCCTCAGCATCGGGTGCCACCGAGGGGCTTTTAGCCACCGTGGGCATCCCTCCGTTCGCTCGTGTGTAACTAGAAAAAAATTATAAAAAAATCGAGTAATGGTGTTCCTTTGAGCTTCCTTAATGGATGAAGAGGTGTCCCTTGGACTTACTGATGTATGAAGCGTCCTTTAACATTTCATATTCGCTCAACTGAAAACCATGATTTGCAAAATGTTTTTGGATGGATTGTTGATTGAAAATACAGAAGCAAAGAAAAACCACGATATGGGAAAAATTAATTTTAACTGACGTGACTTAAGGTGAATAAATGAATTTCAATAACTTATATATATATATATATATATATATATATATATATATATTGGTGAATATAACTCTTTTACTTTAATCTTACACTGGTGTAGTTCAGGGATGAAAATGTTATAAAATCATTTTAATGAAAATAATTTAGTCCGTTATTAATGTTATTTCATTTTTTATTATTATCACATATATAGTGTAAATTGAGGTATTATAAGAAATTTTGTTAATTCGTTTAGATCTTACAAATATAATTATAAAAGATGGTTTATCGGTTTAATTTTAGTTTAGATATTGAAATAAGTGTAGAAGATTATATATGTAGGGATCTTTGGTAATATCATTAAATTTTATGATGGATGAAATCAAACGTCACAATTAACAATGAGATAATTAATCAATTAAATGTTATTTATATAATTAGGTACGTACCCACGTGATGCGCGGGAAGGTATAACATTATAACTTTTAGAATGTATATAAATGTAATTAGTTCAATGAAGAAGTTAAAAATATGTTAATGGTCGTATATGACAAAGTATTGAATGAAATGCATTACAATAAAAATGAGTGAATATAAGTAACAATTTTATTCGTAAATCATGTTATTAAGAAAAATGTTATATTACCGACATTTTAATAATAATGCAATATTGTAAATGGTGGCCCATGGATGATTTTTATGATGACATGGTTATGAGCGATTGTTGTGTGAATTATTTATTGAGATTTAAGTCACTCTTGATAATGCAACATACAAATGCCAGTAGTTGAAAAACCGGTTTGGGAAGATACATTCCAATTTGTTTCAAATTTTAGCCTTGACTTTTATTTATAGTCATTGCATAGCATAAACGGATGGAGAATTTTCGTCTTCTTAGTGTAAATGAGAGACTTGAATCAATGTATGACAGAATGTTTCTTGGTATAAAGACTTTGTTACCATCTTTTATTTCAAGGTGTTTTTCCGTGGTATCTCCAACAATCACAATGGAGATATTAACTAATGTATAGACGAACGCAGTGATTCTAAGAACCCTAATCAAACCGGAAATATTTGTATCATGTCAAATAATGCAAAAGAACTTGGGCGGAAAGACATATCGAGGGGGTTCCTAGGAGTGCCAGGGATCTCCTCGTACTCAGCGGCATCAAGTTCATGTAGATGCGATGGTTGGAAGAGCTTCGGAAGAATATACTGTCTGATGGCTATGAGAACGAAAAACGGTACCGGAAACAAGATTCCAGCCACCGGAATCCACGTGACGCCGTAACAGATAGCAAAGTAAACAATCTGTAAAAGCGTGAATGCAGCAATTCTCTTGTACGGCACTTTCTCAACAAATGAAGCATGAGCTCCCTCCAAGATCCTACAAAAAGTTTTACCCTTTTTTCAGATGAATTTACCTCAAATCATTTTTACTGATGTAAATTTCGATTTGTTCTTACTTGTATCTTCGGCTTGGAGCAACAAAAAGAAGCAATGTACGTTCCCAAAATTGATTACCAGGAAGACTATCAATGGCCATATATGCAAAGTATCCCCACAGAACAGATGTAGGTATCAGTTTGATCACTGGTGTTGCCATTACAGTCATGGCTACAAGTAATGACTGTAATAGATTACTTAATCGTTTGTTCATTTACACGAACTGGTAAATATGCATCTAAATGCTTTTCAGGATCAAACCCATTTTCTGAATTCTCTCCATTGTCTTCAATCTTCATTACTGCTTCCTTAAGATCTTGCAGTTCTTTTATTACTGTGTTTGTCTGAGACTGTGATGAGAAATGTTTGAGTTTGATGAAGGTAATGTTTAGTAGTGATGAATGAAAGGAGAGAGAGAGAGAGAGAGGTTATTACAAGAGGGCTTTTGTCCATTTCGATAAAGACTTCTTGCATTTTGCGATACACCTCAGAGTTGCTTTCTTTCTTCCGAATGCTTTCTTTAGCAGTCTCCACCATCTTCCTTCGGATTATCTGAAGAACCAATGGATGAACCAATGGAGATACCAATGGATGAACCAATGGAGGAACTAATGGATGAATCAGTGGAGGAACCAACCAATGGATGAATCAATGGAGAAACCAATGGATGAACCAATGAACCAATGGAGTAACCAATGGAGAAACCAATGGAGAAACCAATGGAGGAACATCAAATGGATGAACCAACCAATGGATGGATGAATCAAACAATGGATTAACCAACCAATGGATGAATCAATGGAGGAACCAATGGAGAAACCAATGGATGGATGAATCAATAGATGGATGAATCAATAGATGGAGGAACCAATGGATGAACCAACCAATGGATTAACATAAACGACTGAAAAGGAATGCTTTTAGTGGGGACAGACGCACCTGTCTTTTGTGAACAGAGAGGCTTTTAGTATGCATAGGAGACTGAGGAAGGACGCCATTGGAAGGAGGCAAGGCCACCAATCCACATACCAATGTCTGAAAAGATTTCAACATTTTCATTACAAACGAAAAGACCATAAAAGGAATGAACTTGAGTTATATAATCCAAGTTTTTACCATGAAACCCAACAAGAGAATATCATAGTGATACGCAGAAGGATTTTTAAGATTAAACATCTAATCAATTTGTAGGATTTAATCTAACATGTAAAATAAGAAGATAATCTACATTCCATCTTACCTAATGTTAAATCTATGATAATGAATACATGTTAATTTTTAGATCTTTTGATTTTATTTTCCGATATGAATCTCACAATAAAATCATATTCTTTGTATTTAGAGAAAAATACAATAAAAAAACTTTGACAATTCTTCGAACAATCATTCTAATCATCTAACACAAGAAAGTAAGATCATAATACAACAACATACGAGTTAGTATCTGCAATAGATGTATTTACACCAGTAAAAATCGGGCAGACACTTTGTAGAAATTGACTTTTTCGTTTAGTTTCTCGTAAACAAACGCATTGCCTTATGAAAAATCTTGATTCATATTGATAAGCAAGCCGTTGTACTCTTTGGCGGCTCTCGGCGCTGAGTAAGAACAGTAAATCTTGAAAACTTGAGATGTACAATTTGTATTCACGAAGTTAGGGCCTGAAAGTCAGGCCCAATTTAATAATGGATCAATCATGCCCTTTTCCTATTTCTCTTATTCTTTTTCCCCTAAAGAAGGAAAATTTGAATTCCATTTGGTGCTAATTTCCAGAACCGAACGCGGGACTGATTTCAGACAGCGAATCGAACCCTGGTGTTACATCGATTCAGCTTCAAGATCTTGAATCTGTAATTTTCGCTTCCTCTTTCGGTGAACTGATCGTTCCTTCGATTTCTTTAACGCTTCAGTCGCGGATGGAGGCTCTCTACGCCAAACTGTACGACAAATACAGTAAACTCAAGGTTCTTCTCTTAGGTTTTCTATTTCCTGATTTTTTCTTTGTTTCCGTAATTTTCTGAGTTGATATCTCTGCGGAATTATGTGTGATTTGGTTTGTTTTTCCTCATGTGGTTCAGAGTTTGTTTTTTTCCCTGCAGAAGAAAAAATTGTCCGAATTGGACGAGGTTAATCGGGAACAAGAAGAGAAGTTCTTACACTTTGTTTCTGGTATGAATTTCTCTCCTTATTTATCTAATATTCATGGAAGATTTATTTGCTATAACATCTTGGCTCCTAATTGAGGTTTGAATAAGAGAATGCTTGCAAGCGCTCTTTCTTAGTTCTGTGCTTGAACTGTGTTTTTGTCAGATACCAAGGATTAGCTTCTCAGTCTTGCGTTATTGGTTAAACTGAGTTCCTTTGTAGTGTACATTTTGGTTAGAGGAGATGTCATAGTTAATGATGTCATATATTTTCATTTCTTGTGTTCTAGGAACTATCCATGTGAATTATCATCTGACACTAAGACAAAAGGGAAGTTCTTGCATCATCAACGTGTTTTGTTTCAATTGCTAAACTCAATTTGTTATATGGATTTCACACGTCGACTACTTATCTATCCAATCTACTATTGGTGTTTAAAGTGTGGACGAATTACTCAATATTACAGATGTGCATTACAATAAAGTTAAAATTATGCGATGTAACTTGGCCAGAATTGATTTGTAAGTTACCGAGGGCGTTTCCAACAGTTTCGAAATTATATTGTGGGTTTTCTTTTGTATAGGTTATTGCCTAAGACTAGTGGACATCCAAATTCCTCATTCTGTTTTTCTTTCGTTTGCTTTTGCAGCCGCAGAGGAGTTAATACAACATCTGAGAAGTGAGAACAAAGATTTGCAGGGGATAGTGGAGAGTTTAAGGAGTGAAATAGCTTCCGTAAGGCATGTACCTCTTATATCTCTTTTTATTCTACTTGTTTTGCCTGGTATAATTTCTGAGCTAGTCATATCTGATAAGTTGGAGTGTTGTGAATCTAACAGTAACAATCTGTTTCTTAGATCTGCCAAGGACAAGGATTGTGCTGAGTACCAAAAGCTTCTTATGGAAGAAGAACAGAAGAGTAAGAAGTAAATTATTCCCTGACCAGCATGTGTCATGGAATGCAACATTTTCATCTGTCATGTTCTATGCTAGTGTTAAAATCTTGCTGAGATAAAGTGATCATGGCGGTTCATGTTATATCTTCTGTAACATGTTTCAATAATTGCTCTTTCTTTTGCTTCTTTATTTCGTTAGTTAAAGATGGGGTATTTTGACAGACAAAACGCTTTCTGAAGAAGTGGATAAACTGAAGGAGATGCTTGAAGAGGAATTTGATTGTAGCTCTAAGGGTGAAAGTGGAATCAAGCCACAAGCAAGAACTCCTGAAAGTTCTCGAGTTGTGATAAGAAGTATGAGAAAACGGAGCAGACCAATGGACTATATGGCGGAAGTATGCATGACTTCCCCTCAAGCTAACAGTCACGATAAAGTGGTGGTAAGCAAATTAACCTTTCAGTTTTACCGAATTTATGGTTTGCATGACTTCCCCTCATGCTGTTGTTTCACTAACTTTCGTGGTTCAGCCTTTGTGCTGCAAACATACTCGTGCTGCATCAAATGGTTCTGTCATCTGTACATTTCAAACTCTCGGGGAATACTTGCTAGGGATGCAGTTATCAATTAGTAATGAAATCAATGGAGTGTGCATTACGGCCTTGCATCCATTGAGCGGTAAATCCTCATATCAAAGTTACCTCATTATGTGTCTTTATCCATCAACTTTTGTGTCTGCAAACGAGTATTGAGTCGCAATTGATGCATATGATTCCTTAGATAGCACTTCCTTGAATGATCCAAATCTGCATAACTGTATGGATATCATCAGACCCATCGAAAAGCACTGATTTACTGTTTATAACCGTACACAGGTTACTCATTCAGCCTAACTTGGGTAAATAACTCTAGTGGCGAAGAACCTGAGCTTCTCTATAATGTTGTATCTCTCGGGACATTTGAACGAGTGGCCCCAGAATGGATGAGGGATATTTTGATGTTCAGCATAAGTATGTGTCCTGTCTTTTTTGAAAGAGTTTCCCGAGTGATTAAGCTTCAGAGCTAAACGGTATGACTATCTCCGCCCATTCTGTGTATCATGTGCTTGTACCATCTGTTCATGGTTCTGACCTGTTATACAGTTTCCTGAACATTGAAGTGTCATTTGGTCATCGGTTCAAGTCTTTTGATCCTACATATCCCATCTAACGCGGTGTTGCCTTTTCTGTTATCTTTTGATCTTAGAAGACTGAACTGTTAAATATTTTAGCCGTTTTTAAAGTCTTCAATATGTTTTTACCCGTATTCTGTGGTATGGTTATCCATTCGGACAAAATCTGCGATGAGTGGAGACACAAATGAGAGACCTTTATCGCATTTGATGATGATGAGACCGGTTAACAGACCATGGCCGAGACTTGGTCGTGATCCGGGTCATTAATCATGCGTTAGGTTCGGTTCTCGACCACGATGGAGTTATGGTCGTCATTGTCGTTCCGAGGAAGAAACCAATCCTTATTTTAGCACATTATCTCTTAGTGACTAACTATTAATCCATCATTATTTTTATTCTTATATAAATTAATTTTTTCCATGTTTATAATATGATCTATCATATGTCATTATTATTATATCAATTAATTATCATTATAATATGCATTTTTTACAATTTTTTAAGCGGTTAATTTATATATAGTGTTACATTTTTTTAGTTCACCACCATCGTCACCACCAAATTTTTTTATAAATTTGGTTATAATCATTTATCTGGACATATAACTAAAATGATAAAAAAAGATTTTGATTGATAATGTTACAAATAGATGTGTAAAGATCAAGAAGTTAAATGTTGTTGTTGGAAAACATTTATGGTAAATATTTTAAAATAATTACTTATAATTATTTATTAATATTTAATTTAAATGTATTATAATCATATATATATATATATATAAAAGAGGTTTTTTTTTGTGCTGTCACGTCAACAAAGGGAGAAAAAAAACCCCTTCATGTCAACACCCAAAAATGTTAAAAAAATCCACCGTACCTCTCTTCCTTTTCTTCTATTGCTTAATGCCCATTATATAACTATCCTCAAATTCATTGTATCTTTTACAACAATCATTTGAAATTGTTTGATGACCTACCTAGATATCATCTCCTTAAATCTAGTGTGTTGCGATTGACCCGTATGTATTGCTTCACGTCTGTAAGGATTCGTCGCTTCTCATGGAGAAGAGGAGGATTGAAGCATGGATTTGGGTCTTTTTCAGAGCAATTCGAGTAGACAACCGACGGCTCAACCGGAGACGAAGAGCGAATCGATGACAAATGGTGTCTAGAGAGCCTTCGATCTCAGGGATTGGAGCGAGAAGATGCGACAAACGAGGGCGAGGACAACGAGGAGATTCGACAAGCGAGGCTAGGAAAATGCAAGGATGGAATTTCTGTCGATATTGCTAGTTAGCCACATTCGTTCTCTTTTTCCATGTTCTTCTCGATTTGTAGGTTTGGCTTCCTCCACTTTAGGTCGTTTCGTAGAGAGGAACAATGGTGAGGAATGGTGAGCATTTGTAGAAAATGCAAAAAGATAGTAGATGATTGTCATGCGATGGTTTCAAAGATTTGCTTCTAGGAAAATTTGAATTTGAGTCATCTTCTATCCCCAAAAATAGGGATTCATTTATCTCTTCCTCTTGCTCTCTAACTTGCTATTGTGATTTGTGGTGTATGCAGTGGTATGAGGCATTGATTTTGTAATGTGAAAGAGTTGTAATCGTCCTACGTAGAGTTATAACGGCCTACGTTCTAAAAATTGCTTTCAGATACATCATGGGTTTGCAATATCTTATTTTATTGGTTCATGACCATTGATTTATGTTCGAACTATAGGTTTCTATTGATCATGAATGGAAACGATCTTGGTCTTTGTAGCCGACAGAAATAAATATTCTTCAAGCTATTACAATATTGGTTATGGTGTTTGTTTTTTTAAGAACACATTGCAGATCGATTTGATGGCGAATGGTGTCCAAAGAGCCTTCGATATCGGGGATTGGAGCCACCACCTTAGGCCTCACTCGGGCATTCTCTGCTATAGCGGCCTACTCCAGCGATTCGAGCAAGCCACCGCAGATTTCACCCAAGGCAGAGCAACCAAAGACTACTCCAAAGACGAAGAACGAATCAGGGGCGAATGGAATCCAAACAGCCTTCACTCCCATGGATTGTTGTTAGGGCTAAATGAACCTAGGTTCTTAGTTTTCAAATAATGGTTTTCAAGTCTGTTTTATTGAGTTAACTGTCGTGATTGCTAATAATGTTAATGGTGAATTCATGGAACTTAATCAGTGTTAGAGTGAAGCTTTCATCAACTATGGCTTCCCTGTAGGCGTTTGTGATCATGTGGACATGAAGTCATCTGTGCATGATTATGTAAGGTTCCTGTGATGTGGTGTGGTTATAGTAGCTCCGTTATGTTTCTTCAAATCTTATAATATTGGTGAAATTGGTGAAAATGCTCCTAGATACCAGCTAAAGTAGCTTAATTGAAGACCCACTAAAACTTTATATGGTTCCATGGAGTATTTGGGTATAACCCATGGGTTTAGCAAGTTAATGTGATTATTATGTCTAACTCTTTGTTTCAGGTTGTTTCAGATCGATTGATTTCGCCGAACATGTGTTTCGGTTTGGAAGAACTAAATGTTTGTGTTTTTAATTGCAATGTGTTTTGATCATTTTTGCTTGATAACGGTTATCTTATGTCATAGCTTTTTACAAATTGATTAGAAGAATAACATATAACAAGTTAATGGCTAGATGGTAAACACCTCATTGTATGTTAAATTAACAGATTCGATTACTCTGTCTGTACATGCTTGGATATGTGTGATTGGAGCAAAAAGTGTAATGCTCCGGGTTGTCTCTTAGAATAACGGTAGGCATTATTTAGCTTGGTTGTTGCAGACGTAGAGGTGTAATAGAACTAGAATTGATATATCTTTTGTCTTAACTGAGGAGTACTAGGTTTTCGCTAAACATAATGGATACGTAAGAATAATTTTCGCAACCATCTTTGAGTATGTCTTGGGTAGTAACTCTCTCTCGACTATGGTTTACCTCAGCATAACCCTGCCATCATCGAAAGATTTTCTATTGATTCAATAAAAGAAATAAACTTCGGAGATAATACCTCGAATGGCAGCAAGAAGATGCGACAAGAGAGGGCGAGAACAACGAGGAGATACGACAAGCGAGAAGAGGCAAATGGAAGGATGGAATTTCCGTCGATATTGCCGGTTAGCCACGTTCTTTCTCTTTTTCCATGTTCTTCTCGATTTGTAGGTTTGGCTTCCTCCATTTTAGGTATTTTCGTTGGGAAGATCAATGGTGAGGAATGGTGAGCATTCCTAGAACATGCAAAAGGATAGATAGATGGTTGTCCTGCGACGGCTTCAAAGATTCGTTTCTAGGTAATTCTGAATTTGAGTCATCTTCTATCCCTAAAAATATCTTGAAATCATATATCAATGATTAATTGAGATTCAGAGTATGACAATAATGATTTGCAACCTTTGCCTTCTCCGGTTAGGATGGTGCCAAATAACCTGGTGGACTAGTCATGTGGTCGACACAAACGACTATTGTGGTGCATAGATAGGAGCGGATGAATACCAAGAGTTGTAAGGACTCCAAGTCGGCACTGAAGGATGACCGTGGATGGATGAGGATATCAAGAGGAGCTAAGTTGAGACTACAAGGTCCATCTACAAGGAGAAAATACCAAGAGGAGCGAGAAGCTAGAGAAGTTAACAACGCTCAACCCGAGCAGTGATTCATTCGACCTGAGTGAATCAACTGGAGAGAAGATAGCCAATGCGCTCGGCTCAAACAGAAGAACGCTCGATACGAGCGAACTCCCTGGACAAAAGAAGCAAGCGAATGAGAAAGGCTTAGAGAAGCTCATTCAATCTCTCAAAGAGTCGTCGTTGTGACTTCCCTTTTGATGGAGTCCTATAGAATTTTCACTCTTTTGCACAATCCAAAAGTGTCTATCTCATTGTCATCTTGCTCCCCTTTGTACCTAGAGTTCATATGATATTAGATTGACGTTCTATTATTAGGAGGATGGATTTAGAATGAAACCCACTAGGAATCCAATTGTTTAACCTAGAACTTATCTTCCTGAAAAAAAGGACATCCTAAACCCCAACTACAACTCAACTAGAAAACCTCAAATGCCATGAATGACGCAACAACAATTGTGATATTGGTTGATAATTCAAAGAAGAAATCGAAATCTTTCCAAGATTTTGATCTAGTCGAGTTATCTTAGCCTTATCAAAATTCTGCATGTCAGAGCATGTACAAATATACCCCCAAGACACTTTGAAAACACATCAAGACGTTTTGATCCATGAAATATTGGCATTTCCAAAAGTGACATTTCTTTCACCTTTGCAATTTTTCATTTTGATTTATTTTTAATTTTTTATATAATAAACAGTAGTAAACTATTTGATGTCTATCTTGATGTTTGGTACTCGAGACTCTTCCTTTTGATTGTGATTGTAGATTAGAGTGAGTCCAGCATCAAAAGACCACAAGCTGAAATGATGGAAAGTGAGATGAAATATTGGAAAATACGCCTAGCATAATCACATGCACAAATACATCATTACTTAGATTTTTTGTAATCGAGAAACTTTTTTAAATATTTCTAGTGGTAGTATAAATCTCACGTTTAGAATCTTTTCTATAATTGAAAGTGGATTTTCAAATGAATGAAACGACTTTGATGTTGAATGGTAATGACAATGTTCTCAAATTTATCATTAAGGTTGTTGAGGGCATGCATACCAAAATCTATTTTGGGAACAATGACATCAATATTTGCAAGAAGATCCACAACTTTCCAGATTCATTCATAGTAGGCGTGCATTGTTTGATCTCAAATTGTGATGGTGTGAAGCTCGTTGTTTTATCGGCATTAACACATGTTGATTTTCACATATTTTTTTCAAAAAGAAAAAAGGAATAAAATTGATAAAAAAAACAAAAAAGTCGATGAGATGGCACTTAGTGAGAAGGAAAAATGACCGGATAATGGAAGACATAATTAATTATAATTAGTATTATTAAAAAATTAGGTAAATTTTATACAATTATAAAAAAATTGAAAAAAAATATAATGTTACATTTTATGTCTTCCACTATAAATTTAATGTAATATAAATATAAAATTAATGTAAACAATTAATATTTATTTTTTTTAGTGGGAGAGAAAAGTAATGAGATAGTGGAAGATATAAATAATTAATATTATCAAATAATTAGGTAACATAAAAATATAAAAATTAAAATATAACTAATATAAAAAACTTTTTTTATAAAAAAAGAAAAATTTGATGATATGGATGCTTAAATGACTAAATTATTTAATAATATAAATTATTTATGTTTTCTCTCCCACTAAAAAATATTAATTGTCACATAATTATAAAATTAATGTAACATTAATATAAAATTAATGTAAAGGGTTAATATTTATTTTTATTTTAAAAATATATTTGATGATGTGGATGTTTAGGTGGCTTAAGAAGAAGAGAAAAAAATATTCTACTTATATATATATATATATATATATAATTTATGTGTATTTAAAACTACTCCAACTTGGCTTTTTTTTTTACCTTCTAAAAATGTTATTAAAAAAGTATAACAATGAAAAATTGATCCATTAGTCATTAGTGATAATTTCAAGAAAACTACAAAAAAAAAGAATTTGTAAGATTTTGACTTTATTAAAGAAATGGAAATTTTGATGATTTGGCATATATGAAAAATCGAAGAAAATGAAAAATTCAAACAATTGGATTGTGTCCAAATAAGTATATTCAAAATGGATCCAAATTAAACTAAACAAAAAAATAACTTTATATTTTTGTTACCTTTTATAATTATAAACGATGAAATTTCTAACTATATATTCGAATCTACAAATTATCTTGTCGTATGTGACAAAGTTTAGGCAACACAAATAACGAAAAATAAAATAAGACTTTATGTTTATCAAATTATTATTATTCATTTATTCATTAATTTCAAGCTATATTTGTAGATTGTTACAATATTCTTGAAACTAACACAACTAATTCTTTTGAGTGAAACCATGAATACAAAAGTCTAAATTTTGAAACACACGTTTAATCGGTGTTAACAATTTTACCACTCACTCAAGCAACTTTTCAAATATCTTTTTTTGTCCTAAAAAATATATCTCACAAATCCATTCAATGTTTGGTTGGTCATCCATGCTTTCACGATCATTCTTTAATGGTCTACCAACAGCTTTGCCGAGAATCGAGAACCTCGTCCTATCTCTAGCAGCCATCTAAGATTTTAGATTGCCATTTTTTCTAATTGCATATAACAAACTATGGAGCACACCATGTTTTTTCTTGATCAAGTCAATTATCCAAGACTCTTCAAAAAACACAAAAACAACTTTCCTATCTCTATGACAATTTTGGACATTAACAATATTCCACTTTGAAATTCTGATAAGAAAAACAAAACTTGTGCATTCGTGTTTATGTTCTTGTTGGTGTTTATACTGAAATTTATTTCATTTAAATTCATTTTGTTTTGGTTAATGGGTTATTTATATTTTTTTGATAGAGTAACTCTTGTCTGGGTTTCGAAACATATTTGAGAAACATATAGTGTTCTACAAAAATGGCATCACGAAGCGGTGAATGCCATATGCACAATGTAAATAAAATTTTAAATCACAATTTTCATTTGTGAATTGATTTTTTCTTTGAAATACATCTTATTGTGATAGTGATTCATAACTTATCGAAAACCTTTAGTCGGATTAGAAGATTTATTATGCTAGATCTCTATGTATTAGAGAAACAACTCAATCATACAAGAGGGAATTACTGTAAAGAGAATATGACTAGAGAGTCTAATAAAATCTTTAGTATGCACTTGACTTATGAAAAAAATTAAGAATAGTATTGATAATTTGAAAGAGACTATTACGTCTATAGTAAGATCACTTATGAGGCCAATGATCTAAGATTTGATTCTATAAATGGAACTCTTCAATGTGCCCATCATAAAAAATTTAGGTAAATGTATAAAACATTGCTTATATAGTAAGAGTCACTCATTCTTCTATACCTTAGTGGATGTCTTCATTTTTTTTTCAAGGTTCATCAGAGACTAAAAATTCAAAAAAAAATTAATCCCATTTTTTGTTGTTCGTGAAGATATTAATATAGTAGTAAAAAAGTAATGGCAATCCGATGCGGTGTAAAATGAAATGCAATGAGAGATAATGAAGAAGATAACAAACACAATGCAATGTAAATTGCAATGCAAGATTATACATAATTTCCTATATATACACATGAGGTAGAGTTAATGTTGGAGATGACACATTCTTCACATAGATCAAACCATATATAGAAGAACAAATCCAATAATCATTTAGGTCAAACGTAATGCAAAAAATGCAGAATTAAAATAAGAAACGTAAATACACACCTATGGAGACAACAATGGAACATATTGCAATAATAATGATTTACATCAAGGCATGTAATGCATCAATGCCCTTTAATTGGAGAGCGCATGACCAATGTCTTGATTGTTGTGAAGGTTGTACTTGCTTTTGTTCCTATGAGTCTTTTTTATTGGGAATATCTTAACTCATAACTACAAACGACACTATGTGGGGTGTATTTCTAACTCTTTCCAAAATGAAGAAAAAAATTATTGTTTTTTATGGTCCAAACAAAAGAGTATTGAAATATGATGTAATAGAATTTATTTAGATTGAATGTATTAGATTTTGATGTGTTTGTTTATGTTTAAGACATTTATCATATTTGTTTTTACTTTTGGTGATTTTATTCGGGATTTACTTTTGGAACTTGAATATATTGTTTTCTTAGTTTTAGTGCCTAATAATAATTTCATTTGAACTCAAGTGATGAATATTTATAAACAATTGTTGAAATAATTAACATAGATGATGAAACGCTTAATGCATGGATTGAAATACACCCAATGAGATTTTGTCTAAAGGAAAAAAATCAGAACTGAACCAGAATGAGGACTACAAATTATACATCAATTAATATATGAGAGTGATGCATAATGTATTCATATTTTTCACATGAGAAAATCTGTGTTTTATAGGATTTTGAGAAAATTAAAAGAGTTTTTATTTCAAAATTTTCATAGAGTGAACGATAAGTTAGATATAGGCATGTCTTGGAAGATTCATACATGACATATCACAAAAGAGTCACAACAACATAATTTTTATGTTTTCCACTAGATTATGAAAAATAAGTTTGATGATGTATTGATTGCATTATATCGATTGCATGCAAAGAATATCTCATGGAAACATGAATACTTGTTGAGATATTCGTCACGATAGAAGATATTTCAGAGGTTGTGTTGGAGCATTAGATGGAACTAATATATATATACTTGATAGTGAAAATATAAGATCAAACACTAGAACTGTAAAGAGTATGTTATCGATGAATATCTTGATAGTGTGTGATTTTAACATAAGATTTATCTACACACATTGGAATTTCAAGGCATGCACACGATACAAAGGTACTAACGAAGTGTATGGGCGGCATAATGAATTCTATCCATTTCTTGATTTGGGATAATAATTTTGGTGGACTCCGATTGTCTTAATTAAAAGGTTTTTATTGCTCCTTATAAAACTAAACCATATCATCCTAATCAATTCTATATGTGAACCAAAAACTATATACAACATGTTTAACTGAATACAAACTTCATTATATTCTATAATCGAAGAGGTTTGAAGTTTGGATGGGAAAATGAAATTTTTTGAAAAGTCTTCTTTACTATAGTATAAAGGTACAAGAAAATATTATTGCAGGTACCATGGCACTTCATAATTTAATTCAAAATTCTAGTGAGGAAAATATTGATTTCAAATATTGTTGAGACTTTCGAAGATTATACCCCAAAACTCACAAGAAATATATCTCCATCATGTGAAGATATTATGATACATGGATTTTTTGATGCAACAACCAACGAATGTATGGCAAACGTTAGGGACAACATAATGCGAAAAATATAGGATGTAGAACGCTATTCTCAGAAAATTATTTTGTTTTTATGGTTATATGTATATGAAACATTATTTAGGCATTATAATTTTATGGTTTATATTAGGAAAAATCTTATTATAATCATCGTATTTGTTTATTTCTTACAGAACTATGAAGCTACTTATTTTCGTTGTTGTAATTGCTACACAACAGTCGGCTCCCAAATTGATTTTTGATGCTTAATGTCATGACATGTCATATAGTCTCCGCCAATTGCCGATGTGCTCGCCACATGGATGACCATAATTCCTAATATGGTTGACACGTGAGCTAAAATTTAAAAATAGTTGACTTCCATTTATTTAATATTTGACAAAAAAGAACAAAAAAATTACCTAAAAGGTGGACTTTCAATTTCATCTAGATTATTTACAGACAGAGACTGTGAAAACATCATATTTTCACAAAAATTGAAAATCGACGGACACATATGACGGAGATAGACGGTGGAGATAGACGTCGAAGATAGAAGGTGAGATAGTCGACATAGATTGACTACGTTGTGTCGTATTCTTCTCTTCTCTTCAATTCTTCTGCATTGCACCGTGTTTTTCTCTTATCATTGGTTCTTCTTCCTGTCGTCGTAGATCTAACCATCACTGTCCCACAATCTGTTCTCTTATGTTCTTCTGCCCGTCGCCGTCTAACCATCTCTTCTCTGCCCGTCCTCGTAGATTTAACCATTGTGTTTGACGTTGTGGAAACGTGAGTTATAATTAACCTAGTCCACTTCACCGCAAGTATACGGATCTTGTAGTACCAGGGTCGATCTCAGGGACTAATACAGCTAAATTAAGAACAAAACTAAACTAGGAAGGAAGGTGATATGAAAGGATGTGGTTCTAAGGGTCCTAAATCTAACCTAATGGAGACAACGAAACGAAGATAAAGGTGAACTAGATATGATGAGTACTACGGGTGTACGGGTTACCGGATATTGCATACATGAACGACTAAAGATCATAGATCTACAACCTACTCTTGACGACGGGAAATTCATGCTCTACTGTCGAGGAGTGATTCTTCCGAGCCTAAACCTCCTAACCATGGATACATGCAACCCTGCCTTCCGACAGCCGATTAACACGTACCATGGCAGCATTAAGACCGCAATCACTATCCCTAAGTTGGCTAACCGACCGGTCAGATTCTCATTAGCCAAAACTTAATCTACTACTTAGCGAACCGGATTCGTTCCTTAACCTTCCAGCAAGGTTCGATATCCATTGTTGTTGAGCGGTCAGCACTAACATAAGATTGATATTGCTAAGCATAGAACCGTAATCAAGAGTGAAAATCGTAAAACTAAGCATTAAGAAAAGTCATCGTTCATACATACAAATCCAATAAACCCTACCCGCAGTAGGGACTCTACTCACTCATGGAATACATGAAAACAGAAGATGACATAATCCAATACATAGTAAAACCCTAAGGAACTCGATGCCTCGACCTTCCCTAATGCGTTACCGGTGTACGGGACGGTGTTTCTCTTCTTCTCCGATGCTTCCCGAGCTTTCCCAGATGTTCTCCAGTCTTTTCTTCTCCTGTTTGTCGCCCCCCTTTGCCCTAGATCCGTTCTCTCCCTTTTATTAGCTCGTTTGAAACTAGATCTAAGTTTGTTACGGATCTCGCGGCCCGCTCGGGTAGTGATGTTACCCGGTCGGGTAAAGGCTTGCCCGACCGTGTTGAGCATTGCACCCGATCGGGTAGTGGTCACCCGATCGTGTGGTTGAGGAGCCCGAGTCGCGTAAACTTTCGGGGCAGAATGGAGGGCTGATTATCTTGCATGGACAAATCCCGTAGACTTTACCCGAGCGGGTGGAGAATAGTGCCCGGTCGGGCACCCTTGTGATCTTGATATTCCTCTTTTCCGCTCGTTGCTCGGGTGTCTCTTTGGGTTCTGGAGCTCGGTCTCGGCTCTGAGTAGATTTTCCTTCAAATCTTGTGGTTTTTAGCAGGAATCCTTCATTTTGATCTCATTTAGGCCTTGTCGCCTATAAACCTGAAAACCAACAAAACGGGTGTGTGAAGCTCGAAATAATATCGGAATAGTAAGTAGACGATGTAAGAATCATACGAAAATGATGTAAAAACCTATCCTAAATATGATACACTTTCAGTGTTATCAGTGTTCTTCTCCTTTGGTTCTCTATGCTACGAGTTACCAAAAGCCCTCCGGACCAGGCCGCGAGCCTAATATTTTAGACCCATTTGATTTCGTGTTGGGCCGGTCCGAGCCTGTTTTTGTCGGGTCACAAGCGGGTTTGGGCCGGTCCGACCCGTTTGACACTCCTAGTTACGCATAAAAAAGGGTGAAAGAATTTACAAAGTGTATCACAAAATTTAGTTCGAAAGCAATGATGGAACTGAAAATTTTAAGAGAAAGAGTTAGACAATGTGTCGTCATACCTAATGGTCATGAGATATTTGACATCACTTTTTCTTTTATTTTTTTATGTTGGTTCTTTTTTTCTATTTATTCATAATGTTTCTATTTTAATTTTTTAGGTACGATATACTCGTGTTAGTTATGTTGTTGATTTAAATGTTAGAAATCGTATGTGTCGACAATGGTATCTAACGGGGTTGCCATGTGATCATACATTAAGTGTTAAACGAGCAACAATATAATATATCCGGGTGTGTTTGTCGTTCTGAAACAATTACGTAGATATATGTCACTATAACAGAAATAACATTCTGTGTGACCATTATTTGTTTTAGGTATGTATCACAATATTATTCCAAGTCGAGATGGGAAGTGCCATATAGAGACAACATATTTTCCGTCAATGGAGAACCATTGTAGAAAAAGTTACATAGGAATCCGATGGGTGTTCTAGAAAAACGAACCGTATCTGGAGACTCAAAAAAACAATTGACGAAGGGATATTCACGAGTCTCCTCAAAAGAATACTCATTTGACTCGATATGGTAGACAAATAACATGTCAACGATGTAGACAAATTGGAAATAATTCAAAAGGTTGCAAAACAAAGCAATTCTAATTTATGAACTGAAGAGAAAAGTAGCTTGACCTGGGATATTCAAGGTTGATAATTGTCTCTATATGCACAAATCAATATAATTCGACATGATGTTCTGATTGTGATCTATTTTATTGTAGATACTTTCACGCCAATCAAAAGTAAAACAAACCTCATCAAGTCAAGTTGTAGAGACTAGTTATGCTTCAGGTCCTGAAGCTCGATCATAGCCTTCAGTACAACCATCACTATCAAGCCATACCAACCCTCGCCCACACAAGACACCCTGAATAGGAGTCTCTCGTCGTATTGAACTTCTAGACAACGAGTTTCACAATTTTTGATAATGCTTTATACTGAAAGAAAATTCCAGATTCCTCGTCGAAATTCTGATGTTTAGATATTTACTTTGTTGAAATTTTGTTTGCTTCAAGAACATGTGATAACTATATTTTGGCTTTATGATATATTTTGTAAAAACATATTTCTCTCTTCATAACAATACATTTACATAACATTATCATGTTTTTATATAACAATAGCTCATAACAATAGTTTTATATATGCACTATTTTTTTGTAGTTCAACAATAAAGATAACAACGTCGTTGCGACTACTTCTAAGTTGCAACATAAGGTTTCGATTTTCTCCATCTCTGATTGCAGTTTCTTTAACTCATGTTTCATGTCTTCCATATATTCGATTAATGCGTCATCAACCATTTTAAAAACATGAGAATAATTTTCCTCTTGTGTTACACATCTGAAAAAAATATCCTTTCGGGATTGTTTTGTTTTTTTGAAGTCCATGTCGATATGATACCTCCAGATTCACATTGTTATGGTATACCGGAATACCACAATAATGTGATGGAGAAAATCAAATCCTCTCTGCTTCCTACACTCTTTTTGTTGTGATTTTCCATTCGAAAATGTACTAACGCCATCTGATCGAATACTCATCTTCACCAATAACCTTCACTAGTTAAGGAGGATACAAACCCTAAGTCAAAACATATACAATTGAATATTTAACACCAAAAATTAAAAGGTCCAACTCTAAATTGTCTTCTGAAAAATAAATCGAACCAATGCATCCCATATCAAACCCATTCACCAAACCATTGCATCGAATTGACTTACCTCTCTAAATATTGGAAAATCAGAAAACAGATTTCATTGCTTCACCGCCACACCGCTGCCACGCACAATGAAACAACCCTTCGCCGACGACCAACGAACCACCCGTCGACGACAACCAAGAAACTTCATCGTCGTGTAATTGCTTTTGCTCTTGTTTCTTTCGAAAGGATTACCTCTCCAAATATCGAATGGGTTAAAGGCTTTTTTAAAAAAGTAATTTTTTTTTGTTTATTTGGTCAAATATTTTAAAAAATGAAAGTTAACTATTTTAAAATTTCGGCTCACGTGTCAACCACGTCAGTAATCATGGTCATCCATGTGGCGACTACATCAACAAATTGTTAACCGTTACTAGATAACACGTCATGTTGTCGAAATATTGTATATCAATTTGGCAGTCGACAATCAAGTTTGTTTATTTTTATAGGAGTTGAATCAAATATAGTGATTATAATGACGAAAAAATATGTGTATAATTTTGTCAGAAATAAACAAGTACAATGATTATAATAGCATTTTCCGTTTATGTGTTATCTGGTTATATTTTTATATATCTTTGTTTCAATATAACCGTTTTTCATGATTCACTATTTAACTGTCGATATATATATATATTTATTTAGTGACAAATATAAAATTTTATTTTATTGGAAGCATACTTTTATTATACAAATTTTATATATATATATATTTGTATTATATTGTATAAATAATTTTTTAATTATAAAGATTAAATTTAGGTAATTTTATTTTAATTTTTAATTTTAAAAATGAACCACCTATAGGGGCATATGTATATTCATATGCATGTAATTTAACTTTTTAAAATTTAAAAAATTTGTTTAATTGATTTAAAAAATCTGAAAATTATAATTCAAATTATAAAAAATACAAAATACAATTTCTATTAAAAATACATGTGTACTTTTTGGTAAATTTTCTCAAAATCACAATCTAAATAATTACCTACCATTCGTTTTAATTCCCAAAAATTTGTACTTATATTTGTATATTTCTATGACTTTATTAATTTTAGAAAGGTAGATGTTAAATAAAAAATTTAAAAATTGGAGTATTAAAATTGGAAAATATAAAAAATAGGTTTATTTTGTGGTTTATAAAACAATTATATCCCAAAAGCGAGCAACTCGCTGGAGTCTTTCCTACTCTCGTGCGAGACGTGTACACAACGTATCCATTTACAAGCAAACAAAAATCTCAAGTGTATACGAAACTACCGAAACTACCCTACCTGTTACGTTTACGAACCTCAGATTTGAGGGTTCTTGTGTCATTCTCAAACAATCTCTTTGTATTTTTTTTAGGTGGAAAAAAACGTAAAATATTCGCGTGAATATACTTTTTCTTCTCGTCATCAGGTCTCGCGGCTAAAGAACACAGATCGAAAGTGAGAAAGTGAGAAAATTGAAGCGACGTGATTGATCTTTCGGTTAACTTCTCGAGGGACTGTACGTAAAGATGAATTACCAGAACAGTATCTTTTCGGATTTCAAAACGGCGACGATGAGACGTTACTGTTTGCCGGCTCGGGAGGGATTCGGGCTCTCGGAACTGGGTTTAGGGAGAGGAACGACTCGGCTCAGATTGGTTCGGAAGGACCTGACAAGGAGATGCAGGATCTTTATTGCGTGTGCTGCTGATTCAGAGAAGAATGGCGAAAGAGAGCATGCCAATATCGGATCTGGTTCTGATTCGGAGCGAGGTTCTGGCTCGTTTATGTCTCGGAGCCAAACTTATGCATTGTTGAAACAGAAGATGGATGTTGCCACCAAGGCTGAGGTCAGTATCGGGTGACCCTTTTATTATGTTCGCATTTTTTGTTGAGCAGTTTTTGTTGTTTCTTGTTCATTATTTAATTGTCGGAATCAATCGAAGCAAGTGGGTTATGTGTATATTGCATTAGGAAATCAATGCAATGCGTCTTAAATATTGGTGAGGAAGAAGACGATGATAATGGTATTTTTCGTGAATCTTCGTTAATGGATGATAGATTTTTGGGTTCCTTGTATGCGATTAAGGTTTTGGAAATCGCGTTCTTGTCTTCGTGTGAAAGCTTGAATGTAAAATTTTTCAGCTCTGTGATTCAGTTAGAATGTGGAAATTACATAATGATACTAATGGTTGCTTATTTATTTGATTCGACTGAAGGAGGTAATGATTTTGGGGTTTCGGTGGAAGTGTGAGAACTATATATCACTCTCTTTTTAATCCATTGTTATGTAAGAACATGTTAATTTCGTAATAATACATGAAAAATTATTTTCAAATTTATGGCACAACAGCTGCCACATATACTGTCATGGGAAAATTTTGGAGTAATAATTGAAGTAGCATGATAATTCATATATAAAAAGATTGAGTTAATGTACAAGTCTATAGGTTGAAAATAGTTCATGTGTTTTTAGGAATTTTCTTGTTTTTCTTTTCCATGTAATTCTATTTATTTATTTAGTAAACCACACCTTGTGGTTATTATCTTCAATGTATTACTTTTTGGCTGTTGGGTTCACTTGGAATGCAGAAGCTACAATATGAATTAAAATTATTTTTGTGTGAAGAAATGGATGATTTTCGCCTTGTAGTAAATTTGTGTTTGTTAAGTTAGATTTTGAAATTCTAACTAATTCAGGACTGGTTTGTTGAATAATTCTTTTGTTTTCTTAATTTCTTAATTAGTGAGTTAGTGGTGTGAGTGGGTCATGGAGTTAGTGGGTTAGTGGTGCATTAACCATTGTTAGTGGGGTAGTGGGTAATTAATTCCTTTGTAATTTTTCTCCTATAAATAGAGATGAAATGGAATGGAAAAAACACAACTCAAACACTAATTCTCTTGTGTTCTTCTTCTTATCTTCCTATTCTTCTCTTAGAGAATAATATTTCCAACATGGTTTAGTAACTTGTATCTTGTGGCCATGTTATAAGTCCTGGATTCAGTTGGAGCTCTGAATTTTATTTCTTATGTACTATCAAGATTTGGTCTCGAAAGGTGGAGAAGTAAAATGTTAACAGGACCCAAATTGGTTTTTGTAAATATTTTATTTATTCCTCCATGATTTCAATCTTACGTACAAAAAAGATCTGTTATTTTGCTGCTCTGCATTCTAGAACTACAAAGAAGCTGCGAGAATACGAGATTGTCTGAAATCATTAGAAGAAGAAGAGCCGATTTTCAAACTAAAGAGGATGTTGAAAGAGGCCATCCTTGAGGAGAGATTTGAGGTAACCATCTGCGGCAAGATTCATTTTATTGTACCGTTGTAGGAAATATTTTTTATTATGGTTAGGCTGATGATTTGTCGATCAAATTCCAATACAAGATATATATTAAAGCTGAATCTGAGAGATTATAAAGATAAGGCTGGTTTGGCTTTCCTTTCATCTATTAAGTTCATAATTTAAGTAAAAATGTAACTTAGAGTCAATGTATAAAGATCATGGTGTCTTTAGTCATTCACTGTGTGTGTCTGCTTCCACTTGTTAATTTGTATTTCTCATCTTGCCGCTTGCGTTGTTCCTTGTTGATACACCAAACAATGTTACGTTAAATAGGTTATCAGCTTTTGCGTATGTTTGATGTTATATAAAGGTTATATGCCTAAATGCTTATATAAGTCATACTCTCGTTCTTGTTTAGTTTATTTTGTTCATTTTATAACTTCCTGAGGCTTTTATGTGATTGAATAATTTATTTTATTAGGATGCTGCTAGGTACCGTAATGAGCTAAACGATATCGCGCCCGAGTGTCTCCTGAAGTGTACAAGTGATGCAACTACTTTGGTATGTAGAATTTGAATGGTCACAGGTCCATTATTTTTCCTCGAAAAAATTAATCCCTGGCCTTGTGATTCATGTAAGAATCTCAACAATCTTTTTACTGAGCTCTAAAGATCTAAACCATTTTCAGATATTGAATTTCCTACGTACCAAACTTCTCCTGCATTACTAAGGCAAAACAATCGCACCTTTCAGGGAATCAGGGTTCAAGTTAGGAGTGTTTACATTGAAGGACGAAGTCAACCGTTGAAGGGGCATTACTATTTTGCTTATAGAATAAGAATCACTAACAATTCCGACCGCCCTGTTCAACTTCTGAGACGGCATTGGATTATCACCAATGCTGACGGCAAAACAGAACATGTCCGGTTAGTTATGCTTCTTGATATTTCAGAATCATAGCTTTGCGTGTCTTGAAATGCCTTGATTTTACAGATTCTCTTCTCGTATATGTAATTATTTTAGTGGTGTTGGGGTCATCGGGGAACAGCCAGTTATACTTCCTAATTCAGGCTTCGAATACTCTTCTGCATGCCCATTAACCACTCCTAGCGGGAAAATGGTATGATGAGCTTTCTTCCTTGTAAACTGAAAAGAAAAATGATTTCTTTCCCCAAACGTTTTGGACTATTGCAAAATTATGTCTGAAATCTGTTGCTGCACTTAACTCTACAAGAATGGTATTTCTATTGCTTTCTTCTGATAGATGCCAAAAGGCTAGTTTTCTTCATTTATGCCAAAAGTATGTCGCGATGTAATCTACTCTGATGTGATTGTAGGAAGGAGAGTTCGAGATGAAACACATCGATAGAATTGGGGCACAGTCATTTGACGTGTTCATCGCTCCGTTTAGCCTTTCGGTGGCCGGAGATGGCTTGGATGATTTCTGAGTACAAAGGGAGAAAGGTATCATTAAGCTACTCACATGATATGTTTTGTTGTGTGAGGTAATTAAATTGTAATACATATGTAAGGAAAACAATGCAAGTAGGGAGTAACTATTACTTTGAATAAGTTCTCCAGAGGTAATTGTATTAAACGTACGTTATGCGTTTTTGGTGTTTCCTAGTGAATTATTTATTTATTTATTTTTTGTAAAAGGTAAGCTTTCTTTGCTAGGTAGGGTAAAATAAATGATTTGCCATACTTTATGTATTTATTCAAGAATTTGTTCAAGAAAAAATAGTAAAGTTATTGTGTTTTTATATTGATGTTTATATATTTGTTGGCATTGTAGAAATAATGGGTTAGAATGGATGCTATACGATGGTTGATATATATTAATTATATCATTGTTACATTAAAAAAATATGTGAATATACAAATATATCATTGTTATTCAGGATAAAATGTATCATTATTTTAATACCAGTTTTTTCTTTTTTGCTCCACAAATTGTTTCTATCGATCCAATTCTTGAATTTAAGCATCAGATTTTTAGTTGTTTTTCGATATTAATTTTTTTATTTAATTATAATTATAAGAATTTAGTTATACACTAAATGAATGTAGAAACTAATTAAATCATACACTATGTTTTATATATTTTTGCATGAAATAAGATTATATATTTTTTAATTTATTAAAATATATTTTACTAGTTATAAAATTATTAATAAATAAAATTAATTATGAAATAATATAATTTATGATTGCTTTTCTAATATATTAAAATATATTTATACTATTATGGTTAAAATAAAAAAAAATCTAACAATGATGTTATTCATACATTATGATTTATTCCTCGAATATAAAGAATTTTTCTAACATTTGATATAATTTAGTTATAAGTGTGTCTATTTCTATTGATATGATTTGGATGATGATACAAAATAATATTATGGTGAAATCATTTTTTATGGGACACGAAAAAAATAAAATAAATTTATTAGACAAGAAGAAAAATAACATTTTCAGACGATTTTATTTGTAGTTGGTATTTTTTCCCAGTTATTGGTTTAATCCTGAGTTGATCTATGTAGTATGTTCTATTTGAGAGAAAGCGGAAAGTGAAAACATCAGCCTTTTTACTCTATCGAAATTAAAGGAGATAAAATGAAATTATTTTCTTATCGTTGTTGCAAGAACAGGTGAAACAAGACAAATCATGAGGATGCCACGAAATAATCATTTCTTCGCCTGTTTCACAACTAAGCCAATTTAAGGTATACATTTATATCAAGAGTATCTATTAGTGACATACTATTGGTTTGATGTTCTAGTTAAAGGTAAACAGTGAGTGTACCCAATTGTGATGTCAAATGGGTTGTTGCATCGATGATGTCCATATACCATGATGCATTCATGTTATTGTTTATGGATAACATTGATATGGACCGCATTGAGGGCTTGGATCAAAATTGTTGGAAAGTTAAGGGTATGGCCTATTGGTTGAGGAGGCATGGCCACGAGCACGATTTGAATGAGGAGTGTTTGAGTTTGTGGGGCACGACCTCAGCACTAGTTTCCCTTTTATATACAAATGTTTTATTATAAAAATCAATTTGTTAAACAAAAAGAAATAGTCATTTTTAAACATTTTACATATTTGAATTTTTAGAGATATAAAGAATATATTTCCATGAAGTCCATTGCTTATACAAGAATGTAGTTCAAAGAAAAAAATTAGGATATAGATGCTTAGTTCAAGGTGTATATCTCGGGAAACAATGATCATGAGAAGCATCTTGAGAGACAAAGATAAGGAAACTCAAATAAGAAAATGAGGAATATCTGAGTAAATATCAAGTGGCTAGAGATATATCAAGATTACAAAAAATGCTATTCACATACTGATATGGTAGCATTTGCACTATATATGGTGGAAGAATTAGATGTTTGATGAACATATACACTACAATAAAGCCAAGAGGAGCAAGCAATGAACTTCATGAAAAAACAATGTTGGAAGAAATATAACCCTTAAAGAATGCTGGAATATGGATCATGTTTGATATGCCTTTAGGGAAGATCGTTAATATAAAGTGGGTTTTCAAGAAGAAACCCGAAATACCATGAGTGGAAGAGCCTAAGGGTTTTATTTAGATGAAATTTGTGGATTACCATGAAACTTTTTCACTCGTAATCAAGCATACATCTATGAGAATAATGTTATTCATTGTTGCTTCATAAGAGTTATAACTCAAAATACTGGATGTGATAACTATCTTTCTTCATGCCAGCCTCATGGAATAAATTTTCATGGAACTATTGGATGTGAATTATGATATTCATTGTTGCTTCAGAAGACCTAGAACTCAAACATTCGGATGTGAAAACTATTTTCCTCATGCCAACCTCGAGGAACAAATTTTAATGGGGCAATTGGATGTGAATTGTGTTATTCATTGTTGCTTCATAGGATCTAAAACTTAGACAATTGGATCTGAAAACTGTCTTTCTTCATGTCAGACTCAAGGTGAAGAATTAGAAAGTATATAAAATTGCGGAAGCGTACCTTGATCCATCGAGATACCGAAAAACTTCGGATTGAATCTTCCAACGAACAATTAATCGACAATTGAGAGACTTTTGTTTCTTCTCTTATGAAACAAAAAATATTTTTATCTTTGTCTATATGTTCATTGGGGACCACAACCCATGTATTTATAGAAATACAACTTTAGTTATTTCTAATTTAGCCCCTCAACAAATTAGAAATTACAAATTGGTTTCTACACTTTTAATTCATAACAATTATACCCTTTAGCCATAAATTATATACAAGATCACTTTAGTTTTGGCTAATAATATAATGGCACCATACATTTGAATTATACATATATGGCCCCAAAAAATCCTTACAATGAACGTGTAGCATGAAAATCACATGAATGTGATCTACACATGTCGATTTTCAACTGGTCCTACTTAAGCGAGATCACCGAATAACTTTATTGTACAGAATGCAATAAACTGAAGATTACTTTATTTCTGATCAGAAAATGTATATATATATATATATAATAGAACACAAATACAAAATAGATATCAAACTCCCACTAAACGATAGAATCCTCAAATGTTAAAACACCCATTCGAGCAGTATGCTCATGAAACACCTTGGGTGGAATACCCTTAGTAAGAGGATCCGCTATCATGGAATTCGTCCCAATGTGCTCTATGGAAATTTGTCCACTCTGAACCCTTTCTTTTACAACTAGGAACTTAATATCGATATGTTTCGATTTTGTTGAGCTCCTGTTGTTGTTAGAGTAGACGACCGATTTACTGTCACAATATATCTTTAATGGTTGTTTTATACCATTTACAATTCGCAGTCCTGTGACAAAGTTTCTCAGCCAAATTCCTTGGTTTGATGCCTCAAAACAAGCTATGAATTCTGCAGCCATGGTTGATGATGCTATAAGTGTTTGTTTGGCACTTCGCCAAGAAATAGCTCCACCAGCCAACAAATAGATGTAGCCCGAAGTAGATCTCATACTTTCTTGACATCCAGCAAAATCAGAGTCAGAATGTCCAATGATCTCCAAATGATCTGATCTCTGATAAGTGAGCATGTAATCTTTTGTTCTCTTCAAATATCGCATGACTCTTTTGGCTGCTTTCCAATGTTGCATGCCTGGATTGCTTAGGTATCTACCTAACACACCAACAATGTACGCAATATCCGGACGTGTACACACTTGAGCATACATTAGGCTCCCAACTGCTGATGCATAAGGAACCTTCTGCATCTCCTGAATTTCAAGATTATTTTTAGGACACTGATTGATACTAAACTTATCCCCTTTAGCGACCGGAGTATTTCCTGGTTTACTATCTTGCATGCCAAATCTTTTGATTATTTTGTCGATATAGCTCCTTTGTGATAAACCCAGAATACCATGGTACGATCCCGATGGATTTGAATTCCTAAGACAAAGGAGGCGTCACCAAGATCTTTCATTTCAAAATTTTCTGAAAGAAATCTCTTGGTTTCGTGCAATATGCCTATATCATTAGTGACAAGTAATATGTCATCTACATACAAAACCAGAAAAATGAATTTGCTCCCACTGAACTTGTGATACACACAATCATCAACAAGATTCACTTCAAAGCCAAATGAGATAATCACTTGATGAAATTTGTGGTACCACTGACGAGATGCTTGTTTGAGCCCATATATAGATTTTGTCAATTTACAAACCATTTTGTCCGGATCTCCTGATACGAAGTTTTCTGGTTGTTTCATGTAAATCGTTTCTTCAATGTCTCCATTGAGAAACGCTGTCTTGACATCCATTTGATGAAGCTCTAAATCATAATGTGCAACAAGAGCCATGATTGTTCTAAAAGAGTCTTTTGATGAAACTGGAGAAAAAGTCTCTTTATAGTCAATCCCTTCCTTTTGAGTATATCCTTTACCTACAAGACGAGGTTTATACTTATCCACATTACCTTTAAAAATCCTGTTTGGTTTTGAAAATCCATTTACAACCAACGAGTTTCTTACCTTATGGTAAAGGGACTAATTCTCAAACTTTGTT
>CM071869.1:21013212-21023831 GCA_036759665.1 Gynandropsis gynandra | reverse complement strand
CTCGCCCCAAAGTGTTTCTGGTAAGGTTGAATGACTAATCATACTCCTTACCATATCCTTAAGTGTTCGATTTCGTCTTTCAGCTACACCATTCATGCTAGGTGACCCCGGCATGGTGTACTGTGGGACAATTCCACACTCTTCTAGGAACTTAGCAAAAGGTCCTGGACGTTGTTCACCTGAACCATCATATCGACCATAGTATTCACCACCACGATCAGATCTGACAGATTTAATTCTTTTGTTGAGTTGATTCTCAACTTCAGCTTTAAAAGCTTTGAACACATCCAAAGATTGAGATTTTTCATGAATGAGATATAGGTATGCATATCTAGAGTAATCGTCTATGAATGATATAAAATATTCCTGACCATTCCACGATGGAGTTGGAAATGGCCCGCAAATATCTGTATGTATCAATTCTAGGACTTCCGTAGCTCTATATGCACCAATTCTCTTTTTCTTCGTCTGTTTACCTTTAATGCATTCAACACAAACATCGTAATCTGTGAGGTCAATGGTATCTAGGATTCCATCCGACACTAGTCGTTCAACTCTATTTCTAGAGATGTGACCAAGACGTTTGTGCCAAAGCATCCCTGAAGTGGCGTCATTAAGTTTACGCTTTATACCATGCGATTCGGAATTCAAACTTGTATGGTATGTTTCAACAGTGTCAAGCATATAAAGATTATCATAACCCGAAAGTGAACCGGTTCCAACAATATTTGAATTTAATGACAAAGTAAATTGATTGTTTCCAAATGAACAAGAATAACCAAATTTGTCCAAATAAGAAACAGAAATCAAATTTCGTCTAAAAGACGGTACAACAAAAGTGTCTTTTAAATCCAAATAGTAACCAGTACGCATTAATAATCTAAAATGTGCAACTGCCTCCACTTCCACCGATTTTCCATTTCCCACATAAATGCATCTTTCAGCATCACTTGGCTTTCGGAAGCTCAGGCAACCCTGCATAGAAACACTGATGTTAGTAGTAGCCCCAGAATCTAACCACCAAGTGTTTCTTGACACTGAAGCTAAATTCACTTCAGAACAGACCAAAGTAAGGAACATACCCTTTTTCACACGCCAAGCGTGATAAGCGGTACAATCCTTCTTGATATGTCCAGATTTCTTGCAGAAGAAACAATTGTTTTCAACCGTTTTCTGCTTCTTTTTCTCTGGACCCTTTGCAGCTTTATTCTTAGAACTTTCAAAGTTCTTTCTTTTGCCCTTTCCTTTAGAGGTATGAAGCATATGAGCACTTTCTGTCTTTTGTTGTTTCATCCTCTCTTCCTCTTGTACACAATAAGAGATGAGCTCATTAAGAGACCATGACTCCTTTTGACAGTTATAACTGATTTTGAATTGGTTAAACTGTAGAGGGAGAGAGTTCAAGACAAAATGCACAAGAACATCTTCCGAGAAGATGATCTTAAGAGTCTTGAGCTTTGAAACAATATTGGCCATCTCCAAAATGTATTCCCTTATGTTTCCTTTACCATTATACCTCATGGTGCTAAAGCGGTACAATAACGTACTTATCTCAGCCTTATCGCTTTGTACAAAACGCTTTTCAAGCTCATTAAGGAAATCTTTGAGATTGACCTCTTCACTGCCTCTAAAAGTTTCTGGAATGGTGCTCATAATGATCTGAAGACCAACGCGGTTTGAGCGTTCCCATTTTTCATAAGTTTTCTTCTCTTCAGAAGAACTTGAATCTGAAAGGGAAATAGGTGGCTCAATCCTTAATGCAAGGTCCAAATCCATGCACCCCAGAACTATCTTGACCTTATCTTTCCATTCCTTAAAATTGGAACCATTAAGGACTGGAATCATACCTATGTTGGTAGATACCGAAGCAAGATTAACTGAAAAGATAATATATGATAACATGATCAATTAAATCAATCAATTATTATAATCAAACATTGTACAAATACAAATCAAGATACCAAGTGCAACATCAATATCAAGTCTTTGGACAGTAATATCAACAGCTAGTGGTATTCTTGATGTGATGATCAAACAATGATAATTATACATGAATAATAAACCTATCTTTGGACATATTTATTATTACATGTAAGACCATATTATTATCATATATTTACCATCACAAATATATATGAAATTCTGCCAAATATGAATCTACCTTTGGGTCGATTAATATTCGCATGAATTTTCACATATATAACATTCAATATATTTTTTATGTGAAATATTCATAACAGAGGACACTTTGGTGTCATATTGCTTCAATTGAACATATAACATATTGAATACGTACAATATTGAAATTATGATGGACGTAAATATTGATCGAAACTTAAGTACGGGAATACGATAACGCATTATAACTATATGATAATAATAGGAGCATGCGTTAATTGTAATGAAAATTGCGCTTGGCCTAATGGCCAAGGGCTTCCTTATAGTCACTATCATAACATGTCATGGGTTCGAATCCTTTCAGAGGGTTTAGCTCCTTTTTTTTTATTTATTTTTTTTATTTTTTTATTAATTTTTTAATATATATATATATACATATAATTCATAGATACATACATATGTATGTATCTCCTCCTTCCCAAACGAACAGAGACCTTTTTTTTAAATTCCGTCGAACCGACACGAACGAAACGCTACCAGCAAAACGACGTGGCCTCTTCCAGTACCGTTTCAAAACGCCACCATGGACGAAAAGACACCGACGAAACCTTTTCTGGTACCGTTTCGTCTAAACCTCCATCGACCGCCATTTTTTTTTCGGTTCAATCGCATTCAATCGGCAACCCATAAAAAAATTACCAAATCAATGTCGTGTCATCATTCCGCAGACGATTATTCCACCGTCTGGTACCCAAACAACAGTGACACGAACCGATCGGAAATTCAATGGTGGTCGAACCCAATGGCCACCGTAAGCGGAAACCCAAATTCGGTGACTTTATTATTCGACCAACGCCAAATCTAAATGTCACCTACCCAAAAAACCGAAGATATTTGGGTCGCGCAAAACCAAAATAGAGGTATCGAGAGATATATACACAAAATTGGTCGTTTGGTTTCGGAGATGGAGATACATACATAATATGTATGTATATATATATATATATAAACAAAATAAACCCGTGAACGAGGGAAGATGAATACTGTGCATGGCCTAGTGGCCAGACGCTCCTAATTGACTCCCATGACACTGGTTCGAATCCCTCCAGTGCCATTTCAATTAATTATTATCATTTCAAATTTTTTTTTTAAGTTACAAATTCCATTCATCCCAATTTTTTTTATTAAGTTACATATACAACTTAAAAAAAAAATTCAAGTCACGAAAATCAAATATAAAAAACCAAATTGCATAATCTTGATCAAGTAACAAATAAAAATAAAAAAATTTTTGATTTACAATTATTTTATTTGTTATATAAGAATATATGTTCATTCGAATAAACAATGATTCGTTCAAAAAAAAAATCACAATGATACGTTCAAAAAAAAAAATCATGATTTCTTTCTAATTCTACATGCTCTGATACCAATTGAAGAATTAGAAAGTATATAAAATTGCGGAAGCGTACCTTGATCCATCGAGATACCGAAGAACTTCGGATTGAATCTTCCAACGAACAATTAATCGACAATTGAGAGACTTTTGTTTCTTCTCTTATGAAACAAAAAATATTTTTATCTTTGTCTATATGTTCATTTGGGACCACAACCCATGTATTTATAGAAATACAACTTTAGTTATTTCTAATTTAGCCCCTCAACAAATTAGAAATTACAAATTGGTTTCTACACTTTTAATTCATAACAATTATACCCTTTAGCCATAAATTATATACAAAATCACTTTAGTTTTGGCTAATAATATAATGGCACCATACATTTGAATTATACATATATGGCCCCAAAAAATCCTTACATCAAGGAACAAAATTTTTATAGAGCAACTTGAAGGATTCATAGAAAAAGGAATACACATAATCACATGTATTTCCAGATGAGCAAACACGACTCATATGTCTGAAGCAAAAATAGAATGCATTTTTAGAGGTATATGAGCTCATTTATATTGATGAAATGTTAGTAGCTTCTGGGAGTAAGGATGAAATATCAAAACTGAAAACATATTAAATAAAGAATATGAGATTTGTGAGTAGAATACTAGGGATGTTTATTGTTAGATAAATATAGAAAAATATTTTCTTTAGAAGAAGGAGAAGGAGAAAAAAAGAAGAAAAAGATACTCGGAGATATTCCTTATCATAATAAAGTTAGCAATATACTTTATTTAATGATAGAGTCAAGACCATATATTAATTTTAATGTTGGAATACAATCCGTTCATGAGTAATCCAATAAAAATATATTGGGAGGTAATAAATTGGATTCTCAAGGATATTTAAGGTTCATAAAAGAATGAAGTTGGTTTATTTAAAAGGAACACCAAAACTTACCAGGATATTATGATGCATATTATGCATCTGATATTGAGAAAATATATTTAGTGTCTAGTTTTAT
This sequence comes from Gynandropsis gynandra, assembly GCA_036759665.1. Taxonomy (NCBI): domain Eukaryota; kingdom Viridiplantae; phylum Streptophyta; class Magnoliopsida; order Brassicales; family Cleomaceae; genus Gynandropsis; species Gynandropsis gynandra. The sequence continues at coordinate 21,019,295 of CM071869.1, read as the reverse complement.
TTTTGCATTTGGTGGTAACACTGGAAGTTGGAGATATGGTTTGGAAAGAATGGTAGTTTTGTCTACTATTGAGTCAAAATAAATCGAAGTTATACAATCTATAAAGATGCGTTATGTATCAAAGGCTTGCCAACAGAGCTCACCTATGATTAGCATACAATTCTATATTGATGTGACTCATAAAATGTTCACCACGAGTGAACCAAACACATTTGCATAAGTATATCATATAATTTCTAGATCGATGTTCTATTGTTATATGGATAAAAAGAGAAATAAAACCCACTAATAAATCGATAACAGAATCTAGAAATCCTTCTTCAAATGATGACGCTCTAGACCCTCCTATAACTTGATTTGTGAATGACACCACAAAACTTGTGATCTAGTGTTGATAAGTCGGATAATAAGTCGGAACCGCTCCAAGAGTTCTTTAGCTAAATCCCTCAATAATTATCAAGGAAAAGAATCACTCTTAATATAAAAAAGGTTAGTTAAAATGCTCAATAAGTGTCTTAATTAAGAGGAGACAGAATGCCTTCGGTTTTTCTAGCTCGAAACTCCTATAAGCCTCCTCTACTTGTAGGCAAGTCGTGCATGCTTGTCTTGACGCTTCTTGATGTATGTATTGTTGGGTTGATTTAGGGTGCGGAAACGTGTTTTTATCAACCCGAATTTTTAGATCTAGTCATATTCAGATTAGTTTTTCGGGATTCTCAACGATAAACAATTATAGAAACAATTTCGTACCTGTAATGTTGAATCTGTGACAATCGGATGATAGACTTGATAGTACAAGTTCTCTACGTGTATCCACGCTGAGATCGGATTCTGCCTTCAACGTTTGATGCAGAATTCTCGATGAACGAAAAGTATTTCGTTCTTCGTAGTTTTTCTTTTGACGGCTACTAGGGTTTTGTGATTCTGAAATCTCATATCGAAAACCTAGTTTTCGTTTCTTAAATAGAATTATTAACTTTTAATAATTACACTTTTAACCCAAGACTATCCAAATATTACATAACAGGCATATAACTTTCAATTTTCCATTTGCCTTTACGTAATATTTCAAACAGTCAAAGTATATGTATCTCCATACACATACTTGCCTGTACATCTGATGTACTAACCCCAAAAGAAAATCAAGTACAATTATATTCTTCGGTGCTAGCGGATGAATATAATTGTATTCCACACTGATTGTCTAACAATCACAAGCAGATACCGAGACACTCGTATGCGTGTGACCTCGTAGGTTCATCACTAAACCGGTAGTCAATTAGTTTCCACTAATTAACTAATCGAGGTTGGCGTCTAGCAACACTCCCCAACGACCGGATAGCGTGAAGTAACATCCTTACTCATTTCAGTAACAATCTTACCCAGGTGAAGTTGGTATTTCCTTCCATCTTTACAGCTCCGGATGCATCCTAGGCATGGTCATAACTGTCAGCCTTACGGATCATCAACTATGTCTATGTCCAATCACAACTGACTGATGAATGAACCTAAGAAACACCTTTCTTCATTCATTCAATGTACTCTGGCCAGAGATTCGTACAGTCATTGTGATCACTGACAACATAGAGCTCAAACTTTTACCAAGAGTTGATGGATCCCTTCTTGATCAGTCACTAACTACGCAAATATCTAATTATTCCCAATATCTAGTACTCTCAGATACTAGGTGTCCAGAATCAAAGAATAATAGATGAGATGCTAGTTACTATGCTGATCTCAGGTCTAAGGAAAAACTAACTATCGAACTATCTGGAGAAATCTTATGACAGTTCATTGGTTATTTAACCATTAAGCATTTCTCCCTTTAGGTCAGTTCAGTGATCACATCATCATGTATATCACCCACATATGTGATTCAGTAAAAGAGATCTACTGATTTCTATCACCATAGAAACTTATCACATACATGTTGTTCTTTCCGGATCACTGTAGTCCGAGTAGTGATCCTACGAACAAGAACAATTCAGATTAAATCATACCAAAACTTGACTCTCTTTATTATGATCTCTATCATAATGTCAAGTTTCAGATTTAATCTTGGACTCTATCATACACTTATGAAAATTCATCATATGAAAAATAATGCCATATATTATAAAATTAAAATCGATGTCTAAAATACAACTCGCTACATGTCTATAAACTAATGCCAGCTAGTCATCTCTCTCAATCCGATCCTCAGCTTATGCTTGTCAAACTCCTTTGACCCAAGCGCCTTCGTGAACGGATCTGCTGCATTTTCCTTTCCATCCACCTTCTGGATTTGCACGTCCCCACGCGCTATGATCTCTCGTATCAGGTGAAACTTCCGCAGAACATGTTTCGATTTCTGATGAGACCTTGGTTCCTTCGCCTGAGCAATAGCTCCGGTGTTATCACACAATAAAGGAACGGCTTCCTTTATCGAAGGTACCACACCAAGTTCATCTATGAACTTTCTCATCCAAACCGCTTCTTTAGCTGCTTCGCAAGCTGCTATATATTCTGCTTCAGTCACCGAATCGGCTATAGTAGCCTGCTTGGAACTCTTCCAACTTACTGCGCCTCCATTCAGACAAAACACATAGCCTGAAATGGATCGACTGTCATCCTTATCCGTCGAGAAACTCGCATCAGTGAATCCTTCTAACTCCAAGTTAGAACCACCATAAATGAGGAACTGGTCCTTAGTCCTTCTCAAGTACTTAAGGATGTTCTTAACAACCTTCCAATGTTCCTCACCAGGATCTGCCTGATATCTACTCACTACACTTAGTGCGTAGGCTACGTCAGGCCTAGTACACGTCATGGAGTACATGATGGCTCCCACTGCGCTAGCGTAGGGAAGCCGACTCATGCGTTCTCTTTCTTCCGGGGTCTTAGGACAATCCTCCCTAGAAAGAGAAATTCCAGGGCCTATCGGTAGATAGCCTTTCTTGGAACTTTCCATGTTGTATCGTCTCACGATACTGTCGATGTACTGGGATTGTGACAATCCAAGCAACCTCTTCGATCTATCCCTATAGATCTTTATTCCCAGAATATAGGCTGCTTCTCCTAGATCCTTCATGGAGAACTGATCAGACAACCATGACTTCGTCTCTTGCAAAGTCGGAATGTCATTTCCTATGAGCAATATGTCATCCACATAAAGCACAAGGAAGACAACCGTGCTCCCACTAAACTTCTTGTACACACAAGGCTCTTCATCGCATCTAACAAAGTTGAACTCTTCAACTGCCTTGTTAAAGCGAATGTTCCAGGTTCGAGAAGCTTGCTTGAGTCCATAAATGGACCTCTGAATCTTGCATACCATATGACCTTGAGTTGGCGACGTGAAACCCTCAGGTTGAGTCATGAAAACCTCTTCCTGGAGCTCTCCATTAAGGAAAGCTGTTTTCACGTCCATCTGCCAAATCTCATAGTCATAGTACGTCGCTATAGCAAGTAGAATCCGAATAGATTTGAGCATTGCCACAGGGGAGAACGTTTCTTCATAGTCAATCCCTTCTCGTTGACTATACCCCTTGGCAACTAGACGAGCTTTATAGGTCTCTACATGCCTGTCTGCTCCAATCTTCTTCTTGTAAACCCATTTACAACCGATCGGTCTGGAAGCCTGTGAAGAATCAACCAAAGTCCACACTTTGTTGATCTTCATAGATTCCATCTTGGATTCCATGGTTTTCCACCATTTCTCAGAATCCGGGCCTTGTATAGCCTCATGGAAAGTCAACGGGTCGTCATCTCTATGACCGACCACGTCCTCTTGCACCATCAGATTAAGTCTGTCAGGTGCACGTCGAGAACGTGTTGACCTTCTCAAGAAAGGCTGTGTAGCAGGTTCAACCTGCACTGGGATATCTGGTTGGCCTTATTCCTGAGCAAGTTCCTGAACTTGTTCCTGAACTGGCACTGTTACTTCAACATTTGAAGTTGAGGCGCCGGAGCCTAACACTATGTCACCCAGCCAAGAACGCTCATTTGACATCTCATGTCCATGAGCTTGTGTTGGTTCGTCAGGCTCTTGAATCTCGTCAAGAACTACTTCTCCACCATGAATTCCTTCTTCAAGGAATTCCCTTTCAAGAAAGGTTGCCGTTCTGGCCACAAACACTTTGTGCTCAGACGGGTGGTAGAAATAATATCCCATTGTTTCCTTGGGATAACCTATGAACCTACACCTGTCAGACCTAGCATCAAGCTTGTCTAGCTGAAGTCTCTTAACGAAGGCCGGACATCCCCAAACCTTGATGTGTCTCAGGTTTGGTTTCCGTCCCTTCCATATCTCATATGGAGTTTTAGAGACCGCTTTAGTGGGAACCTTGTTTAAAATGTACGCAGCTGCTTCTAAAGCATAACCCCACAAGTTTATTGGAAGATCTGTGAACCCCATCATGGATCGGACCATATCTAATAAAGTCCGATTTCTCCTTTCGGACACACCATTATGTTGTGGTGTTCCAGGAGAAGTCCACTGAGACAAAATCCCATTTTGCCTTAGATAATCGACAAATTCATGACTAAGATATTCACCGCCCCGGTCAGATCTCAACACTTTGATACTCTTTCCGGTTTGTTTCTCCACTTCACTGCGGAATCTCTTAACATTTCAAAAGATTCGGATTTGTGTCTCATCAAGAACACAAAACCATATCTCGACATATCATAAGTGAATGTGATGAAATATGAATATCCACCCCTAGCCTGAACTTTCATCGGTCCGCATACATCAGTATGTACGAGTCCTAGAAGTTCTGTAGCTCTCTCTCCGGTTCCACTAAACGGAGATTTGGTCATCTTGCCAGTGAGACAGGACTCACAAGTCGCATAAGATTCATAATCGAAATGGCCCAGAAGACCATCTTTATGCAACCTGTTTATCCTCTTCTCACCGATGTGACCAAGTCTACAATGCCAAAGGTACGTCTGTCTTTGACGATCATCTACCTTTCTCTTATGGCCCGAAACATGCATGTTAATTTGTTCTACATTAACATCAGGTAAGATATAAAGTCCTTGTTGCAAATAACCATTCACACATAAATCATCACCATGATAAATAGAGCAAATGTTATTACTGAAAACTGTTCGAAATCCACGTCTATCAAGCATAGAAATAGAAATTATGTTCGAAACAAACTTCGGAACATAATAACAGTCGTCTAGCAACAAAGTCTTGCCCGTAGGCATAATAAGGGAAATACATCCTACGGCTAGAGCAGCAACACTTGCGCCATTTCCAACCTTCAGACTGAACTCTCCCTTCATGAACCTCCTACTGACCCTCAGCCCCTGCAACATATTGCAGACGTTAAAGCTGCTACCGGTATCCAATACCCATCTAGATGAATCAATAGTAGTCAAGGATAACATGAAAACATTTTTCATGTGAATCTTACCTTGCTTCTTGCCCTTCAGAGACTGCAGGTATTCCTTGCAGTTCCTCTTCCAATATCCTTTCTTCTTGCAGAAGAAACATTCGGCTTCTGATTGGTTGGCCTTGGTGGCACCGCCCTTTGCCTTGGTCTCACCAGACTTAGGCGCATTATGACTGGTCCTGGGCCTTTTCTTGCCCTTCCTCTTCTGATAAGAAGACTCACCAACCATCAGCACAGATCCCGATACCCTCTTCCCAATAGACATCTGTTTCTCATACTCAGTGAGCATGTTGTGCATCTCATGCAACTCAATGTCCAGCTCGTTCGTGTTATAGTCGACCACGAACGGGGAGAAGGACTCCGGAAGTGAGTGCAAGATCATATCCTGCTGCAACTCCTTGCAGAAGGTATACCCCAGCTTCTCAAGCTGTTCTATCAGACTAATCATCTGAAGAACATGGGGTCCCACAGGAGATCCCTCACGCAGAGCGAACTTGAACAAAGTCCCTGACAGCTTGGACCTTGCCGTCCGACTCTGCTCACCGAACATCTTCTTAAGATGCTCCAGGATCTGCTTAGCATCCATATGCTCGTGTCGCTTATGGAGTTCGCCACTCATTGACGCCAAGATGAGACACTTCACAGTGATACACTTGTCCTCGTACTTGGTATAATCACTGAAAGCCTCCTCATTCGCTGGAT
>CM071869.1:20992692-21011936 GCA_036759665.1 Gynandropsis gynandra | reverse complement strand
CCCGCCCCCGCCCCCCGCCGTGAGTCGCCGACCATCGCCCGCTCGGGCTCACTGCGAAACGCCAGCAGACGTCGCGACTCTGCTCCCCCTCGCGCACGAACTGCAACCTTTGCCGTTCGTGGTTGCTTCTACCGCGATGGGTGCACGGAAAAAACCCCGCTCCGTCGCCTTACCCGTGCGCCGCCCGTGCCGCCGCCTGCGGACGTTCTGGACACGCCGGCCGACCACTCTCCCACGACCGACGACCGTCGTTTGGCCGTCTAGAGGGTCGGTCGAGCTGCTGTCCTTCGATCCGCAAAGGTTTTGCTTACGTTTTTTCGATCCGATTTTCACCAAAATTCAAAAAACTAATCTAAACAGACGACCAGACGCTCTGATACCACTGTTGGGTCTGATTTGGGGTGCGGAAATGTGTTTTTATCAACCCGAATTTTTAGATCTAGTCATATTCAGATTAGTTTTTCGGGGTTCTCAACGATAAACAATTATAGAAACAATTTCGTACCTGTAACGTTGAATCTGTGACAATCGGATGATAGACTTGATAGTACAAGTCCTCTACGTGTATGCACGCCGAGATCGGATTCTGCCTTCAACGTTTGATGCGGAATTCTCGATGAACGAAAAGTATTTCGTTCTTCGTAGTTTTTCTTTTGACGACTACTAGGGTTTTGTGATTCTGAAATCTCATATCGAAAACCTAGTTTTCGTTTCTTAAATAGAATTATTAACTTTTAATAATTACACTTTTAACCCAAGACTATCCAAATATTACATAACAGGCATATAACTTTCATGTATTGTGTCGTTGCAAGCTCTTCCACGACCATTCGAGCAAACATGTTCTGGATCTTCTTGGCCCTAACCTTCATGAACGATCCATGTGTATTTGGTGTCTCATTTAGAGTCTAGTCCTCATCATCCCCCATTCTTCAAAAAAATTGCACCTCAAATCAAGATCTTTGTCAACATTAAAAATGAGCCAAGTCAATGACATTAAAAGTCGAACTGACAATGTACTCATCTAGTAACTCAATTTTGTAAATATTACAGTTGATGTATTTACGGATGCCGAAAGGTCCATCTCCTTGCATTAGTAGATGCAACTTTCCTATTTGGCAACCTTTGTTTGTGAACATGCACTCACACCGAGTCTTTTGATTAAAAGATCGTCTTCGCACATATTTGTTTTTTCACTGAGTGTGAGGCTTTGTTGGTGTTTTCTCATGTAGTTCTTTCTTTCCATCTAGTGGTTCCTTCTTCTGGAACTTGTCTTAGAACCCTAAAATGACTTGGAAATAAGGCTAGACACAAAATGAGTTATATCACTAGGAAACAACGCATCTTTGTGCGTAAGCACATTCATTTGTTGGGATAAAATGGTCGTGTTCTATCTCGCACTCATAGAAAGAAATGCTTTCCTCACGAGTGTACTCTCACATGTCTTTTTTCTAGATTTCTCTCAAAATTTTACTAATTTATGTTTATCTACCTCATTTTCACTCATTTCTTATACCTCTCATCCTTCTACAGCCGCAACTATTCTATTGTATCATCTATGTCGTGTTCAAGACTTTTCACACTACAATCAATGCTCCCTTTGTTGAGCATACTCCTCGTAATTCTCATTTGAGTGATGAGACATATCATCAGCCCCATATCTCATTTCGACGTGAACTTCCACCCCATATCCTTCATCTTGATTCAACCTTGATGTATCAGGATTTGGTTCAACCTTGCTACTCGTGTGTGGCTTCTCGTACACCTTTACATCGCTTCGTCCTCTAAAATTCCGGATTTGCAGCTTGATTTTACTGATATTTTTGTCTTTCAGATTCTTGACTCGATGGACATGTCTTGGTGCATGAAGTTTCCTTTACTTGTATGCATTCATATCCACATGTTATGGATTTCTAGCAACATATAGTATTCTCCTTGGTTGTTCTTGACAAACTTTACAAGTTGCATCTTCCACCCAATCAAGTCATTGGTTGATAATAGTGAATTCATCATGTAACAACTATGGATTTTCACCATCATGAGATGCATTTGCGTCTGCAACAAAGTTGCTCCTACACCCTGTGATTGTTCATCGCGGTGATTTCCTGAAGTTGACATCAACGATGCTACAAATCTCATAATCACTCAATAAGATATGTTTCCTTCAGTTTCATTTGATCTCATGTATTTTCATTGGTTTTGTTGTTCGATTTCAGTTGAAAACTCAAAAGAATCAAACTCAGAGTTAGTTCTCTATGAAATCAAACTAAATCTTGATACTACATGTGTCTGACGTAGCAAATGTATCCTAGTCCCCAAGTTAAATAGTAAGACACTCTCTATTTTTTTTTGTTTTCCTTTCTTTGTTTTTTTTTCTTTTTCGTTTGTTCCTCTATTTGGTTCTTGTTTATTTTTCCTTCCTTTTCTTCCTTTTTTTTATTTTTCTTTTCATTTTTGTTTGTTTTGTTTCTTTTGATTTTGTTTTTTTTTGTTTTAGTTGATCCTACAATGAAAATACAAAAATAAATACAAAATAAACTTAGCTAAACTAAAAGATAGTTCAAATGCAAGAACGAGATCTAATACCACTTGATCTAAACCTAGACTGAAAATTTTGAGATGATGAACCTGAAATTTGTTTTTCAGATGATGAATGCTCCAGACCTAAAACTATAACTTGACTAGCAAACTTCAGATGCAACGAATGATGTCACACCACTTGTGATCTAGTGTTGATAAGTCGATGAATAACTCAGAATCACTCCAAGAGTTCTTTAGCCCTAAAGAATTAGCAAAGGAAAAGAATGACTCTTAAAAAAATAGTTGAAATATTCTACAATAGATATCTTATTTATAAAGACAAAAATGTAACTGAAAACTAGGTAAATAAGTAAATAATAAAAAAGTACAGGAAAGTGATCGGTCGAGCAAAGGGACTCTTCAATCGAGCATCACATAAGATTTTTAACCTCAAATCCATCTTAATAAATATGATTGGTATCATAACTATTATGCTTGATCGAGTTGGGATGGTCGTTTAGACGATCAGTGTATCTCAGGCTAAGTGATCCACATATTTAAGTGCTTTTCTAACTCTATGATCCTCTTGATCTTCTATACTTGTAGACAAGTCATATATGTTTATCTTAATGCTTCTTGATGCTTTCGTGGTGCAATGGCAAGATCTTCCGCAACCATTCGAGCGAATATGGTCTGGATCTTCTTGGCCCTATACATACGGTGTCTTATTCAGAGTCTCATCCTCATCAGTATACATTACAATTTAACATAAATGTTAATTTCAATATAATAATTGATTCGAAGAAGAATCCAATTGACGTGTGAAAAGAAATTTTTATATACGACATCACATATCAAGTCACCTATGAATATATATAATGCCAAGTGAAAACAATATTTATCATATCAACATAAAATAAAAATTTATTAAATTGTTTGTTAATATGATATAACACGTATTTATTTTGAAAAATTAAATCGAGATTATATGTTTGTAGATATATTGGGTTCCGAAACTGCGCGATGCACGGGCTTTTAAAAAATTGTAAATTTATTTTTATAGTTTTATCTAAAAATAATGAATTATTATGACTTAATATAATTTAATGAATGTGTATTTAAACTCTTTTTTAAGATTTAAATTTATTTATGATAAAGAGGAGACAATTAATTATCATGAATTGATGTACTAAAAAAAATTTATAGCATCATAAAAGAACATATTATATAAAACGAAATTAATTTTGGAAAATGTGTAAAATTTTTTGTATGATTATTATGTAAACTTTTAAAAATCAATTTTAAAAGCTCATATAATAAAAAAAAGTGTACCCAAATAAAAACTAGATACGTAAAGAGATCGATATTCTTTTATCCAAGTATTCCATTAAAAACTATGAATCATCTAGCTTAAAAACATATTGTTTAGAAATTATTTGAATATTAATTTTCAAGAATTTTCTAATGATATTCAATCCGCGTAAATTTTATTGGTATCGTTGAATAAAGTGACAATGCACATGAATGTTAAATAAACTATACTATAATTAATAACAATATCAATTTTATATGAAAATTTTAAAAGTCATGTGAATTAGCGTCAGTCATGTTAGGATTATGATTGTAATCACATTACTTTTAATACAAATTTCTGTATAAAATGTTTATTTGTCTGATTACCCGTTACTTAAATCCCAGAGTCTTTCCTTAATTTCAGCCGTGGTTTGTTTGCTTCCTAATTTAGGTTTTTTCTTCAATTTTTCTGCAGAAGCCCATTTTTAAATCTGTGGGCATTAACGCTTCCTCCTCTCTCTCTGTAGACACAACTTCCCTCTTCTTCTTCTTCTTCTTCTTCTTCTTCGCATATCTTTCTCTTCTATTTTGTGCTTTTCTCTCTCTTTTCATAGTTGACCCCCGCCGCCGCTTCTTCTTTCTGCATGTCGTCGATCTACCTGCCGTCGTCGGGCTCTTCTCCTTTGCGCACGCCGATCTGCTCTCCTCTGCGTCTGTCGAGCTGCTCCCCTCTGCCTCCGCTGCTTCGTCTGCCAATCTGAACTCCGAGCTGGCCTCCATGTCTGCCGCCGTTCAGCTCTCCTCCTCCGCGTCGCCTTTGTTTCTGTCGGTCGCTGGTCCACCTGTCATTGGTCCTCTGCTGTGCTGCCCGTCGTGCGTCTGTCCGCCGAGCAGATATGTCTGCTCGTCTCCGTCGTCTCTTAGCTGGCTGTCGTACCGAGAACGTCAGCAGCTTCACAAATGACCATTTGTTAACCTAAACTTCGAGATCATTGTATTGAAAACATGATTTGCATTCGAAATCTACGAGCATGTCGTACCTGTGGAAACTCAACTAGGGAGGCAGCTTGATCAGCGTCGAGGAGGAGATCGGGCTTCAAGGGGATGATATCGATAAAAGTGCGAGGCGGATGCCCACAACCAATGTGATGATATTTACCCTTTTATAAATGAGAATCGTTACCGTTTCAAAGTTTGAAAGGAGTGGATATAATGATGGAAGAAATGGACATTGATATTCAGAAATATATTTTAACTTCCATCATATTTTAATGTTTTTCATAAAAGAAACAAAAAATGTTTAGTCATTTATAACCGATGGGTAAGACCTTTCAATAATATGTATGAGGTCTATAATTAACTTAAAATTTATAATTAACCTTACAATAAATTTAAAAATTTTAAAAGAATTTTTTAATGATGTGGAACAACCAAAACATATAAAATAAATTTTAATATTAAAATATTTAATTAATAATAAATAAAATGAAAAATAATTTTTAATTTAAATATTAATGAAATAATGCATATGAATATTAGAAACATTTAATAATAATATTATTAATATTATTAATAATATAATATATATGTTTATATCATTTTAAAAGAATCTTATACATTAAAATTTTAAAATAAAATTTTAGATATTTGGCTTTCTAAAAAAATATATTTATATAAATTTCAAAAATATCTAATTATAAATGTAAATAATGATTTAATATTCAGAATGATAATACAATCCAAATATATTTAATTCTAAATATATTTATATCATTATCGGCGACAATGTATATTTGTAATAACATTTTATTTCAACAATGCATATTATGATCGATTTTTATGGGTCATTTTAATAGAAGATAATAAAAAATGAAAGAACAAATTAATTATGTGACTATTTATAATACTTTGAGAATAATGTAATATTATAAATTATTATATTTTTAAAATATGTAAAAATATAATTATAACAATAACACTAAAAAATTAAACTAATAATTATAAAAAATTAAAGGATTATAAAAATGTGGAAAAAATAATAAATATGTGACCATTATAATACTTCCAAAAAATAAAAATAATGGAAATAAAAAATATTTCTTTCAATAATAAGTTTTTAATTATATATAAAATATAAATTTATATCAATTTAAACAAATAATAAAAATATAATTATAAAATATTTTATTTTTAACAATTAAGAATTAAAAAAATGTATCTTATGTAAAACAATAATTATAACAATAATGATTGAATAGAAAAGTTATAAACAATTTAAAAATTAAATACATTTATTCTTCAAATCATAAAAATTATAATACTCCAAAAAATAATGTAATATTAATTAAACATTTTTTCTTTCAATAATATTAATATATAGATAATTTTTAGTCATATATAAAAATATAAATTTATATCAATTTAAACTAATAATTAAAATAAAATTAAATAATTATAATAATTATTAAAAATATTTTATTTTTAACAATTAAGACATATATGTTATGTAAAATAATAATTATAACAATAATGATAACAAAATTAGTAAAACGTATTTTCTCTCCAACCTCTAATATTTTTATCCAACGTTTTTCCATTATTTTTTCCATTAAATTTAATAATTAAATTATATGATTATGACCACATTAAAGATTGAATGGTAAAATTATATACAATTTAAAAATTAAATATATTTACTCTTCACATCATAAAAATTACAATACTCCAAAAATAATGTAATATTAATTACAAAATATTTTCTTTCAATGAAATTAATATATACATAAGTTTTTAAGTATATATAAAAATATAAATTTATATCAAATTTAAACAAATAATTAAAACAAAATTCAATAATTATAATAATTATAAAATTTATATCAATTTAAACAAATAATTAAAACAAAATTCAATAATTATAATAATTATAAAATATTTTATTTTTAACAATTAAAAATTAAAAAAGTGTATGTTATGTAAAACAATAATTATAACAATAATGATAAAAAAATTAGTAAAACTTCATATCTCTCCAACCTTTAACATTTTTATCCAACCTGTTTCTATTAGATTGAATAATTAAATTATGTGATTATGACCATATTAAAGATTGAATAGAAAAGTTATATACAATTTTAAAATTAAATATATTTATTATTCAAATTTAAAAATTATAATACTCCCAAAAATAATGTAATATTAATTAAGAAATATTTTCTTTCAATAATATTAATATATAGATAATTTTTAGTTATATAAACTAAAAATTAAAATAAAATTAAATATTTATAATAATTATAAAATATTTTATTTTTAACAATTAAGAATTAAAAAGTGTATGTTATATAAAACAATAATTAAAACAATAATTAACTAAATGTTATTTCAAATAAATATATAAATTTTTTTTTATTATTTATTAATTTACGAGTTTTTTATTTATTTACATATATATTAACTAAAATATCCTCTAAATTAATATAAATATTTTGTGTTTCTTTAAAATATTAATATTACTAATATATGTTTCATTTTAAGTAATTTATGAATGATAATTAATGTACAATAAAAATGAAATAAAATGATAATAGGATGATGAGGTAAGAGATTTTACAACCTTTTATATATAGATTTTATCTTTTTTTTTTAATTTAGAGAGTTTATATATAAAATCTAGTTTAAGAATTAAAAAATTCTTGATATAGTTCAAAAAGTTTTAGAAAAAGATTTTCGAACAACTTTCACTTCGGAATATAAAAAATCTAGGGCTAGGTAAATAACAAATATTTGCAAATATCAGACTATTTGTAATTGTATTCGGCGAATATCCAAATGTAATATTTGTATTTGTAAATTTGGATATTTCTAAATACGAATATTTGTCGAATATATGGATATTCGTCAGATATACTGATATTCGTATCTGAACCTAAATTTTTTTAATGTATAATATATATATATATATATAGACATTTTAATAAAAAAACAATAATCATCAAATATAATCTAAAACTAAAATTTCAAATCGCGCAAAGACAAAAATATACATAATATAAATAAAACAAAACACAGAATCTTCACATTCATCTTCAAACCAGTCATTTAAATTTAATTTCGTGGAATATTCTATGAATATTGTCAATTCACCTAAAATAATGAATTAAATTGTTAGATTACACACTAAAATAAAATTTGCAAAAAGTTATATATTTAGTGAGTTCTTTATTTCTTTATATATTTAATGTCTCTATAACATTATCCAATCTATTTGAATTAGAACCAATCTTGAGTATAAATTAAATCTTCAACAATATTAGTTATTTTAAAGTATTTGGTATTTTATTCCTCCAATCATAAATATATTACATATTTACCTATATATATTTATATAATAAATATTTAAATAAGATTAATAATATTTTTTATTTCCGATTTGATCATTAAAATTAATTTTGTTATATATATATATTAACTAAATTTTCTATTTAATATTTACGAATAGTTCGGATAATTGAAACTATTATTTGTATTTCTATTTATCGAATATATTATTTTTAATATTTATATTTAAATTTATATCTGCAGATATTTGAAATTTCGGTTCGAATATGAATCGGATACGAAAAACTAAAAAAAACTCTATTATATAAAAATGGTTTTGTTTATCTCGTCTCTCTCTCTCTGCTGCGACCACATCAGCAGAAAGGAAAAAACAAACAAACATCGTATTCACTCCAAAAGAACGTTTTTGCTCTCCACAATCTATCCTCCAATTCCTTGCATCTAGAACCATCTCCCCTGATGTTTCTCCTTCTTCTTTGGCGGGAGATCTGAGATTGAATCTCCGGATAGTTCTACGATGGCTTTGGTGCTTCTATCGCGAAGGATAAGGTTGAGGTAATTTGTTGATTTAGCAATCCTCTTCCATTATTTTTCCTCCGCTTCGAGTTTGCGCTTTGTTGGTTTCTTAGTAACGATGAGCTCATTTTTTGTTTATGGCACTTAAGGTGAGGCGATCCGTTGGAGAGCTTCTACTGCGAAAGATAAGGTCGAGCGGCAAATTGATGGCGAGGGTGAACCTATGTTTGTTGCTCGAAGAGGGCGGTCAACAATGGAAGGTAGAAACGGAATCAGGTTTTAGGTCTTGGAGACGACTCAATACTGAGCGACGTTTGCGGAATTGATGAGAAGAGAGCTGTAGGTGAGGACGATTTCTTCAACCATACAACAATGGTGTTGCTGTGGAGGACGATTTTCTCACGTGCCTCAAGCTCCATCGTTGCTCTTGTCCCTTAGTTTCCAGGTTTCAGTATCTATTACATGCCCTTTGTCCCTCATTTTTGGCTAATACTCGGATGCTCCTGGTGTTATTGATTCCATCCACCTGATCCAAAACACCAGATGGATTACCCTTTCATCTGCGGATCAGTTGCAACGTCTAAGCTCATGGAGTTTGTTGGAACTAAATGAGCCACTAATTAGCAACATCTGTGTTCGATGACAGATTTCTCTTTGTCGAGGTTATTCAAGGCACATTCACCGAAGTATGTTCTACAATTTCGATTCCTTTTTGGCTTCTATGGTGTCTCTCACAATTGGTCTGCATTTTGTCGGTCTTCTTAGTCCTTTGTTTCGTCTGCCTTTGATTTGTCTATAAGTTCGTTTCTTTGCTTTTTATGTGTTTGGTACAACAAATCTAAAAAACCTATTTGCTTCTCTCTACCGGCGTTTTGAGGGTTAACTTACTGCATTAATACAACAGGTATGTTGTGACGATTTCTCTGTGTTTAGGATTTGGCAGGGTGGAAGTCTTTGCAACAGTGGCTCCTCTGACCTGTTGCTATTGACATGGATGTGAGTTATTCCATAAACACAGGCTATTATATCGATCAAAGTATGTTAATTTTTAAGGAATCATGGAGCTTTCTGGTTCCTGTAATAATCTCGAACAAGCCTTGCGAAGGATGCATCATTAGCCATCTCTTATGTTTGATGTGTATCTTCAAATGCCATGTTCTCACCAAATTTCCAGCAGGGTTAACCACTCAATGATCATTGGTTTGAAGTGTTTCAGTAGTAAATCACCAAGTTCACTTCCTTATGATCAATGCCCTCACTATTAAAGGATTTTGCATTGTTCCTGGATTTCGTGTGTCTATTCTAAGGTTAATGTGCAGGTTTGTAGAATTCGTTGGTATATGATTTCTAAAGATGGTTTTATGACATTTAAGGAAATTTGAATTGGTTCCTCTTAAAACCTTTGCTGTCAACAGGGTATGCATTCATTATGTTGTTGATAATTGGTCGCAAATGGCTAACTAAGTAAGAATATCCGGGAGTAAAGTCAATATCACAACCAAAATTGTAGGTAAACTTAGTGTTCTTCTAATTGATTTATTGTGTCTCCTTTTGTCAAGGCAGATATGAGAGCATTTTAAGGTAGTTTAAATGTGTTTCATGCAATAGTTGTTAAGCCTTGATTTTTTTATCTTCTCACCTTTCACATGGAATGTGTAAACATCTTGCGATACCTAATTAATGTTTTTTGACGACCTTTCTGATCGTGGTATTTTTGTGAAGCTTTTTGTTGGTTTTGTACCAAGGACTACTAGAGAAGAAGATGCGAGTCATTGTACATACATTATTGTCATATTCAGGAAAAACATCTTATGGTGCTTTATTCTGACTCCAGATTTTTCATTTTTCCTTATTATTATTGTTATGACTCGACATTTGTCCAATTTTTGAATGATATGGAAATGTTCTCAGAGTTGTTTTCATCAAGTACATAAGAATTGGATGACAACAAGGTATGTATATTTTTTCGGGAAATAGTTTTCAAGTCTCTTCAAAAGGCTGATGCGAAACAACCATAGTCTCATTGTTTGTTTCTATTTGTATACAACTAATTTCCAGTTTGTTGTCGGAGATTCTGATTGCAAAAATTGGCGATCTTCCCCATATGAAACTTGTGCAACTCTTTGGCTCCTTTCGTCGATCCTTATGTATTTGTTAAACCTACCTCTACATCACCCTTCTTTGCCTAGATAAGTTTTCCTTTTTAGATATCTCATTAAACTTCATTGTAAATAGGATTTAGCAAGAAATCAAAATTAGTGAGAGAGAAGAATAAACTATGTAGAGATCAATTATACTGATAATTCTTTTTAACAACAAGAAATATAGTATTATATTTTCAAGATTTTTCAATAATATGTAATGATTTTCTAATGAAATACATGCCACTAAAATAAATTATGGTAATTTTGAATGAATTTTTACCATTTTTGGATTCATTAATATTTTCAATAGATAGAGATCTGAAAATTTATTGATGGTCAATAGATGGAGATTGAGGTACGGTACGAGACTCGTAATGATAGAAGCGTTCCAATTTTGAGTTCATATTTTTTTTATCGGAATCATGAATAATTTATATTACTTTAGAGTTCAAATAAATATTTGTATATCATATAACATATTTCTTTGCTTTAAAATATAATACACGTGTTGTATGTTTATATATATTTGTTTGAATATATTAGTTCAATTTCATAGATTAAATAAAACACTTTTGTATTGTATTTTTAAATTTTTTTACAAATATTTGATTTCACATAGGATAATATTTACATTATATTATCTAAATTTAAAAACATTCATTCTAATGTAATTATCGTATGATCAAATTTTGTACAAATCAAAACGATTCGACTTTGATTGATATAATAATACGTATAATCTTATTATTATTTTGTGATTATGATATTTGAAATAATATAAAAAGTATTCTAAAACAGAAACGGAAATTTTAAAATATCATTACAATAAATAAATTTCGAACATATGTTTATACAGAATAATTATTTTCACTTTCAAATATTACTAAAAACACCCTTTACATGTCATTTATTTTATTATCTAAAAAAATTACAAATTTTATAATTTAACTATTAAAATCACTACGATAATTTTATATATAAAATATAAATAAACTCCTTCAAATAATAAATCAATTTTCGAAATAAAAAATTATTTAAGATATTGCACATATCATAATCTAATAATTTATTAAAAGAGGCGGAGAGTTCTAAGATTTTAATCAAACAAACTAACTAAAATATAAATCATATATATAAAAGTTCTTGCAAAAGGAGGTTTGTGGTGAAGCCATCTAAGCAAGTCTTTTTATAAACTAATTTTTTATTAACTATAATTATATTGATCATTAATGTAATTAAATGACTTCAAATTTTTAAATAACTCTTTTAATATCTTATTAATATCCATAAAATCTTTACATAAAAATAGGAAAATCTATATATATTATACAAATATAAATATTTAAAATGTTTTAAATTTATTATTCTTAATCAAATATTAATATATATATATAAGTTTTTGGAAAAGGAGGTTTGTAGTGAAACCACCTAAGCAAGTCTTTTTTTAACTAATGTTTTTATTAAATATAATTATATTGATCATTAATGTAATTAATGACTTAAAATTTTTAAATATCTCTTTTAGTATCTTAATATCTTATTAATATCCATAAAATCTTTACATAAAATAGGAAAAATCTATATATATTATACAAATATAAATATTTAAACTATTTTTAAATTTATTATACTTAATCAAATCTATATATAAAAAATAGCAAAATCCTTGGTTTCTCATGCCACCTCACCATGTTTTGTTGTTTTATTATTTTTTTCTACAAAAATTAATAATATTTATTTTGTATATTTAATGACATTTTTAAAACTTCTTTCTTCAATTAATGTGCAATATTCTAAAAATTAAAAGACTTTAATATATTTCAATAAATTAATTTATAAAATCAATTTTAAATATAAATAAAATTAAATGGTTCAAAGTTTACAAAAGTTTGAATACAAATTAAATTACAATTAACTATTTCAAAATTTAAATTACAATTAAATAAAACATTTACGTATTTATTTGAATAAAAATATATAGTATATTTACATGAATGTTTAGTTATAAAAATATGGAAACAATGTTAGAAACTAATGAAAAGGACATAAATATAATATAACAAAATAATCATATAAATTTGTTATATAAATTTATATAACTTTTTTAATGAAAGTTTGGTTATAAAAAATTTGATAAACAACAATATTAATGAAATAAATTAAATAAATAAAATATAGACATAATAATATAAATTTGTTATGTAAATCCGTGCAAGGTATTTCTTCCTGAAATTTATGAAATATTTTAATATTTCAAAATTTGATTTTATATGTAATTATATTAAAAAAATTACATATTTATATGTAGCAAAATCCTTGACTTCTCATGATGCCACCTCACCATTGTTTTGTTATTTTATTATTTTTTCTAAAAAATTAATAATATTTATTTGTATATTTAATGACATTTTTAAAACTTCTTTCTTCAATTAATGTGCAATATTCTAAAAATTAAAACAGACTTTAATATATTTCAATAAATTAATTTATAAAATCAACTTTAAATATAAATAAAATTAAATGGTTCAAAGTTTACAAAAGTTTGAATAAAAATTAAAATACAAATTAAATTACAATTAACTATTTCAAAATTTAAATTGCAATTAAATAAAACATTTACATATTTATATGAATAAAAATATATAGTATATTTACATGAATGTTTAGTTATAAAAATATGGAAACAATGTTAGAAACTAATGAAAAGGACATAAATATAATATAAACAAATAATCATATAAATTTGTTATATAAATTTATA
Source organism: Gynandropsis gynandra (assembly GCA_036759665.1). Classification (NCBI taxonomy): domain Eukaryota; kingdom Viridiplantae; phylum Streptophyta; class Magnoliopsida; order Brassicales; family Cleomaceae; genus Gynandropsis; species Gynandropsis gynandra. Next base: position 20,998,361 of record CM071869.1, on the reverse strand, counting down.
TAACTTTTTTATTCATGAGCTCTACAAAATATTTCAAAATTTAAATTCTATGTATAATTATATAACATGTTTATATATTTATATGAATTTAAATTTTATGCATAATTATATAAAAAGTTATGTATTTATATGAATAAATAAATAAATATATCATGTTTACATGAAAATTTGTTATGAAAAATAACAAATATTAGAAAATAATGAATTGAGAAAAATAAATAAACTATAGACAAATAATAATAAAATTTGTTATATAAATCCATATAAAGTTTTTTATTCATGAACTATACAAACTATTTTAATATTGCAAAATTTAAATTTAATGTAATTATATAAGAAATTTACTTATTTATATGGATAAAATAATATAGTATATTTATATGAAAGTTTGGTTATAAAAAAAATTAAAAAATAATATTAGAAAATAATGAAATAAATAAAATAAATAAAATATAGACATAATTATATTAAAAAAATATTACATATTTATATGAATAAAAATATATACTATATTTACATGAAATTTGGGTTATAAAAAAATTGAAAATTATTAGAAACTAATGAAATGAAATGAGATAAATAAATAAAATATTGATAAATAATCATATAAATATGTTATATAAAACTATATAAACTACACAATATTGTAATATTTCAAATTTTAAATTTTATATGTAAAATATAACAAATTTACGTATTTATGTGAATAAAAATTAATAGTATATTTATATGAAATTTTGGTTTGGAGAAATTCTCATTCGTTTATTATCCAAAATGATTGAATGTAGCGTAAATCTGAAAAAAATGAATATAAGGGTGTTTGTTTGGCTCTTTGAAGAAGTAGAGACAAAAGTACGTTTGAACATAGAATCACCATGCTTGAAAGTAAAATAATGAAAGTTACTCGGTATAAAATTCTTCTTGATTCAAGGTTTTTGTATGTGATACTAACAATTATGGTTTTATATGGTAAATAATTTATTTTTCAAGTTGTTAAGAAGATATTGGAGTGAAAAAAAATGAATAACATCAAGTCTATAACATCTCATAGGAGTTTAGAAGCTGTGAACATAAAGAATAGTGGAAGACAAGTGAATTATAAATGCACATCGATACACACTTTTGAAGCGTTGGATCGAACATTGAAGGACATTATGGCTCCGATTGCTATGGAAGGAGACGGAAAAATATTTGGTGGGAAAACAGTTCTTCTTGGCGGTGATTTCAGACAAATCTTACCTGTTACTCGAGGAGGGAGAACAGACACGATTTTAACATCTTTCAAAATTGGCATTTTCTAAGTTCCAAATATTTTTTATAGCTATGTTATATATGTTTCCATGTCTCAAGTCTCTCTGATATCAATATCTTTCAAAATTTATATGGAAAATAGATCGTACACATTATTAATGTTCGTTCAGTTGTCTTTAAAGGTAATTACTATACAGATAGAATAATTTTCATTTCATGCTTTTAATACATTATCTGTCAACTATAAATTCATTTACAACTCATTGGTTTTAAAACAGGTTTTTTCAACCGAAACCAATTTAAGCACCAACCGAGGTTTATTTGTCTTAAAACAATCGCATCAATATTGCCATATGATATTCATTCTTTCTGTTAGTTTTTTATTAATTTCAGAATTCTGCCAACTCTCTCATGGTTTAGAACCGATTCATACGAGTCTTATTTTTAGTTATATGACATTGTTCTCAATATTTTTTTATTTATTTATATTAAAAAGATCGCATAACTATTATTCCAAACATGTTCTGATTACAATCTCAACTACATAAAACATCATAACCTAATTTTGATTTTGATCGATCCCACGCATCGCGCGGGTTAGTTTCCTAGTTATATATATAAAAGTTTTTGTAAAAGGTGGTTTGTGGTGAAGCCACCTCATCAAATCTTTTATTTTATTTATAAAATAAATTTTTATTGAATATAATTATATTGATCATTAAAAATTATTAAATGTAATTAAATGATTTAAAATTTTTAAATATTTTTTTATATTTTATTAATATCCACAAAATCTCTTCAAACCTAATATTATAATATTTTACATAATTATTTTAATTTTTTTTTTAATTTTTGAATATTCAATGAAATATTAATATATATTAGTTATAAATAATATATTAAACCTAATATTATAATATTTTACAAAAAATATTTTACATGTTTTTAAATTTATTATATTTAATCAAATATTAATATATTATTTATAAAATCTATGAATATATTGATTTTCGTAATTTTTATGATTTGATAAATAAATATATTTAAATTTTAAATTGTATATAACTTTTATATTCAATCTTTAATAAGTTTTACTAATCTTGTCATCATTATTGTTATAATTATTGTTTTACATGATATACACTTTTTTAGTTCTTAATTGTTAAAACAAAATATTTTATAATTATTATAATTATTTAATTTTATTTTAATTATTAGTTTAAATTGATATAAATTTATATTTTTATATATAAATAAAAATCATCTTTATAGTAATATTATCGAAAAAAAATTTATAATTAATATTACATTATTTTTTAGAATATTATAAGTGGTCACATTTTATTTATTTATTTTTCCACATCTTTATAATCCTTTAATTTTGTTATAATTATTAGTTTAATTTTTGTTATAACTATTGTTATAGCTATAATTTTACATAACATTCACTTTTATTGTAATTATTAATTTTTAAAAATCTTATAATTTATAATATTACATTATTCTCAAAGTATTATAAATGGTCACATAATTAATTTTGTTTTTTTCATATTTTTATAATATTTTATTAAATTGAACACATAAAAATCGGTCATAATATACATTTTTGAAATAAAATGTTATTACAAATATGCATCGTCCGATAATGATATCATATAAATTACATATATAAAAGTTCTTATAAAAGGAGGCTTGTGGTGGTCTTTTATTGTTTTAAAATAAATTTTTTATTGAATATAATTATATTCATCATTAAAAAAGTATTAAATGTAATTAATTATATTATATATATAAAAATTCTTGTAGGATTGTGGTGAAGCCACCTCACCAAGTCTTTTATTTTTTTAAATAATTTTTTATTGAATATAATTATATTGATCATTAAAAAATTATTAAAAGTAATTAAATGATTTAAAATTTTTAAATATATCTTTTAACATCTTATTAATATCCAGAAAATCTCATCAAACCTAATATTATAATATTTTACATAAATTATTTTAATTTTTTTAATTTTTTAACATTTAATGAAATATTAATATACATTAGTTATAAATAATATATTAAACCTAACATTGTAATATTTTACAAAAATTATTTTAAATGTTTTTAAATTTATTATATTTAATCAAATATTAATATATTATTTATAAAATCTATGTATATATTTATGATTTAAAAAATAAATATATTTAAATTTTAAATTGTATATAACTTTTCTATTCAATCTTTAATGTTGTCATAATCATATAATTTAACTATTACATTTAATGGAATAAAAATTAATGAAAAAAATATTAACGGTTGGAGAGAGAATAAGTTTTACTAATTTTGTCATCATTATTATTATAATTATTCTTTTACATTATATAAACTTTTTTAATTCTTAATTGTTAAAACAAACTATTATTAGTTTAAATTGATATAAATTTATATTTTTATATATAATTAAAAATTATCTATATAGTAATATTATCGAAAAAAATATTTTATAATTAATATTACATTATTTTTAGAGTATTATAAGTGGTCACATATTTATTTAATTATTTTTTCCACATCTTTATAATCCTTTAATTTTGTTATAATTATTAGTTTAATTTTTGTTATAACTATTGTTATAGATATAACAAGTGGTGGGCGTTTCGGGTTTCGGGACGGGTTCCTCGGATTCGGGTTGGGTTCGGGTTCCTCGGGTTTTAAAAAATTGAACCCATAAAAACCCATTTGGTTTTCAGGACGGGTTCTTCGGGTTTCGGATTGGGTTCGGGTTGTTCGGGTTCTGAAATATTGAACCCAAAAAAACCCGAATTGTATTCGGGTTCGTTCGGATTCTTCGGGTTCTTCGGATTTTCAATGGGTAATTCGAGTTTTCAATGCTCACATGAAGCTTATCAGTACCCTTGGCTGACTAGGTGACATAATCCATAACGAAAGCACCAGCCAAATTGTTGGGCAGATAGGTACTGAGATCAAGATCCTCAACAACAGTCATTGAGTCAACGTAAAGATTGAAATAGAGTTGGTTCAGAGAGACACTCACAAGATCACAGAAATGAAACCGGATGAAGTATTGAAAACCTGGATCAACATTGAATACCCAAGTGACATTGAAATTGCTATTAGGGTTATATGCAGAATTCATCTCCGTACAAGTTCCATAGACAAATCTTGGAGCAGTATCTTCAGTTGCATAACCAGGGAGATAGTTAACAGAATCGATCTTGGACACAGTTGTAGCAAGATTCTTCTCTAACATAAAACCAGAATCAGACACACATGTTCTTGAAAGAGTATCGTTATTTGGTGTAACCATGGGTCCACCCATATTCACTCTAGCAACTGTCTCAAGAGCCTGCCATGACAAGCCCAGAAACCTCCCTGGATTTCCTATGAACAAAGCATCATCAGTGATCAATGTGTCGGGAACAGACACAACCTCAATGGCGTTGACAAAGGCAAATGAATTCACCGAGGGAGTAAACGTAAGCACCAAATCATCTGTAGTCACATTCAACGAGTATTCCTTTACAACTCTTGACTTCACTGTGAACTCATTGAGGAGAACATGTTTATCCGACCAAACAACAAACTTAGCCGAAGTCATTTGGAAGTTCTAGTAGTTAAATGGATCGAAGTGAAGCCGAATCCAGTGTCGGCCTCGACGAACAGAGAAAGTGTACTTAGAGACTTGTAGGAGTAATGGGGAGATGAAGAGTCCTAACCTAGCAGCATTGGAGATCCCATGGTCTAGGTTCAATAGGCAAACTAATTGAGGAAGACTCAAGGTGTAACACACACTTTCATGCCTATTCCTATGCTGAATTAAAGTGTGTTTCCGTTGATGATTAAGGGATGAATCTTGGATTCTTAATGACGCTAATAGCTTCAAAGTGGAATAGTGACAGACTATTTCTGATTAGCAACACCTATATGAGATTGATGTGGGGTCGCATCTTTGAGAACGATATGGCTAAGTTCTCTAAAATTCTCACGAATGAAGGATATGTTCAGGACCAGAATGAACACAACCGTAAGAATCGAAATGTATCGTTTGGTATGTGTGATACTTATTGTTTTGATTTACTGCGAAACGTGAGTAGTTCAAGACTTGAGTTCACTATCTCACAAAGTAAATTCGATAAGTACTCACTATGAAAGGTTCAAGTCCAAAAGACACCTTTCAGATGCATATCTAAACACCATTCTCAGAAGTTACGAAATGGTCCTAATATCTTATTTTCTATTCAAATGTGGGGTATTGTCTCGGTTTGAATAGAAAATGTGGGGTATTGTAGGAGTAATGGGGAGATGAAGAGTCCCACATTGGAAAAATAACATGAATGAACCCATGTATATAATGGGTTATTCAATAGTCATGTCCAAAAGGATTACAAGACCATGGGCATGGGCTTCTT
>CM071869.1:20946396-20975810 GCA_036759665.1 Gynandropsis gynandra | reverse complement strand
CATATTTGGTCGCATGAGTTGTCCATGGGTCATATGTGGTCGCATGAGTCGTCCATGGGTCATATGTGGTCGCATGAGTCGTCCATGGGTCATATGTGGTCGCATGAGTCGTCCATGGGTCATATGTGGTCGCATGAGTCATTCATGGGTCATATGTGGTCATATAGGGTCGCATGAGTCGTACAAGGGTCTTATGTGTTCGCATTAGACGTCCATGGGTCATGTTTGGTCGCATGAGTCGTCCATGGGTAATGTTTGGTCGCATGAGTCGTCCATGGGTCATAGGTGGTCGCATGAGTTGTACAAGGGTTATGTGTGGTCGCATGAGTTGTACCCGTTTAAACCTGATTATAATTTAATCCGATTGAGCGTCGCATAACAGGTCATATTGGGTCATAATCTTACGAACAATAGATGCAAAATAAGACATTTTCAACGTTTAAATATTGATTACATAAGGTCTCAAAGGTTACAAAGGTCACAAGAGTTACATAAGGTTACATAAGGTCTCAAAGGTCACAACGGTTAAAACAAGGAAAGAAAAAAAGTTAAAGCAAATAGAAAAAGGCAAAAAGAAGTTCGAGAAAAAAAAGGAAAGAAAAAAAGGTCAAATTTGCCGAAGATTAATGACTCATCGGAGCCCTTCCCCACAAGAAATGCTCCATTGACATTTCGGGCTGTGAGTCATGTATGGTGAGTTCCACGGTAGCAAATGACCTCCAACCGTGACCTTAGGTAACGCGGATGTCTGAGTCCGCCGATTACCAAGACCTTATGTAGTGCAGATACATCACAAAGTCCTCCATCCAAGTTGTAAGTACTTGTGTGTATCTGCATACAGACTGAGTCCGACGATTACCAAGACATTGAGTAACAAATAGACAGCACGATGCCCTGGGTCGACCATGTGACCTTAACGGTCACAAGGTAACAAGGATTTTTCAGAGAATTTAGGGTTAGATGTTAGAAATCGCCCTTTTGAGAGAATGAAAGACTCGAAACAAGAGATGATTTGGTGCTTGTTGTAGCTTTACTGTTTTTTCTCCTCTATTTATAACGAAAAATAAATGGACTGCTACAATCCAGAAAGACAATTATTTCAATGTGGCATTGGTAAAATAAAAAGCATAGCTAGAACCTCGAAAAAGTAGTAGTCTGACATTGAAAAGACTAGTCGAAAGGGTCGAAATGGTCGAAAGGGTCGCAATGGTCGGAAGGGTCGCAATGGTCGGAAGGGTCGCAATGGTCAAAAGGGTCGCAATGGTCGGAGGGGTCGCACGGGTCCAACATATTTTGATTTGAGCTGTATTTTCAAAATTTTATTCATATTATTTGTAAATAATAAATTAGTATCGCAGGGGTCAAGGGTCGCAGAAGGACAAGGGTCACAGGGGTCCAAGGGTCGTAGAGGTCGCAGGGATCCAAAGGTCACAGAGGAACAAGGGTCGCAGGGTCAAACTGGATCGATGGGTCGAAGTGGGTCATAAGGTCACAAGGGTATTTTGGGAATATCAACATTTATACGGATATTTTTGAAATTAAAATTTTTTTCTTTTTCGTGAAGGACATTTTTGAAATGTTTTAACGCTACAAAGGTATTTTTGAAGTTACCCTTTGACTGGAAATAAGAGTTTTACCCTAACTTTTATCTTATAACAAATTTTAATATATATATATATGTATTATTTTATAATTTAACACTTTATAGGAGGAAAATGAAAGGACGTAGGTATGAAATTTTGAGAAATTTCTGTTAATATGCAAAAACAAAAAGTCAATTATTTGTTAAAATAAATTTAAAAATGAAAGGAACAAATCGGGTCAAAGAACAATATGCAATTCTGTTCAGGCAAGTCCATGTGCTCACATCACATGTCTCATCCTCTCCTTCCTCCTCCTCCGCCCGTTTTTTTTTGTTTTTTGCTTGATTAGCTGAGAGAAAACTTCAACTCCTCAGTCAACAAAATCAGGAAGAAGATAAACAAAGAGAAGACGAACCAAAGAAATTCAAAATAAACCAAACAATTAAAAGGAAAAACAATGAAGGAAGGAAACGATGGGTTTGTTCGAGCGGATCAGATTGATCTGAAGAGCTTAGATGAGCAGCTTGAGAGACATCTGACAAGGGCTTTGACTTTAGAGAAGAACAGGAGGAAAGATGAAGACGACGTCGTCTCCTCCACACTCACCGGGGCCGTCGCGTCGGCATCCTCCTCCGCCGTCTGCGGGGGCTTGGCCCTTAACGGCGGTGGAGTAGGGTTGAGGCGGCAGAGACTGGAATGGGAAATCGACCCTTCCAAGCTCATCATCAAAGGAGTCATCGCACGAGGCACATTTGGGACCGTCCATCGCGGAATCTACGACGGCCAAGATGTTGCCGGTGAGTCAACGTCCTGTGATTATTAGCTTCGACTTGTGTTCTTGCATTTGTGTAGTAACAATGAAATGTGTTTCTCTCCAATTCTAAAGCAATTTTCTCGGGATTGTTATTCTGATCGATTCTTTGAAAAGTCATGTTGGAGGGGGAAAAGGGAAACAAACAATATTTAGCAAACTTCTATGTTCTTGAGCACTTATATACCATGGTTTGATATTTGCTCGATATCAAGAGCAGAGATCTTTCCGCAAAATTGTAAGACTATGATTGTACTATTCTTTCATATTTAGCGCAAATTTAAGTTCTCTTCATTTCGTTGAAGTTTCCAAAGATTAAAACATGTTTAGTCACAAACCTTATCCTATGTTTGCTTTCCCGAGTTTTGTGGTACAATTTGAGTATATGAACTCACATTCCTTAAAAAAAAAAATTTGGAGGAGCATATGGTATGCGGTTATTGAGGCATTCTTGTCAACTCCGTGAAGCCAACACGGGTTGTGATTATAATTTTTTAGCCAGTTAAAGGCCTACTTGGATAATTATGCTTGTGCTTGTCGAACTTTCATGTGATTCCAGCTGTTGTTGTTTACTCTATAATTTTCTTTTATGAGCAAAAGAAAAAGGTAAAAGAAAAAAAAGCTAGCAAATATGTTTGCGTCCGAGTTTATGACCTATCAATAATTCACCATATGAAACTGTTGTCTTAACAGAAAATGTGGTGGCGATAAATTTTCACTGATGTTCATTGGTTTATTCTTGTTTTACTGCAGTGAAATTGCTTGATTTGGGTGAAGAAGGTCATAGAACAGAAGCTGAAATCGCATCGTTGAGGGCAGCTTTTGCACAGGAAGTCACAGTGTGGCATAAACTTAATCATCCTAATGTTACTAAGGTTCATATATTCTTATGTGGTACCTTTTTAACTCGTACCATTGTATATAATTTCAAGTTCAAAATCAAAATTTGCACATTTCTTAAGCATTGATTATGAGAGCTCCCATCATATGCACGAACTTATTCCATTTTTTTATGTTGTTGCTCCGTGCAGGCATGTAGATTTTTGTATTGAGTGATCTAGTAGGCCATTGATAGTCTAATGATGGAGAGATTTCATTAGCTCAATTTTCATGATATGACAACCATTTTTGTAATCTATGCTTCAAAGTGTTCTGTTTGGTACATACAGTTCGATGGACATGTTTAATGCTGTGTAATCTTATCTTATGTTAAAGCTTTGTGATAGGTAGCTACTGATTTTCATCGATGTCCATGTTTTAAACCATGGAAAAACAATTTCCATATTTGACCATTGTTACTGGTTTGGTCCTGTACAGGAAGGTATCTGATACCAGAGCATAAATGTAAATCCTGTTCCTCATCTACCATTTTCCATCAAATTGCAGTTCATAGGGGCTACAATGGGTGCAATGGGCCTACAACTACAAACAGAGAATGGTCCAATAGCAATGCCAAGCAATATTTGTTGTGTTGTGGTGGAATATCTTCCGGGTGGTGCACTAAAATCATATCTCATAAAGAACCGGAGAAGAAAATTAGCGTTTAAAGTGGTCATTCAGCTTGCTCTTGATCTTGCTAGAGGGTAATTCCTTTTTCATCTGTTATTTCTATACACATCATTTATGTAATATATTGTTCTAGAGACTTTAAAAGAAAAACAATGCGATTGCGTAAAGAAGCTTTGGTGTTTGTTGCAGGTTGAGTTACCTTCATTCACAGAAGATTGTTCACAGAGATGTGAAGACAGAAAACATGTTGTTAGACAAGACACGCACAGTCAAAATAGCCGATTTTGGAGTTGCAAGAGTCGAAGCATCTAATCCGAATGACATGACAGGGGAAACTGGGACACTTGGCTACATGGCTCCTGAGGTATGGTTTCTTTTTCTTCCTCACATTTCATCTGAAAGATTTTAATCCCCGTAGCTTCATAGATAAGGTGATGCGGACTGAATCTACATTTCGTAAATGGAAATGCCACGTATAGGTTTTCTAAAATTTACCATCTGTGGAATGGCTACCGTTTTACCCGATCTTCAGCAATTGTATAATAGTTTCTTCACTCAAATTAGTTTTTTTGTCCATGTTTCAGATTTGTAAGAAAGCTTTCTGAATTCAACAACTTCTACTGGCATGAACTCACAAACATGAATTTGTTAAATCGGAGCATAAACTCTGCTGCTTATAACAAAACAACCTTGCTACAGTTTCTTAGCGGAAACCCTTATAATAGAAAATGCGACGTGTACAGTTTTGGCATATGCTTATGGGAGATATATTGTTGTGACATGCCATACCCTGATCTCACTTTCTCCGAGGTGACTTCAGCTGTGGTCCGGCAGGTATATCTTTGGCTCTTTCTACTGATTCCTCTCATCATTCTATTATTCAACGTATATACTAAAGCAAAGCAAATAATACCTTTTTCTGGGACTTGCACGCTTACACTAGCATAGAGTCAGATGAAGTTTGGTTCCCAACTCTTTCCGTGATGCATTTGTCAGTAATATTTTTGGTATTCGTGAACAGCTTTCTTTCTAGGATCACTATCACCTTTCTTGCCTGCTGATAGTATATGGTCGTTGGAGGAACAGAACTTCTTTGACTCTCTAGTTTTCCTCCTGAAATTACTTATTTGCTGTGAGAAATGTAGAACCTGAGACCTGAGATACCAAGATGTTGCCCAAGCTCACTTGCTGCTGTCATGAAGCGATGCTGGGACGCGAATCCAGACAAGAGGCCAGAGATGGACGAGGTTGTCTCGATGTTGGAGAGTATTGACACATCAAAAGGAGGTGGGATGATCCCTGTTGATCAGCAGCAAGGTTGCTTATGCTTCCGCAGGAAACGAGGTCCTTAAACGAATCCGTCGGTATCCAGTGACGAACCGAGAAAAACTTGAAAATTGTATCGTGTTTTTTAGGCAGAAAAACGATCATAGTTTTGCAAAGGTTATTTGTTATCCTCATGATGGGTAAGCAATGGTGGTTTTCATTGGGGGAAGACGAATTGGTGATGTAAAGCATGGTTTGATTACATTTGCCTTTTAAACTTTTCTTTTTCTGATATTTTATAGAGAGGTACATAAATGCTTTACATTGTGCTCCAATGTATCCTAAAAAAAAACATGCATGGCGGTCCAATGTATCCTATATATAGTATTTTTATATTTCAGATGATATAAGTATTTTACGCAGATTTGTGATAAATTAAATTATATTTATTTTATATTTTATGTATAATTCATTAATTCGAATATTGTTATTACATTTGATTTAATATATATATGGGGCAATACAAACGTGCCAATTAATATTTTCAATGTATAAATTTCAACAATAGATTTATAAGATGTACTGTAAACTAATAGTGCCATTAGTTCAAAATGTATTTGAAATTGTAGAACATAAATTACCGAAAAAAGTGATTGCATGATTTGAACTGTAGTTTTTTCACGATTGTTTTTCTTATCCGTACTTCCTTAATTTCGAGGATTAAATTTAAACAATAACATGATTTAAGAACACTTATTGAGATATAGATATGATTTGAAAATTTTAAAAACTTACCTATGTTTGAATTTCTTGATTGTCTTTAGGTTTAGCTGTGGATCTGTGTAGATGTGTGTAGAGCAGGATGAGCGAAGTAAAAAAAAGATTAAAATTAAAATCGGGACGATAAATCGGGACGATAATCATCAAAAAATGTATTGAGAAACAATTCGTAAACATATAATCATTGAGAAAAGAGAAACAATCATTAAAAAGTATATAAAAAACAATTAAAAAGTATCATGGAGATCTCGTTGTGATAACCATATATCTTTCGCCTTACCAGCAGATCGACCAATTTCGCAAAATATGTCCAGAACATCTGGTACTGGATATCGTTTTACCCGATCTTCAGCAATTGTATAATAGTTTCTTCACTCAAATTAGTTTTTTTGTCCATGTTTCAGATTTGTAAGAAAGCTTTCTGAATTCAACAACTTCTACTGGCATGAACTCACAAACATGAATTTGTTAAATCGGAGCATAAACTCTGCTGCTTATAACAAAACAACCTTGCTACAGTTTCTTAGCGGAAACCCTTATAATAGAAAATGCGACGTGTACAGTTTTGGCATATGCTTATGGGAGATATATTGTTGTGACATGCCATACCCTGATCTCACTTTCTCCGAGGTGACTTCAGCTGTGGTCCGGCAGGTATATCTTTGGCTCTTTCTACTGATTCCTCTCATCATTCTATTATTCAACGTATATACTAAAGCAAAGCAAATAATACCTTTTTCTGGGACTTGCACGCTTACACTAGCATAGAGTCAGATGAAGTTTGGTTCCCAACTCTTTCCGTGATGCATTTGTCAGTAATATTTTTGGTATTCGTGAACAGCTTTCTTTCTAGGATCACTATCACCTTTCTTGCCTGCTGATAGTATATGGTCGTTGGAGGAACAGAACTTCTTTGACTCTCTAGTTTTCCTCCTGAAATTACTTATTTGCTGTGAGAAATGTAGAACCTGAGACCTGAGATACCAAGATGTTGCCCAAGCTCACTTGCTGCTGTCATGAAGCGATGCTGGGACGCGAATCCAGACAAGAGGCCAGAGATGGACGAGGTTGTCTCGATGTTGGAGAGTATTGACACATCAAAAGGAGGTGGGATGATCCCTGTTGATCAGCAGCAAGGTTGCTTATGCTTCCGCAGGAAACGAGGTCCTTAAACGAATCCGTCGGTATCCAGTGACGAACCGAGAAAAACTTGAAAATTGTATCGTGTTTTTTAGGCAGAAAAACGATCATAGTTTTGCAAAGGTTATTTGTTATCCTCATGATGGGTAAGCAATGGTGGTTTTCATTGGGGGAAGACGAATTGGTGATGTAAAGCATGGTTTGATTACATTTGCCTTTTAAACTTTTCTTTTTCTGATATTTTATAGAGAGGTACATAAATGCTTTACATTGTGCTCCAATGTATCCTAAAAAAAAACATGCATGGCGGTCCAATGTATCCTATATATAGTATTTTTATATTTCAGATGATATAAGTATTTTACGCAGATTTGTGATAAATTAAATTATATTTATTTTATATTTTATGTATAATTCATTAATTCGAATATTGTTATTACATTTGATTTAATATATATATGGGGCAATACAAACGTGCCAATTAATATTTTCAATGTATAAATTTCAACAATAGATTTATAAGATGTACTGTAAACTAATAGTGCCATTAGTTCAAAATGTATTTGAAATTGTAGAACATAAATTACCGAAAAAAGTGATTGCATGATTTGAACTGTAGTTTTTTCACGATTGTTTTTCTTATCCGTACTTCCTTAATTTCGAGGATTAAATTTAAACAATAACATGATTTAAGAACACTTATTGAGATATAGATATGATTTGAAAATTTTAAAAACTTACCTATGTTTGAATTTCTTGATTGTCTTTAGGTTTAGCTGTGGATCTGTGTAGATGTGTGTAGAGCAGGATGAGCGAAGTATTAACAAATCTAATTAATATATTTAGAAAGAATAAATACGAACAACATTAAAAAATATATAAAATAATACAAGTGTTATTTAGTTTTTTAAATACCGTTGATCATCATGGCAATAACGACTACTACGATCATGATTGTTTTTTTACAATTATTTGAGCAATAACTGAACGAAAATGCATAGCAAGTCCGTCCAACATGAATATTTTAACGAATGTTTTCTGTATTTGAAATGTCGAAGTAAGGTGAGTAATTTTTTATGGAAGAAATAACAAAATAGGTGAATGGAGTAATAATATAATACTTACCTATTTAATAACAATCAAATTTCTATTTTTTGATCGGAAGTAGGGAGTCGCAAATGATCCTTGCATAGCAACGAGGAGTCCAACAACATCTACAACTTTGAAAATTCCAATAGATAAGTTTAATAGTAAAGAAATAATATCTTTGATTTATTGCAAACCTATTTACCCCATACAACTTCTTTGTGGCCAACCAATCCAACCAATTCTTGGTATGAACGTATCTTTAATTTGTATTTCGGAATCGTATGATATGCGCATACTCTTGTCGATGAACTTATAGTTACCAACATTTGGTAGTATTCTCAAATTTTTTAGGATAAATATATCTTCTTCCGTTATATATTGGTTGTATTTATTAACATCGCCAAGAGATATACGTCCTTCAATAGTAGTTCCCTGCAATATATCATATACATGATGATGAAAGATATTCATAGAATGTGGAATATGGAAATACATTAACATAACTTACCGTTTCACTGAGGAATAAAAACCAAGACCAAGCAAACGATTTTCAATGAATGTGTTTCGTCTCCACCAAATTCTTAAGAAACAGTCTAAAAGGCGTCGTTCCTTAGCATGAAATGTAATAGATCCATGATATGGTACACTATGAATGTATATCATGTATCTCGAGTTTGCACTAAATCGTGTAAAGTAAGAAATGCATAATAACATCAGCGAGCGAAAAAAAGGCGACTGTAAGCAAAGTTAACAAATCTTGTTAAAAACGAAGATCTAATATATAATATTTATGTTCATTTGTAAACAGTAAGTCAATAAAATGTCAAAGTGTAGCTTCTTAAATACTATTGGTTATAGTTGTGGTAATGCATGATGGGTTAATTAATGTGAGTTCAACTAATATAAATATTTTGAATGACATTTTAAAAAAAATATATTGTAAAGAGGTATATTGACACTCAATTCAAGATTTATATAGAGGCTTTATTTTTGGTTGAGATTCCTTAACATCATCACATGAGAACCAACCTTCAAACAAAGCTTGTGCCTTGGCGCTCTAGAGCATTCAAGAGAGTTAAGGTATTCGATAGGATACAATGATTTCCATTCGGTTGTAAGAGCACTATCAATTCCAATTGAATCAAAGCTTAAGTATTATACAGTTTTTCTAGGAAGTTCTGATAAACAAAAATCATTTGCTTCATCAACGTCTTCATTTTTGGGAGTTATAATAACTTGTTCTTTCAGATATCCAGGGTTCATGTAGAGTTCACCAAAGCATGGATACGTTGCTTCGAAGATTGATTGCAATCGATTATTTGTGTTCTTGAGAATTAATTCCTTGTCGATCAATATGTTGTCGCCTTCTAATAGATCGTTCATAGTAAATCACATAGTACGTGTCGCGCCATCTCCAACATCCAACAACCATTTTGCAAATTCTTGCTCCTGATGTCGTAATCGCATATTACGTTTTAAAGTATATATATGACACGATTCCCATAGAAATGGATGATTTATTGTTGACATAATTGTTTTGGCATCACCTCCACGTGTGACTGGCTATATCTGTCGGGAATCACCTCCTAATAGAACAATTTTTCCGCCAAATGGTTTTTCAATGGCATGATTGTCATCCATTGAAATAATGTCTTTCAATGTACGATCAAGTGCTTCAAATGTATTACGATGCGCCATGGGCGCTTCATCCCAAATAATTAAATAAGCCTCCATGAGCATTTTTGCTAGCCAAATGCCTTGTTTGATATCATAGGTCGACCCTTCATGCAAATTGAAAGTAATTTTTAACTGAGAATGGGTTGTACGACCACCAGGTAAATAAAGGGCGACTATACGAGATGATGCAATCCGTATGATGGCTCGACGCTCATATTGCAGTTTTGAAATGATTGTCCTGTATAAGTACGTTTTCCCCATCCTAGCGGGTCCATAAACAAAAAAAAAGCGTCCCCCTGATTCTGTTTGATTGAGTCAATCACAACTTCATATATTTTCTTTTGTTCTTCATTGATTGTTGAGAATAATTTTATATGCTCTTTCTGTTCCAACACATCATCAAACTTCATTTCTTGTCTTATAATGGAGTGCGTTATTTCATGCAAGATCTGGTTATCAGGGGTCGACATATCAGGATAATCTGTTAGTGACTTTTCATGCTCTATAAGGAGTTTCTCGATTTCAATGAGAGTGTACACTTCAATTTCAGATTCAGACAACATTAGACCATCAAAATTAAACTCCTGTTCTTTCTTTAAAACTATATCCTCACCAAGGGATCTCCAACAACCTTTCCATTACTCTAATGGTTTGCTTACCTCACAATATAGTAAGAACATTACAAACAAATGCCACAATTGTGTAGGCATCACCCATCTTATGGCCTCTGTCATAGCTTGACGCCATTCATTATCCTCATCCAACAAACCTCTCGCAATTCATACATCTTTAAAGGTATTATATATCACACCATCAACAGTTTTTATGCCATCATAACTCATAGGTCCTTTTACAACTTTTAGTAACATTCGGAGGTATCCTGATGCCGAATGAATGTTGACAATTCAACCAAGTGACAAGCCTTGCTTCCTTTTGGACCAAATTTTATCAGAGTTGTTCCACACAAATCTTGTTGGGAACTCAACATATGTTAAGTGTTTGGCTACTTCACGTAATTCATTTTTTCTCATCCGTTATGTAATATCATGTACTCTGCACATGGATTATTCACAATATGTTCCAAATCTGTTGAATCTTCAAACATTAAACTCTGTTCATTTTTAAGATGCACTAATAACCGTAACACCAAGGGTTTTTGGCGGTGAATGTTAAATGCCAAGATCCTCTAAACCACTTCACACGAAGACAAGTATCTACACTCGATGTATTTATTAATTTCATTGATTTCAAATGCTTGACCCATCCCGATATCAGTGGGAATATCTCCATTCGAACCTCTTTCAATCAATAATGATGATGCTTTATCAACATCTTTGGTAATGTACTTGAAAAAATATTTAATCGCATGTGCGTTATGGCATCATTCTGTGTTGATATATGATCTATACTAAGTTGTGTGGGACAACAAATGTGTTGTCTAACTTTATATCTCCCTTCGTTGCACACTTTGTGTCGTCTTTCCTGCGTATATACAGGATATAACCTGATTCAACAACTTTTGTGTGATCAATGTATGGTTTAGGATATTTTTTTTTGAAAAAAGACCCCTTTTCATACATGGTGAACGTGGTCTATCCCGCCCATAAGGTCCATGCATCATATGTTGTTCGACTAATCTAAATCCTTCATTGTTGATTTCCTTATTTGGAAGTTCTGCTTGAATGCATCTGTCAACGTCATCGAAAGATGTTTTTTGAATGTGGGTTCCAGCAAAATAAGAATTTGAGCATGTGGTAAACCACGTTTTTGGAACTCGACAGTGTATACAAATGCAAGAGAATACAATTCTATGAAAATGAAGACTGAGATCTATAATGAATAAATTTAGCTCCGATGAAATTAGTAAGATGTACTTGTGCTACCTGAGATAGACTTTGGGAAAAACACACTTGAAGTGAGATCTTCCAAAAGCAAATCTAGTTTGATATTAAAACCCCGACATTCTATATCGACCTATCATTCAGATTTCTCTCTCCATATAATTCCAAGTGGTTTAGTATTTGTTGCCATTTTGGCCTTCATTGTTATAAAGAGGTCGAGGTTACCATACCATCTGTAGAGAGCCATAGCATCGTGATAGTTTTCAACCATGTATCTTGGTCCTTCAATAAAAGAAGGTGGTAATATGATTATTCTACCTATAAATTTACTGTTTATCACCTTTACCAATTGAATCATATACATTATTATATAGGTCTGACCGAAGTTTTTTCTGATTGTTTCGAGCTCAATGAATCTGTTCTTGTTCAATGGTCGTATATGCATCAACCACATACTGTTGGAAGAGACGACCTCCTTTAATGATTGTAGTTCCTTTTGATAATCTTGTTTATATATGATAAGCGTAATACTCCCTCATAGTGACAAAAACTCATCTTTTTATCATTGCATTTGCATAAGGTATCTCCTCGTGCAAGCCGATATAACCTTACGGGAACAATAAAGGATATTGCAAACTCATGAACAATGGATGAAGATCACTAATTCTGTAAAGTTGACTAGAAGGTTTCAATTGTAAAACAACATCTCTGCTTATGCTTCCGCAGGAAACGAGGTCCTTAAACGAATCCGTCGGTATCCAGTGACGAACCGAGAAAAACTTGAAAATTGTAAGACCAACAATCATCTTTTGTAGGTAACACATATTGCCTGCCTTTATTTTTTGGTTCTAGCAATCTTAACATAAATTCCGATATATCCCTTGATTGATAACAATCTCGTGCTTTTTGAAACATCTTTGCAAGATGCTTAAGATTGTCAAGCATCATATGAGTTTGCCAAGCATCATATGAGTTTGCCAAGAATCTGCTCATCTAGGTTGCATGTGCCAACATTTCGGTTTAGCGTCTTCATCCGATTCTGAATTTTGTTTTCAGTGTCATTTATGAAAGTTGCACAAATTGAGGGGGTTTGCCTTCAATTGGTAATAATGATCCAATATTGTGATGATTCTGAACATAAATCCGGAAGGTAAATGGTCCAATAGAAGATGTAACAGTGTAATCAATTTTAGCACCAATTGATGTAAATGGTAGTATGGAATTATAAGCTCGAATATTTGTACAAAAGGCGCTGGAAGTGTTGTAGATCTCTTCAAGATAAGTGTTGTAGATCTCTTCGAATTGATAAGACTGATTCGTTCGTAGTCTTCAAAGGTAAAAACATAAGTGCTCGAAGAGGGAGGAGAAGTGGCTTAGAAATCATACCTTTGAATGGGTAGTCATCGCAGCTCTGATGGAGTAAGGTAAGATTGATTGAAATAATGTTTTTGTGCTTATTCATCCTTCTCTGTGAAGCTCAATTTAGTCGTTTGATAAGGGATTGATGTTGTAGCTTTTGTGGAAACGGTCGATGGGGTAGGGAGACAATATAAGAGACAAACAACCATTTAAACGTTAAGCGCTAAGTTAGTTTAATTGTAGCATAAGTGTAGCAATGGGTTTATTAACGTTTAATTATCTTTTGCAATCGTGGAGTCCTTGATTAGTCTAGCTAAACAAGGCTTTCAGTAACTTTCAGGTTTATTACGTTGAAAGTTTGAATGTAAAAGGAACTTGGCTTTCAGTAACGTTTTTTCTACTTTGGGCTTAAAAAGGTTGGCCTTCTTGTTTCAATTGTGGAACATGGGGGAGTTAGAGTTATCGGTGTCAAAAGTGTCTGAGACAGAGAAGTTTCTTTTTCCGAAACCTTTGGGAGATGAAGGATAGATTTTATGAGTGGACAAAGCAGAGAAGCTCAAGAACTCATTAGTTTCAAGGTCTAGAATGAGGCTATGGATGATTTGAGTTGTGAAAATATTGTTGCTTTAGAGTTGTGTGGTTCACTTGACGATATTGGGAGAGTTTTGGGGGTCAAGATTGCTGAAAGGTTGGTCTTCTTGTTTCAATCAAAATGATTTACATATGGCTGCATAAAATGACGTCTCTTCCAACAAAAATAGTCTTATCGTCCAAAAGTAAATTCTTTTAGGGTTCTTTCTGAAGTATATATCTATGAGTGAGCGTAATTCAGAAGAAATTGAGCATGTTTAATGTTGTTTGGATGATCATGGGATGTTGCATTTTCTTTTGTTTTGTTGATGACTTAGTTTTGTCTCAATCAGAAGAAAAATGCATAAATTCTGTAAGATCTATGAATGTTATCTCTTCTTTTTCTTCTCAGGGGTCTACAAGAACAATGGCCATCTTATGGTTTCGTGCAATGGAGTATAAAGAGTATTAGAACATTATTGTACATAAGGGTATTATTGTAATTTCTTATTCCTTAATTAGGTTTAATTCTTAACCTATTGTACTTATAGCCGTTTAGGGCTATTCAAACTCATTCATTCAGAAATACAATTTCAGATTTGAATCTCCATTCACATGGTATCAGAGCTGGTTGTGTCTCACCACACTTCCTAGCCGCCGTCGCCTAACTCTTCTTTCTCGGCCAAACCTTGCCGCCGCGCCATCACCGGTCCGGCCGCCGCAACAGACTACCCTCCACCACTCTCCGACGACTCATCCCCAGGCTCAGCTGCCTTTCCGGTGCCTCACTAGCACGGATCTCCACATCTGCGCCTTGTCGCGTCAAGAACCCTAAGCCGCGTCCCGCTCAACTGCACCGCCGGCCGCCTACACCCAATTCCGGTCTCCTCCCCTTGCCTCCGTTGTCTCATCACCACGAATCTACCCTCCCAAGTTCAGCTACCACCACGATCTGCCATTCCCTTCGAAGAAACAGAATTCCTTGATTCAAGGTTGCGTCCCAACCGCTTTCCTTGAATTTAGGCCGCGTCCCAACCGATTCCCTAATCGTGTGCACTGCGTCTTCCTCTCATGGAAAACCTCCCGGAGCAATTGCATCGCACTGAAACCGTCAACATGTTTGATCCGCAGCAACCACAAAAGGTTCTCTTCGCTTGCAACATGTCAAGCGTCACGAAGCTCACCCCGACGAACTATCTTACGTGGAGCGTTCAAATCCGCTCTCTCCTTGAAGGGTACAATCTTGAGTGCTTCATCACCGAAGACTCTATTGTACCGCCGGCCATGATTCAAGTTGATGGGATTCAGCAACCAAATCCCGCTTTCAGCCCTTGGAAAAATCAAGATCGCTTGATTTTCAGCTCCATGCTCGGCGCACTCTCCCTCCCGCTTCAACCGGTCATTGCCCGAGCAACGTCCGTTCGTGATGCGTGGAAAACCCTAGCCACCATCTATGGCAAGGCTACTCGTGGACACATCAAACAGCTACGAGATCAGATTAAAAGATGCGCCAAAGGATCCCAATCAATAGAAGAGTACCTACAGTTCATCACCACCAAAACCGATGAACTCTCTCTTCTCGGGAAACCGATGGATCACGAGGATATCCTTGAAGCCGTTCTTGACGGACTTCCGGAAGAGTACAAGCCTATTGCTGATGTGATCAATGCCAAAGACACTGCCATCTCAATTGAGGAGCTGCACGAAAAACTTCTCAACCATGAGGCAAAATTGGCCGTTGATCTCCCACCACCCGC
Source organism: Gynandropsis gynandra (assembly GCA_036759665.1). Taxonomy (NCBI): domain Eukaryota; kingdom Viridiplantae; phylum Streptophyta; class Magnoliopsida; order Brassicales; family Cleomaceae; genus Gynandropsis; species Gynandropsis gynandra. The sequence goes on along the minus strand of CM071869.1, from coordinate 20,960,428 downwards.
CGCTGCCCTACCGGTCACGGCTCATGTTGCTGCTGCTTGTTCTTGCCCACGCAACCCTAACTCTCAATGGGGTCGCCACAACAACAACAGGAACTCCTCGGGTGGTTACCGAGGCCGCTGCCAATTGTGTGGAATTCAAGGACACAGCGCCAAATTCTGCTCTCGCTTCCGCTTCACGACCGCAACCAATTCCTCTGACCCCGTTTCACAACCGTGGACACCTCCTCAACGTCCATGGCTGCCAGCAGCAAATGTTGCTACGTATCCTACGTACGACACCTCTAATTGGCTTCTAGACAGTGGTGCATCGCATCACATTACCTCCGACTTGCAGAACCTCTCACTTCACACCCCGTATCATGGCCGCGAAGAGGCTACCATAGCTGATGGCTCCGGATAGCCCATCACTCATACGGGTTCCTTTTCGTTATCCTTACCAACTCGTTCCTTATTGATGGATGATGTGCTTTGTGTTCCCTCCATGCACAAAAATTTGGTTTCGGTTCAACGTTTATGCAAGTCTAACAATGTTTCCGTTGAATTCTTTCCTCATATGTTTCAGGTGAAGGATCTAAACACGGGGGCGTCGGTTCTTCAAGGCAACACTAAGGATGGAGTGTATGTGTGGCCATCCTCTACTACGAATACCAAACCCATTGCCGCCTTCTTAAACCTCAATCCCACCGTCTCCACTTGGCATTCCCGTCTAGGAAATCCATCACTACCCATCCTCAAACATGCCTTGTCCAAGGTTCACATTCCGTTGTTTAGAGAGTCTTTTGTTTCTCCATGCAATTCATGTCTTAGTAATAAGAGTCATAAACTTCCGTTTAATGACTCATCCATTGTGTCTTCACGACCTCTTGAGTTTATTTTCTCCGATTTATGGACATCTCCTATTGTTTCAACGGATGGTTTCAAATATTATGTTCTTTTCGTTGATCATTACACGCGCTATTCTTGGCTTTATCCACTCAAACAAAAGTTGCAAGTTCGAGCAACCTTTATTGCCTTCAAATCCCTTGTCGAAAACAAGTTTAGTGCGAAGATAGTCAACCTTTACACCGACAACGGTGGAGAATACATAGCTCTCCGTTCCTTTCTCTCGGACAATGGCATATCTCACTACACCACCCCACCTCACACTCTCGAGCATAATGGGATATCCGAGCGTCGACATCGTCACATTGTCGAAACTGGATTATCCCTTCTTATGCACGCCTCCCTACCCCTACCATATTGGTCTTACGCCCTTATGGCTGCGGTTTACTTAATCAACCGCATGCCCACCCCACTCCTTTCATATGCCTCGCCCTACGAAGCTCTCTTCCAATCCCCACCGAACCTTCACACACTTAAAATCTTTGGTTGTTTGTGCTATCCTTGGCTGCGTCCTTATGCCTCTCACAAACTTGATCCTAGATCCACCCCTTGTGTCTTGCTTGGCTACTCCAACACCCAAAGCGCGTATCTTTGTCTTGATATATCCAAACTTCGTGTGTTTGTCTCGCGGCATGTAGTCTTTCATGAATCAGTATTCCCCTTTGCCAACCTTTCGAAATACGTCACACATCCTACCTTACCCGTCTCCTCTCCAACGTCCCATGCTCCCTCATGCTTACCCGTTGAGCCCCTCAATGTTGCACATACTCCATCTCCATCACCGCAGCCCCCACAATTAGATCCTTCCCTGATCATTGTTGAGAGCAACACGGACACGAGTGATGCTGCGGACTCTCCTTCTCCCATGTTGTCTACGGATGTGATCCCTGCGGATCCGGGACCTAGAAATGTGCATCCGATGGTAACACGCAGCAAGGTCAATCTTATTCGATCTAATCCTCCATCTGCACATGTTTGTACAGGTCCTCATGACGACATTGAACCGGCTACAGTAATACAAGCATTGCGTCACACCCATTGGAGGCAAGCTATGAGTGACGCATTCAATGCTCTTCTACGCAACGGGATGTGGGATCTTGTCTCTCCTCAGACCGTGAGCAATGTGGTTGGTTGCAAATGGGTTTTCCGTATCAAACGAAAACCCGATGGTTCAATTGACCGCTACAAAGCTCGCTTGGTTGCCAAAGGTTTTCATCAACGCCCGGGGGTGGACTTTCACGAGACTTTCAGCCCGGTTGTTAAACCCACAACCATTCGCACCGTTCTCAGTCTTGCGGTCTCCAAAGGATGGTCCATCAATCAACTCGATGTCAACAACGCCTTTCTACAAGGCACACTCACCGAAGATGTGTACATGGAACAACCACCCGGGTTTGTTGACAAGGATCATCCTCTTCACGTGTGCAAACTTCGAAAAGCCATCTATGGTCTAAAACAAGCTCCTCGTGCGTTGTACTCGGAATTACGGACGTTCTTGCTACACATTGGCTTCAAGAACTCCCTTGCGGATGCCTCTCTCTTTGTGCTCCACACGGCAACACATACACTTTATGTCCTCGTTTATGTGGATGATATGATCATCACGGGCTCATCTTCATCTCACATTTAGCACTTCATCAAGTCATTGGCGTCTCAGTTTTCCATCAAAGACCTCGGTGATCTACAATTCTTTCTTGGAATTGAAGCTTCGAGGACATCACGGGGTCTCCACTTGTCACAGCGGAAGTACATTACGGATCTCCTCCTTCGCACCAATATGAATGACGCGAAGCCTATCTCCACACCCTTGCCATCCACCTCTCGGCTCACCATCACCTCGGGCTCACCTTTGTCCGATCCCACCGAGTATCGTCAAGTCATTGGCAGCGTACAATACCTTGCTCTCACGCGCCTGGATGTTAGCTACGCTGTCAAAAAGTTGTCTCAATTCATGCATCAACCGAAGGATGAGCATTGGCAATGTGCCAAACATGTGCTTCGTTATCTTGCTGGATCTCGCGCCCAAGGTATCTTTCTTGCAGCTCACAATACTTTGTCTCTTCATGCCTTTAGTGATGCGGATTGGGCTGGAGACAAATCTGACTTCAAGTCCACGGGGGCGTATATTGTTTATCTTGGCAAACATCCCATCTCATGGTCGTCCAAGAAACAAAATGGCCACGCTCGCTCATCCACCGAGGTCGAATATCGATCAGTAGCAAATGCTTCGGCTGAACTTTGTTGGATTGGTAATCTTTTGAATGAACTTGGAGTCACTCTCCCCTTGGCGCCTACCATTTATTGCGACAACATTGGAGCTTCCTACCTAAGTGCCAATCCGGTTTTTCATTCACGCATGAAGCATCTCGCACTTGACTACTTCTTCGTTCATGGTCAAATAGAAGCTGGTACACTTCGAGTTTCTCATGTGCACTCCAAGGACCAGCTTGCCGATCTCCTCCCCAAGCCACTTCCACGGTTGCCTTTTCAAGACTTGTGTTCCAAGATTGGAATCACATCGGGTGATTCATCTTGCGGGGGCGTATAAAGAGTATTAGAACATTATTGTATATAAGGGTATTATTGTAATTTCTCATTCCGTAATTAGGTTTAATTCTTAACCTATTGTACTTATAGCCGTTTAGGGCTATTCAAACTCATTCATTCAAAAATACAATTTCAGATTTGACTCTCCTTTCACATTTATGATAAGTTGTCCCACATCGGCTAGGACATGAACCTTGGGACTTGTATATATGGTGTTGGGCAACCCTAAACTCTTGAGCTAGCTTTTGGAATTAGTTAGGCCCAACCCATATTTGACATGGTATCAGAGTGTCCGGTTCGTCCCGATTTGAATATACCGATGTTGGGCCCCGATTGTGATGTCCATGTTCCAGGATTGAGCCTGGGCGTGAGGGGAAGTGTTATGATAAGTTGTCCCACATCGGCTAGGACATGAACCTTGGGACTTGTATATATGGTGTTGGGCAACCCTAAACTCTTGAGCTAGCTTTTGGAATTAGTTAGGCCCAACCCATATTTGACATGGAGGACTCAATAAAATGTGAGCAGCAGTAAGATGAGACGTAATCTGTGTTTTTTTTGGTTTGGACACCATAAAGTATATTTGGATGATATAACATTCAAGAATTTTTTTCTTTCAGATACGTGATATGGTCCCCATTGCATGATACATGAACGTTACACTCATCATAACAGAGCTTGAAAAAACATCCTTTTGGAATGATCCAAGGTACTTCCTTTTGTAGTGAGTTTCAAGATCTAATTTGATGTAAGCAGTGAGTTTGAAGATATATTCAACGTGCATCACTTCATAACTTCATTAGGAGATGAAGTGCGTATACTCAAAGAACTACCTCTAAGACTTAAGAGAAGCGTCGAGCTTGGGATGTACCATTCCTTACCTCCTATCAGTTGGTCTGACATTTCCTACTATCTAAATCAGGTAATCTTTTTTGGTTCTAATATCAAGTTAAGATTTTTATATACCAAATACTTGTTATCGACTTTTTGAACTAATTTCAGAATGATTTCGAAAACAGATTCTTCCCCTGGTGAATAAGTACAAAGTTGTTCATATGAACAAAACTGACTCTTGGCTTGCTAATAATGGTCTGCCTCTAGAGATTTAAAAGCTAAGATGTCGAGTAAATTCCAATGCACTTAAGGGTACTCCCTAGATTGAGGAATATGGTAGACGAGTAGTGATGATTTTGAGGGAGAAAGGATCCTTTCAAGTTCTACATCTCCTTTATGAAATGGATATGTTAGCTTTCTGTTGTAAGATATGCTTATCCTTGATATTTCATACATATGAAAGAATTGATCTTCCTAGTTCATGCCACATAGAATGGACAAAGCTCGCAAGAAAAAACATATGAATTATTTAATGTTATGTTGCTGCTTTGCTTTGCTTTGATTCGATTCACCTTTTCTATAAGATTCTCATGTTTTTTAGGCATATGATTGTTTTCATATGTATTCAATGACTATTTTGTTCCCTTAATAAGAAATGAATGCGTAGTTGTCAAATGAAAAGTTTAAGAAACCTTGTTTCCAGAAGCAAGTTGGTTGATGGAGGTTGTCAGGCATGAGGAGTGGGAGTTCTTGTCGTTGTCCGAGATAAGTTGGTTCTTTGAATTTTTTCTTGTAGGTGTAGCATTGACATTTGTTTTTTTACGCCATTTCCATTATTCACAGAAGAAAATAATGTTTTTCAGATATGTTGCACAACTTAAGAAAATACAAGTTAAGCACGTAATCATTATTTTCTATGTTATGTTGGCAGATTGTTGGCAGATTCAGAATGCTCGACGATAGTCAGAGCAACAGAGAAAAACAGTTCCTGTAGGAAGCGGACCGGTTGAGCACAAATACTAGAAGAATAATGTTAGTGTGAGACGAATAGGGGGCATGCCTCAATTCTGGATAGCACATAGCAAATTTGGATGGGAAACGGACAACATCGATGCATTCTCTAAGTCAATTGCAAAATGTTTATTTGATGATCAATGTACCGTTTAGGAGTTTGAAAGAGCTCGGGCTGTAAGATGAATACTTAAGCAAAGTTAGAACATGATATTGATTAGTATTTCACAATATTTGGTGAAAATGCGATCTACAACGTGTGAAATGTATGATGACCATGGAACTTATGCATAAATAAATTGGAAAGTTATTAGAATTGTTGTTAACCATTTACTAAGATGTTTACTGACAGAATAAAATTGGGTAACCACAAACGACGCCGTTTAAATCTTGTCAATTGAAAAACTTAGAAATTGCAAACCTTGTCTTTATTGATGTGATGCAGAAGTTGTTTGAGGTGAGAATGTAGCTAAAGAAAATGGCTGACATTAAAAATGGGAAACCAATACTTTAAATGAGAAAATACAAACTACTTTTTGTTTAAATCCAATAATGCTTTTATTGAAAGTATTTAGAAACAATCGTAAACAACTTGGTCTTTTTAATATAGACCATAGATTGCTAGAGTTAAGTGACACGAATCCTCTTTCTAGGATTTGGTTTCTTCTCTTTCATCGCAGCAAGGACAATCATATCATCATGCTTGGTTTCTTCTTTTTCACCCTTGTCGTCGAATGGAGGAGCATTATCTGGTTTCTTGATCTTTATCCAAGCAAGGACAACCCCATTATCAATCTTAACATCTTCTCTTCCTCTCTCGTCGTCAAGTCTGATAACACGTAATGTGGTTTAGTTTTAGGCTAAGCATTTAGATCATTTATGCATAGTTTGCATAGCACGAGTTACAAAACCGACATGAATGTCCTCTATCTAGTCCTTTTGTTGATTTTTAGGTTTTAAGGAAACAAAGCATAATCGAGCTTAAGGATGTTGATTCTGGGAGTCAACTGCACATACTTAGAGCTACAAACCACTCGGAGCAGATTCAGACCAAGGAACTGCATAGAATACCTCAGCATCGAGCGAAAGGTAAAACACGACCGTACCCCATGAATTTCCATGAACCCACATGGGGTGGTCTCCTTAGCCCGCGTGGGCTGCACTTCCAGGAGAAACAACACGCCTCGGGCTGTCATCAAGCCCGCTTGGGTTGAAGTGCAATGGGAGCCCGTGCAGGGTGGCTCCTAGCCCGTGCGGGTCATGTGCCAGGATGTTAAACCTAAAAAAGGATTGAAACATTGAAAAAAAGGGGTAGAGCCACCAATAAATAGAATGGGACGCACAAAATACAAGGTGGACGAAAAAGACACAGAGGAGACCTCATGAGGAGTTGGGAAGCAAGGAAACAACATCGGAACGTCGGTGACGAGATAGGGAAGTCCGAGGCATCGTATTCCCTTCTCTTTATTATGTTTATTGTTGTTTTATCTTGTTTTACAGCAGACTCCATGAGTGAGTAAGCCTTTAGCTATGGGTTAGGGACATCGATTTTGTAAGGGATGCTTATGTTTATGCATTAATTCTTAGATCTTTTCGGTTCTACGATCAATGCTATGAATGTTCTATACTTGTGCTGGCCGCTCAATAACTTTGGATCTCATGTTTAACTAGGAGGTTAGATTATGAATCCACAAATATTAATTGTTGATTGAGTTTGATTAATGAGAATCTACCGGTCGGTTAATCGCTACTAGGAGATAGGATTGCATGTTATTATGATTAGTGGGTTTAAGTGTCGAGTGAACCATTCTCTACTTACGAGAATTAATTCCCTATTATCAAGAATGTTTGATTGATTTATGATCTTTTATTGGTTAGACCCTTGCAATTCCGGTAACCCGAAGCCCGTAGTGTTCTTAATTATCAAGTCTTTCACGTTTCCTCATTGCTGTCATATTTCAATTTAGTATTCTCAGATTTTATTCCACATCACTGATAACTTGTATTTTGATATAATATTTTAGTCTATTTTCATAGTTACTTTAATCATTCATTTAGGCTTTACCGAGCATTAAGCATCATTTAGTCCTCTTCTAAGCGTTTTCTCATGTCATTGCAGGAAATGAAATATCGGGGTACAAACACGAAGAAATGAAGCAAAAGAAAACTCTCCTATCAACCATGCACGGTCAGCATCTAAGGATCATGAATCGAAGAAGAAAAATAGAAGCAAGAACGTTGGAACACACATGTTGGCCGCTGGAACAAAAATGGAAACATGCTGGCCACCAAACAAAAAAATGGAAACTTGCTGGATGCTACTTGGAAGGACGTGGCTGGATGTAAAATGTAAACTTGCTGGAGCCGAAGAGGCAACCGTTGCACACAAGAAGAAAGGAAACTCCTGCTGCAAAGAAGAAAGGAAACTCCAGACGGCAAAGAAAAAAGGAAACTCCAGCCGGTTAGAAGAAATAGAAACTCCAGGCCGGCTAAGAAAAAAAGGAAACTTCAGCTTTTGGAGGAGAAAGGGAAGTGCACGACCCAAGAGGAAAGAAGGAGAAAAGGAAAAGAAGAGAAGAGGAAAGATGCACAAAGGGGTCAAGAGGAGAAAAGAGAATTCAGACAGAACACACAATTCACCACATAACACACACGTAGAGAGCAAGAGAGAGAGAGAGAGAGAGAGAGAGAGAGAGAGAGAGAGAGCAGAATGCTGAGAGGCAAGAGACAGGGCGACGAACTCAGAACGCGAAGGAAATATTGAAGACTACGGTATTAGGATAATGAGGGATCCCATTCTATACCTATGTTTAAGATAGTTTTTATTCGTCTTTTGTGTTTGGAACCCATGTCCGAGTAGTTCCATAGTTACGAGTTAGAGTTTTACCGATTTGTAATGAAGTTGTATTCTTAATACCTGGTTATAATATTTGATCATTTTCGGATTGATTGGCTGTTCTTAATGCTTTTGTTCTTGTTGGTAGCTTGAATGAATGATTATAAAAATTTGATTGCATTGGGAGATGAATTAAATTTTGGAACATAGCCATGATTTGAAGTCTCAAATGATTTAGAACCTTGGCTGGTCGGTTAATTGGACTTAGGAATTAGGATAACGATCTTAATGCATCTAGTAGGTGAGATTACGCAATTGGGAGATTTGTAGTACACATGCTAGATAGTGGGTTTAGACATCGGGAGAGTCATTCCCTAGGAAAGGGCTTGAATTCCCCGAATACGTAATGATATATATAACAATGATCTTGTTAGCATTTCATTGCATCATCGTGTATCTCTCGAAACCTGTGGTCTTTAGTTCATCGAGTTAATCCGTTAATTAGTTAGTTAGTTTATCTTTATTTGCATTCCAATCACTTACTAATTTTACGCGTCCTGTTTGTTAGTTAACTAGCTTTATTGTTGCATCGATTCTCTAGTGTTCGACCCTAGTACAACACGATCCGTATTCTTGTGGAACGTTAGTCTAGGTAATTATTACTTGAGATTAACCACATCAAGTTTTTGGTGTCGTTGCTGGGGAATTGATTACGGCTTTAGAGTTAGGATACTTTTGGATTAGGACATAGTCCTTTCTAGAGTCTTATTTGTTTTTCGTATTTTGTTTTATTTATTCTTTTTTGAGTAAATTTCTTTTACCTTTCGGAGCTCACACGATTTTCTTTGTGTTCATCTTTCTTTATGCAGCTCAATAGTACATGAAAAGCGATGGAGGAGCTGATCTAGTTTACGATCCAGAAATTGATAAAACGCTTAGGGGATGAGAAAGAAAAGGTTGGAGATACGCCTTGCTGCAACCGAGTTGCATGACTCTTCGTACAAGGTGGGTGGAGCGATTAATCACACGAGAGTTGCGGAAAGACTCTCGATTTACTGGCCCGTCTTCGAAGGATATTACGCACCAACAAAGAACGAACTAATGTTGGATATAACGCACCAACGGGTTTGCTGGATGTAACGCACCAACAAAAGAATGATTTCACAAGGAAAATCAAGTTCAATTCAAAATTCAAAGTTGTCTAAATTACATCTCCATGGCCGGCCATATGTAACAAGAAATGGCCATGCAAAACATAAATGCAACATTAAATGCTAGTCACCATGCAAGGAAACAAATTAATGTTCTAGAAAATAGCTAAAGACATAAATAGGACAAGTTGTAAGATGTTCGTTGGGTGGCGAACTTGTCTTGAAACCCTCTGGTCAATAATTAGGTTGCAGAAAGTGATTCGCGGCCTCGTTAAAAATCCATCGTTGGAAAACCCCGTGGGACAAAACCAACAAAGGGAAAAGAGTACACGCGAGTCACTTACCTAATTATTGACCGTTACGAGTTGTGCTTCGGCTTGAAGAACGATACGGATATTAGTGACTTCACGTGGACTTGAATACTCGTCTTGAACATGGACGGCCGTGAGGATCCCGATGATTGCCTCCTTGAGCTTCATAGCTTTAGCTCAGGTCACGGGATCGGTTGGTAAGGTCAAGGCCTCCTCCTACCGAGCCCTAGCTCGGGTCACAGGACCAAGTTCCTTTCGTTGGGTCACGTTCGCCTTTCGTTTAACTCGGGATGACTCCTCCGTAGTGCGGGTCGCCTCTTCTTTCGTGCAGGTTGTATCTCAGATCATGCAGGTCACATCTCGGGTCGTGCAGGTCGCGTTTTCTTCAGCGTTGTAGGTCGCGTCCTCCTCTGCATTACAGGTCGTGTCCTCGATGTCGTCCGAGATCATATCAAAGCACTTAAGGAATTTGAGAAAGAAATCGAGAGCTATTGCAAGCCAACCGATACACAACACACCAACAGACTTAGATAGCAAGACCTAGGAGGTAATCAAATTAAAACTTGCAGATGAGAGCGAAGAAGAACATATGGTGGAATGCGTCGACCCAAACGCACAACGTCTTGTTGCACCACATAATTCCAGCCACGTTAATCTATGGATCATACACGGTTCCTAGACATACACGGTTCCTAGACATACACAATTCATGTCATGCATCACTAGAAGGAACGCTCGAGTCGCATTACAACCAGCATTCATTAAAATGCTTGGCAATGCAATGTTCAGAGGGAGACCCGGAGGATCCAAATCACCATCTTACCAAACTACTAGAGCGGAAGAAGGAGTTTTGAATGAAGACGTTATGCTGACTGCCTTCCCGTTTTCAGTGAAAGATAAGGCCCAAGATTGGTTGTATTCCCAACCGGTGAATTCTATACGATAATGGGAACAACTAGAGGAGAAATTCATGACGCGATTCTTCCCTCAAAGTAAAGCTCAGCTCACTAAGAATCAGATTAACATGTTCGTTCAAGGAGCTACAGAGAGTTTATACGAAGCATGGGAACATTTTAAAGGCTATCAATGCCTTTGCCCATATCACGACATGGATCAAAGTTACCTCATACACAATTTTCTGCAAGGATTTATGGGCAACATGAGGATTTTGATCATAGCCGCTGCTGGAGGTTCCTTGAGTAACCTCATGTTTCCACAAATTAAAGATTTGATAGATAGAATGGCCGACGAATGAAGCAACACTGTTGGAGAATACAACTGCAACACTCCAGCAAAAGTAGCCCATGTGAATGATACACACACCTTATATGACGAGATAACTGAATTAAAATATCAAGTGGCGGGAATTTACAATATGATGTCCGAAGTGCATCGTTCGCAATACTTAGAGCAGTCGAGAGAACAAGGAATTCAAGGGTACAAGGAGTTGAATTACGTGAGCAACAACCAGCCTCTAGGTAACACTTACACTCCCGGATGGAGAAATACCTCGACCTATCATATAAGAACTCCGACGGTGCGCTTAACGCGCAACAACTATCGGGAAATTTCCAGCCAAGGGTGCAGCAACAAAATCAGAATTTCCAGCCAAGGATGCAGCCTCAAACTCAGAATTATCAGTCACGTGCGCCCCAGCCGCAGCCAAACCAATCCGAAGCAGTTCCCGATATCAACACCATGTTTTTCCGTCTTCTCCAAGTCCAACCAAATCAAAGCGACTTGTTGATGGAAGTGCAAAAAAATCAAAATAATTTGTTGAGGGAAGTGAAAGCAGATCAAGAAAGCACCAAGAAGCAGATAGAGGGCTTTCAAACTCACTTTAGACACTTGGAGACAGAAGTTGCCCAACTAGCACAAGGGGCAGCACGTCCACAAGGAGTTCTATCGGGGAGACCCGAATCGAATCCGCGAGAGCGAATCAATGCCATCCATTTAAGGAGCAGTAGGACGCTGGATCTGCCCATCCCCACAAAATTCGAAGAAGGTGAATCATCCATCACAGTAGCGGAGAGGGTTAGTATCGTTGATATACACAAGAAGAAACCCGAGAAGGAAGAGGAGCCAAAATATGTGAAACCCGAACCGAGGCCTCCTCCTTTGCCGTTTTCACAACGTCAACGCAAAAAGAACGATGACGCCCAATACGCTAAGTTTTCTGAGATTTTAAAGAAGATGCATATCCACATTCCATTCCACGAAGCATTGAAGAAGATGCCTTCATACTTTAAATTCTTGAAAGATGTGCTTGCAAACACACATGAGGTGGAGACGGAAACCGTAATGGTGAGAAATTCGATGCTGTAATCAAACCTACCCAAGAAGATGCCCTATCCAAGTATATTCGTGATCCCTTGTAAAATAGGTGATTATGAGATTATTCATGCGCTCATCGATGTCCGAGCAAGCGTAAGCATGCTACAGTTGTCTCTCTATGAGAAATTGGATCTTAAGGGTAGGATGGATCTTCAACCTACACGAATGGAACTTACAAGGGTTGATTAAAGTGTTAGGATACCCGAGGGCATCCTGGAAGACATGCCATTATAAGTTGGGAAGTTCTTCGTCTTGGTCGACATCGTCTTCTTGGATATGGAGGAAGACAAGAAAATCCCAATTATCCCCGATAGGCCGTTTCTCAATACGACAAAGACAATCATACACTGTGCTGAAGGAAGAGTCACACTAAAATTTGGAGATGAAGAAGTGGAGTTGAATTTGAACGACACACTTAAGAAGCCTTGTATGTTGGATTCGATATTCTACGTCGACATCCTAGAGAAACTAGCCAAGGAAGTTCTCGAAGAGTTCAGGAACATGGATTCTCTTGAGATGACTCTTTTAGCAGCTCAAGAAGGGCTATATAAGGACCCTAATAAAGTGAAATATTACAAAAAGCTGCTGGAAAATGGAAAGACGAAGCAGATCATGAACACCGAGCTAGACGCAACCCAAGCAGATTTCTGTGCGGCCCGAGCACAACAGATCGGAACCCGAGCTAACGGTGGAATTTCGGACAACTTATGTCAAGAAGAGTGCTCAGCTCACATATACATGAGCATAACTTGAGTGGACCTCAGTTCGATCAAGATGAAGTCGTGGATCAATGCATAAATCTAGCGTCCCAAATAGATTCCATATAAAGGGTATTAGAACATTATTGTACATAAGGGTATTATTGTAATTTCTTATTCTGTAATTAGGTTTAATTCTTAACCTATTGTACATATAGCCGTTTTAGGGCTATTCAAACACATTATTCAGAAAATACAATTCGAATTCAAATCACCATTCACATGGTATCAGAGCTGGTTGTGTCTCCCGCCTAAACCTAGCCACCGCCGCTCACCTCCTTTCTCGGCTAAACTCTGCCGCCGCACCATCACCGGTCCGGCCGCCGCAACTGCCCACCCTCCGCCACTCTCCGATGACTCACCCCCAGGCTCAGCTCCCTCTTCGTCGCCTCACCAGCACGGATCTCCCTGTCCGCTGATCTGCGCCCCGTCGCTCAACGACTCGTCTCACCCTCGGCCGCGTTCCGCTCAACTGCTGTCCGACCTTCTTGCACCGCCGTCTACATCTAGTTCCGGCATCCTCCTCTTGCCTCCATCGTCTCACCACCATGGATCTGCCCTCCCACCTTCGTCTCATCACCACAAACCGCCCTCACCTTCGGTGCAACAGAATCCCTTGATTCTAGGCCGCGTCCCAACCGTTTCCCTTGATTCTCAACCGCGTCCCAACCGTTTCCCTTACCGTGTGCGCCGCGTCTTCATCTCATGGAAAACATCCCAGAGCAATTGAATCGCACTGAAGCCATGAACATGTTTGATCCGCAACAACCACAGAAGCTTCTTTTCGCTTGTAACATGTCAAGCGTCACGAAACTCACCCCCACGAACTATCTTACGTGGAGCGTTCAAATCCGCTCCCTCCTCGAAGGGTAAAATCTTGAGTGCTTCATCACCGAAGACTCTATTGTACCGTCGGCCATGATCCAAGTCGATGGGATCCAGCAACCAAACCCCGCCTTCAGCCCATGGAAACACAAAGATCGCTTGATTTTCAGCTCCATGCTCGGCGCACTCTCCCTCCCGCTTCAACCGGTCATTGCCCGAGCAACCTCCGTACGTGATGCATGGAGAACTCTTGCCAACATCTATGGCAAAGCTTCTCGTGGTCACATCAACCAACTACGAGATCAGATCAAACGTTGTGCCAAAGGATCCCAATCAATAGAAGAATACCTACGGTCAAAGACACCGCAATTGAGGAGCTGCACGAAAAACTCCTCAACTGATAACACGTAATCCGTAGTAGTTTTTATGTCATTCTTAGGTCTAGTTCTAGTTAAATTTATTAGATTTCATTCATTTATCGAGTCTATTCGAGGATTTCATCTACATTTCGTGTTTTGTGTAGGAAACGAAGACATGTCAAGA
>CM071869.1:20909465-20938525 GCA_036759665.1 Gynandropsis gynandra | reverse complement strand
CGACCAACTCCTCCGACCCCATCCAACAACTGTGGACACCTCCTTAACGTCCATGGCCGCCAGCAGCGAATGTTGCTACGTATCCTATGTACGACACCTCCAATTGGCTACTTGAAAGTGGTGCCTCGCATCACATCACCTCCGACTTGCAGAACCTATCACTTCACAATCCGTATCACGGCGGCGAAGAGGTCACCATAGCTGATGGCTCCGGACAGCCCATCACTCATACGGGTTCCTTTTCGTTATCCTTACCAACTCGTTCCTTATTGATGGATCATGTGCTTTGTGTTCCCTCGATGCACAAAAATTTGGTTTCGGTTCTGCGTTTATCCAAGTCTAACAATGTCTCCGTTGAATTCTTTCCTCATATGTTTCAGGTGAAGGATCTAAACACGGGGGCATCGGTTCTTCAAGGCAACACTAAGGATGGAGTGTATGTGTGGCCGTCCTCTACTACCAATACCAAGCCCACTGCCGCATTCTCCCGCCTCAATCCCACCGTCTCCACTTGGCATTCCCGTCTAAGACATCCATCACTATCCATCCTCAAACATGCCTTGTCCAAGGTTCACATTCCGTTAGTTAGAGAGTCTTTCGTTTCTCCATGCAATTCATGTCTTAGTAATAAGAGTCATAAACTTCCGTTTAATGACTCATCAATTGTGTCTTCTCGACCCCTTGAGTTTTTTTTCTCCGATTTATGGACATCTCCTATTGTTTCAACGGATAGTTTCAAATATTATGTTCTTTTTGTTGATCATTATACGCGCTATTCTTGGCTTTATCCACTCAAACAAAAATCGCAAGTCCGAGCAACCTTTATTGCCTCTCTACCCCTACCCTATTGGTCTTACGCCCTTACGGCTGCGGTTTATTTAATCAACTGCATGCCCACACCACTCCTTTCGTATGCCTCGCCCTATGAAGCTCTCTTCCAAACTCCACCGAACCTTCACAAACTCAAAATCTTTGGTTGTTTGTGCTATCCTTGGCTGCGTCCTTACGCCTCTCACAAACTTGATCCTAGATCCACCCCATGTGTCTTCCTTGGCTACTCCAACACCCAAAGTGCGTATCTTTGTCTTGACATATCCAAACTTCGTGTGTTTGTCTCGCGTCATGTAGTCTTTCACGAATCCGTATTTCCCTTTGCCAACCTTTCGAAATACGTCACACATCCTACCTTACCCGTCTCCTCTCCAACGTCCCATGCTCCCTCATTCTTACCCGTTGAGCCCCTCACTGTCGCACACACTTCATCTCCATCACCGCAGCCCCCACGATTAGATCCTTCCCTAATCATTGTTGAGAGCACTACGAACACGAGTAACGCTGCGGACTCTCCCTCTCCCGCGTCGTCTTCGGATGCGACCCCTCCTCCTGCATTGCCATCGGACGCGGCCCATGTTACCACTGCGGATCCGGGAACTAGAAATGTGCATCCGATGGTAACTCGCAGCAAGGTCAATCTTATTCGATCTAATCCTCCATCTGCAAATGTTTGTACATGATCTCTTGACGACATTGAGCCGGCTACAACAACACAAGCTTTGTGTCACACCAATTGGAGACAAGCCATAAGTGACGAATTCAATGCTCTTCTAAGCAATGGGACGTGGGATCTTGTCTCCCCTCAGACCGCGAGCAATGTGGTTGGGTGCAAATGGGTTTTCCATATCAAACGCAAACCCGATGGTTCTATTGACCGCTACAAAGCTCGCTTGGTTGCCAAGGGTTTCCATCAACGTCGGGGGGTGGACTTTCACGAGACTTTCAGCCCGGTTGTCAAACTTGCAACCATTCGCACCGTCCTCAGTCTTGCGGTCTCCAACGGATGGTCCATCAATCAACTCGATGTCAACAACGCATTCCTTCAAGGCACACTCACCGAAGATATGTACATGCAGCAACCACCTGGGTTTGTTGACAAGGATCATCCTCTTCACGTGTGCAAACTTCGGAAAGCCATCTATGGTCTCAAACAAGCCCCCCGTGCGTGGTACTCGGAATTACGGACGTTCTTGCTACACATTGGCTTCAAGAACTCTCTTGCGGATGCCTCCCTCTTTGTGCTCAACACGACAACTACTCAACTCTATGTGCTAGTTTATGTTGATGATATGATCATCACGGGCTCCTCTTCCTCTCACATTCAGCACTTCATCACGTTGTTGGCGTCTCGGTTTTCCATCAAAGACCTCGGTGCTTTACAATTCTTCCTTGGAATTGAAGCATCGAGGACACCACGGGGTCTCCACTTGTCACAACGGAAGTATATTACGGATCTCCTCATTCGAACCAACATGAATGAGGCGAAGCTCGTCTCCACACCCTTGCCATCCACCTCTCGGCTCACTATCACCTCGGGCTCACCTTTGTCAGATCCCACCGAATATCGTCAAGTTATTGGCAGCCTACAATACCTTGCTCTCACGCGCCCGGATGTTAGCTACGCCGTCAACAAGTTGTCTCAATTCATGCATCAACCCACGCATGAGCATTGGCTTTGTGCCAAACGTGTGCTTCGTTATCTTGCTGGATCTCGTGCCCAAGGTATCTTTCTTGCAGCTCACAATACTTTGTCTCTTCATGCCTTTAGTGATGCGGATTGGGCTGGAGACAAATCTGACTTCAAATCTACGGGGGCGTATATTGTATATCTTGGCAAACATCCCCCTTCGTTCGTGGTCAAATAAAAGCTGGTACACTTCGAGTCTCTCATGTGCACTCCAAGGACCAACTTGCCGATCTCCTCACCAAGCCACTTCCGCGGTTGCCTTTTCATGCCTTGTGTTCCAAGATTGGAATCACATCGGGTGATTCATCTTGCGGGGGCGTATAAAGGGTATTAGAACATTATTGTACATAAGGGTATTATTGTAATTTCTTATTCCGTAATTAGATTTAATTCTTAACCTATTGTACATATAGCCGTTTTAGGGCTATTCAAACACATTATTCAGAAAATACAATTCGAATTCAAATCACTATTCACATTCCAGTGCGTCCCAAGCAACATGCAACGCGAGTTCAACTACTATCGAGACACCTAATAGCCATACCAAACATCCATCACCTGATTGGAGCGTTGAAAAGGAACCGAAGGTGGAGTTGAAGCCCTTACCACAAGGGCTTAGGTACAAATTCCTTGGACTCGAGTCTACGTATCCCGTGATAGTGAATGATAACTTAGAGGAATCCCAAAAAGAACGATTGTTAGAAGCTCTTAGGAGATATAGGGGTGCTATTGGTTTGCGTACATAGCTCCGAATTACATGATTCTTTTCCGAAATACCACGGGATGCTGAAGGCAGCCCAACCCTGTTTTCGAGCTCAAAATCCTTTATTTAGATCGATATTTTGGATTTTTAGACCTAGGAGATGCCCTTTTCGAGTTTCTTAGGATACGAATGTCATTTCTTGTCAATACACTGCTTGCGTTGCGTTTGTCTCTCGAATATCCCTTTTGCTTCCTATTTCCTATTTGCATTTGTCTCTCGTGTTGCACCCCTTTTTCCGCTCTTTGTTTTTGTTTTCACATGATTAGATGACTACAACAATGAATTGTATGATGGGCTTTGAAATACCGTAACTTTGCGTATGAAACTCTGAATTACTTGATTTGTTTTCACATTTTATTCCTCTTTTCGAGATAAATGATGTCGTGGGATGCTAAAGATGGCCTGCCCCCGTTTTTGAGCTCAAAATCCTTTATTTAGGTCGATACATTGGATTTTTAAAGCCGGGAGTTTCTTAGGATACGAATGTCATTTCTTGTCATACGCCACTTGGTTGCATTTGTCTCTGTGATATTCCCTTTGCTTCCTATTTCCCTTTGCACCCTTTTTCCGTTTTTGTTTTTGTTTTGACGTGATTAGACGACTATAACAATGAATTGTACAACGTGCTTTGAAATACCATAACTTTGCGTACGAAGCTTTAAATTACATGATTTTTTCACATTTTATTCTTCTTTTCGAGATAAACGATGCCTCGGGATGCTTACGGCAGCCCGACCCCGTTTTCAAGCTCAAAATCCTTTATTTAGGTCGATACGTTTGATTTTTAGAGCCGCCAGATGCTCTTTTCTAGTTTCTTAGGATACTATTGTCATTTCTTGTCATTACGCCGCTTGCGTTGGGTTTGTCTCTCGGATATTCCTTTTGATTCCTATTTCCTATTTGCGTTTGTCTCTGGTGTTGTACCCCTTTTCCGCTTTTGTTTTTGTTTTCACGTGATTAGACGACTACAACAATGAATCGTATAACGGGCTTTGAAATACCATAACTTTGCATACGAAGCTCTGAATTACATGATTTGTTCCACATTTTATTCCTCTTTTAGAGATTAACGATGTCCCGGGATGCTGAAGGCAGCTCGACCCCGTTTTCAAGCTCAAAATCCTTTATTTAGGTCGATACATCGGATTTTTAGAGTCGAGAGATGCCCTTTTCGAGTTTCTTAGGGTACGAATATCATTTCTTGTCATTACGTCACTTGCGTTGCGTTTGTCTCTCGGATATTCCTTTTGCTTCCTATTTCTTATTTGCGTTTGTCTCTCGTGTTGCACCCCTTTTCCGCTTTTTGTTTTTGTTTTCACGTGATTAGGCGACTACAACAATGAATTTTATGACGGGCTTTGAATACAATAACTTTGCATACGAAGCTCCAAATTACATGAATTTTTTCACATTTTATTCCTCTTTTCCAGATAAAATATGTCCCGGGATGTTGAAGGCAGCCCGACCCCATTTTCGAGTTCAAGATCCTTTGTTTAGGTTGATACGTTGGATTTTTAGTCGGGAGATGCCCTTTTCGAGTTTCTTAGGATACAAATGTCATTTCATGCTTATACGCCGCTTGCGTTGCGTTTGCCTCTCGGATATTCCTTTTGCTCCCTATTTCTATTTGCGTTTGTCTCTCGTGTTGCACCCCTTTTCCGTTTTTTGTTTTTGTTTTCAGGTGATTAGACGACTACCACAATGAATTGTACAACATGCTTTGAAATACCATAACTTTGCGTACGAAGCTCCGAATTACATGATTTGTTTCACATTTTATTCCTCTATTCAAGAGAAACGATGCCTCGTGATGCTGAAGACAACTCGACCCTGTTTTCGAGCTCAAACTCCTTTATTTAGGTCAATACGTTGGATTTTTAAAGTCGGGAGATGCTCTTTCGAGTTTCTTAGGATACGAATGTCATTTCTTGTCAATATGCTGTTGCGTTTGTCTCTTGGATCTTCCGTTTGCTTCCTATTTCCTATATGCGTTTATCTCTCGTGTCGCACCACTTTTCCGCTTTTTGTTTTTGTTTTGACGTGATTAGACGACTAGAACAATAAATTGTACGACGAGCTTTGAAATACTATAACTTTGCGTACGAAGCTCCGAATTACATGCTTTTTTCACATTTTATTCCTCTTTTCAAGGTACAAGATGCCCTGGGATGATGAAGGCAGCCCAACCCCGTTTTCGAGCTTAAAATCCTTTATTAAAGGCGATACGTTGGATTTTTTAGAGCCGGGAGATGCCCTTTTCGAGTTTCTTAGGATACGAATATCATTTCATGTCAATACCCCGATTGCATTGAGTTTGACCCTCGGATAATCCTTTTGCTTCCTATTTCCGATTTGCATTTTGTCTCTCGTGTTGCACCCCTTTTCCGCTTTTTGTTTTTGTTTTCACTTGATTAGACGACTACAACAATGAATTGTAAGACGAGCTTTGAAATACCATAACTTTGCGTACGAAGCTTGGAATTACATCATTTTTTTCAATTTTATTCCTTTTTTGAGATAAACGATGCCGCGGGATGCTGAAGGCAGCCCAACCCCGTTTTCAAGCTCAAAATCATTTATTTAGGTCAATACGTTAGATTTTTAGAGCCGAGAGATGCCCTTTTCGAGTTTCTAAGGATACGAATGTCATTTCTTGTCAATACGCCGCTTGCGTTGCGTTTGTCTCTCACATATTCCTTTTACTTCCTATTTCCTATTTGTGTTTGTCTCTCGTGTTGCACCCCTTTTCCGCTTTTTGTTTTTGTTTTCACGTGATTAGACGACTACAACATGAATTGTACAACGGGCTTTTAAATACCATAACTTTATGTACAAAGCTCTGAATTACATGATTTTTTTCACATTTTATTCCTTTTTTTGAGATAAACGATGCTACGGGATACTGAAGGTAGCCCGACCCTGTTTTCGAGCTCAAATTTATTATTTAGGTAATTATGTTGGATTTTTAAATCCAGGAGATGCCCTTTTAGAGTTTCTTAGGATACAAATATCATTTCTTGTCAATACGCCGCTTGCTTTGCGTTTGTGTCGCAAATATTTCTTTTGCTTCCTATTTCCTATTTGCATTTGTCTCTCGTGTTACACCCCTTTTCTGCGTTTTGTTTTTGTTTTAACGTGATTAGACGTCTACAACAATGAATTGTACGACGAGCTTTGAAATACAATAACTTTTCGTACAAAGCTTCGAATTACATGATTTTGTTCACCTTTTATTCCTCTTCTCGAGATAAACGATACTCCAAGCTTTTGAAGGAAGCCCTACCCAATTTTCGAGCTCAAAATCTTTTATTTAGGTCGATACGTTGGATTTTTAGAGCCGGGAGATGCCCTTTTCGAGTTTCTTAGGATACAAATGTCATTTCTTGTCAATACGCCGCTTGCGTTGCTTTTGTCTCCCGGATATTACTTTTGCTTCCTATTTCCGATTTGCGTTTGTCTCTCGTGTTGCACCTCTTTTCTGCTTTTTGTTTTTGTTTTCACGTGATTAGATGACTACAATAATGAATTGTACGACA
Organism: Gynandropsis gynandra; assembly: GCA_036759665.1. Taxonomy (NCBI): domain Eukaryota; kingdom Viridiplantae; phylum Streptophyta; class Magnoliopsida; order Brassicales; family Cleomaceae; genus Gynandropsis; species Gynandropsis gynandra. Next base: position 20,931,705 of record CM071869.1, on the reverse strand, counting down.
AGCTTTAAAATACCATAACTTTGCGTACGAAGCTCCGAATTACATGGTTTCTTTCACATTTTATTTCTCTTTTCGAGATAAACGATGCCCCAGGATGCTGAAGGCAGCCCGACCCCGTTTTCGAGTTCAAGATCCTTTATTTAGGTCGATGCATTGGATTTTTAAAGCTGGGAGATGCTTTATTTGGGTTTCTTAAGATACAAATGTCATTTCTTGTCAATACGCCACTTGCGATGCGTTTGTCTCTCGGATATTCCTTTTGCTTCCGATTTCCTATCTGCGTTTGTCTCTTGTGTTGCACCCCTTTTCCGCTTTTTGTTTTTGTTTGCACGTGATTAGACGACTACAACAATGAAGTGTCCGACGGGCTTTGAAATACCATAACTTTGCGTATGAAGCTCCGAATTACATGATGTTTTTGACATTAAATTCCTCTTTTTGAAATAAACGATGCCCCGGGATGTTGAAGGCAGCCCGACCTCATTTTCAAGCTCAAGTTCCTTTATTTAGGTCGATAAATTGGACTTTTAGTGCCGGGAGATGCTCTTTTCGAGTTTCTTAGGATATGAATGTCATTTCTTGTCAATATGCCGCTTGCGTTGCGTATGTCTATCGGATATTCCTTTTGCTTCCTATTTCCTATTTGCGTTTATCTCTCATGTTGCACCCCTTTTCCGCTTTTTGTTTTTGTTTTCACGTGATTAGACGACTACAACAATGAATTGTACGACGAGCATTGAAATACCAAAACTTTGCGTACGAAGATCTGAATTACATGATTTGTTTTCACATTTTATTCCTCTTTTTGAGATAAACGATTCCCTGAGATGCTGAAGGCAGCCCGACCCCGTTTTGGAGTTCAAAACTCTTTATTTAAGTCGATACATTGGATTTTTAGAGCCCGAAGATTCCCTTTTCGAGTTCTTAGGATACGAATGTCATTTTTTGTCAATACGCCACTTGCGTTGCGTTTGTCTCTCATATATTGCTTTTGCTTCCTATTTTCTATTTGCGTTTGTCTCTCGTGTTGCACCCGTTTTCCGCTTTTTGTTTTTGTTTTCACGTGATTAGACGACTACAACAATGAATTGTATGACAGGCTTTAAAATACCATAATTTTGCGTATTAAGCTCCGAATTACATGATTCTTTTCACATTTTACTCCTCTCTTCGAGATAATTAATGCGGTGGGTTGCTTAAGGCAGTCCGACTCCGTTTTCGAGCTCAAAATCCTTTATTTAGGACGTTACGTTGTATTTTTAGGGCCAAGAGATGCCCTTTTCGAGTTTCTTAGGATACAAATGTCATTTCTTGTCAATACGCCGCTTGCATTGCGTTTGTCTCTTGGATATTCCTTTTGCTTCCTATTTTGTATTTGCGTTTGTCTCTCGTGTTGTACCCCTTTCCACTTTTTATTTTTGTTTTCACGTGATTAGACGACTACGACAATGAATTGTACTACGGGCTTTGAAATACCATAACTTTTGATACGAAGCTCCGAATTACATGATTTTTTCACACTTTATTCCTCTTTTCGAGATAAATGATACCACAGGCAGCTTAAGGCAGCCTGACCCCGTTTTTGAGCTCAAAATTCCTTCTTTAGGTCGATACCTTGGATTTTTAGAGCAGAGTGATGCCCTTTTTGAGTTTCTTAGGATACAAATGTCATTTCTTGTCAAAATGCCGCTTGCGTTGCGTTTGTCTCTCGGATATTCCCTTTGCTTCCTATTTCCTATTTGCCTTTGTCTCTCTTGTTGCACCCCTTTTCCGCTTTTTGTTTTTATTTTAACGTGATTAGACGACTACAACAATGAATTGTACGACGAGCTTTGAAATACCAAAACTGTGCGTACGAAGCTCCGAATTAAATGATTTGTTTCACATTTTATTCCTCTTTTCGAGATAAACGATGCCCCGGGATGCTGAAGACAGTCGACCCCATTTTCGAGCTCAAAATCCTTTATTTAGGTCGATACATTGGATTTTTTAAGCCGGGAGATGACCTTTTCGAGTTTCTTAGGATACAAATGTTATTTCTTGTCAATACACCGGTTGTGTTGCGTTTGTCTCTCGGATATTCCTTTTGCTTCCTATTTCCTATTTGCGTTCGTCTCCCGTGTGGCCCCCTTTTCCGCTTTTGTTTTTGTTTTTACGTGATTAGACGACTACGACAATGAATTGTACGACGGGATTTGAAATACCATAACTTTGCGTAAGAAGCTCCGAATTACATGATTTTTTCCACATTTTATTCGAGATAAACGATGCTGAGGGCAACTTAAGGCAACCCAACCCCGTTTTGGAGCTCAAAATGCTTTATTAGTGTCGATACGTTGGATTTTTAGAGCCGGGAGATGCCCTTTTCGAGTATCTTAGGATACAAATGTCATTTCTTGTCAATACGCCGCTTGCGTTGGGTTTGTGTCTCGAATCTTCCTTTTTCTTCCTATTTCCTATTTGCATTTGTCTCTCGTGTTGCACCCCTTTTCCGTTTTTTTGCACGTGATTAGACGACTACAACAATGATTGTCCGATGGGCTTTGAAATACCATAACTTTGCGTACGAAGCTCTGAATTACATGATATTTTCACATCTTATTCCTCTTTTTGAGATAAACGATGCCGCGGGTTGGTTAAGGCAGCCCTACCCAGTTTGCGAGCTCAAAATGCTTTATTTAGATCGATACGTTGGATTTTTAGAGCCGAGAGATGCCCTTTTCGAGTTTCTTAGGATACGAAAGTCATTTCTTGTCAATACGCCGCTTGCGTTGCGTTTGTCTCTCGGATATCCCTTTGCTTCCTATTTTCTATTTGCGTTTGTCTCTCGTGTTGCACCTATTTTCCGCTTTTTGTTTTTGTTTTCATGTGATTAGACGAGTACAACAATGAATTGTACGACGGGCTTTGAAATACCATAACTTTGCGTACGAAGCTCCAAATTACATGATTTTTTTACACATTGTATTCCTCTTTTCGAGCTAAACGATGCCGGGGGTTGTTGGAGGCAACCCGACCCCGTTTTTGAGATCAAAATTCTTTATTTAGGTCGATATATGGGATTTTTAGAGTTGGGAGAAGCCCTTTTCGAGTTTCTTAGGATACAAATATCATTTATTGTCAATATGCCGCTTGCGTTGCGTTTGTTTCTAGGATATTCCTTTTACTTCCTAATTCCTATTTGCACTTGTCTCTCGTGTTGCACCCCTTTTCCACTTTTTGTTTTTGTTTTCACGTGATTAGTCGAGTACAACAATGAATTGTACGACGGGCTTTGAAATACCATAACTTTCCGTATGAAGCTCCGCATGATATTTTTCACATTTTATTCCTCTTTTCGAGATAAATGATGCCGCGGGTTGCTGAAGGCAGCCCGACCCCGTTTTCGAGCTCTAAGATACGTTGGAGTTTTAGAGCCGGGAAATGCCCTTTTCGAGTTTCTTAGGATACAAATGATATTACTTGTCAATACGCCGCTTGCGTCACGTTTGTCTCTCGGATATTCCTTTTGCTTCCTATTTCCTATTTGCGTTTGTCTCTCGTGTTGCACACTTTTCCGCTTTTTGTTTTTGTATTCACGTGATTAGACTACTACAACAATGAATTGTACGATGGGCTTGGAAATACCATAACTTTGCGTACGAAGCTCCGAATTACATGATTTTTCACATTTTATTCCTCTTTTCGAGCTAAACATTTCCGGGGGTCTAAAGGCAGCTCGACCCCGTTTTTGAGCTCAAAATCCTTTATTTAGCTCGATACGTTGGATTTTTAGAGCCAGGAGATGCCTTTCGAGTTTCTTAGGATACGAATGTCATTTCTTGTGAATACGCTGCTTGCATTGGGTTTGTCTCTCGGATATTCCTTTTGATTCCTCTTTCCTATTTGCGTTTGTCTCTCTTGTTGAACCCCTCTTCCGCTTTTTGTTTTTGTTTTCACGTGATTAGATGACTACAACAATGAATTGTACGACGAGCTTTGAAATACCATAACTTTGCGTATGAAGTTCCTAATTACGTGATATTTATCACATTTTATTCCTCTTTTCGAGATAAACGATGCCGCAAGTTGTTGAAGGGAGCCCGACCGCTATTTCGAGCTCAAAATCCTTTGTTTAGGTCGATGCATTGGATTTTTAGAGCCGGAAGGTGACCTTTTCGAGTTTCTTAGGGTACGAATGTCATTTCTTGTCAATACGCCGCTTGCGTTGCGTTTGTCTCTCAGATATTCCTCTTGCTTCCTGTTTCCTATTTGCGTTTGTATCTTGTGTTGCACCTCTCTTCTGCCTTTTGTTTTTCGTTTTCATAAGATTAGACGACTACAACAATCAATTGTAAGACGGGCTTTGAAATACCATAACTTTGCGTACGAAGCTCCGAATTACATGATATTTTTCACATTTTATTCCTCTTTTCGAGATGAAAGATTCCGCGGGTAGCTGATGGCAGCCCGGACCCTATTGCAAGCTCATCCTTTATTTACGTTAATACGTTGGATTTTTAGAGCTGAAAGATGCCCTTTTCGAGTTTCTTAGGGTATGGATGTCATTTCTTGTCAATACGCTGCTTGTGTTGCGTTTGTCTCTCGGATATTTCTCTTGCTTCTTGATAACATGTAATCCGTCATAGTATTTTCATGATTCTTTGGTTTATTTTTTAATTAGATTTCGTGGAATATACCGAGTTATTGTGTATATTCGAGGATTTCATCTACAATTTCGTGTTTTATGTAGGAAACGAAGGCATGAAGCAAATGCGAGTGATTACGGAAAATCCACCCCGAAAACGTGATTAAGTGATAAGATACAATATGTGCACGACCATGGAACCAAAGGAAACACCGATCATAGGACTCGACAAAAGTTTCAGCCCGACCCGGGCTGAATGTTTACTCGCTCGTGCTGTGTGAGAAACACGAACACGTGCACGCTCTAATCTTAGCTCGCTCGGGCTGAAGTTCCGCAGAAGTTCCAGAAAAATTCACACCAATCGGGCCAGAAGAGAACTCGATCGGGTAGGTCAATCACATCGACCCCGCTCGGGCGGATACCTTAACCCGCTCAGATTGATTGATACCCGATCGGGTAGAGCATGAGCTCACGCGGGCCGCCTTTCTCGCAACATCCTGTTTTGAGTTTTTGAACGGGGAAATAAAGAAGAAAGAAGGGATCTAGGGCAAGGGAACAAGGCACATACCAGAAAAGAGACGAAAATACACAGGAGAAAGAGGAGAGAACACGGTTGAAGACTTTGGCCACCCAAAGGATTCATCCGAAGCCACCGCTCAGGATGATAGGGAAGATGAACATTTACTTCGTTTGTGTTTGTTTCCCTAAGTATTCTGAGTAGATCTATTATCATGGGTTAGGGATGCATTGTAATGGATAGTTTGATTCGTTAATGCTTGATTTCGGTTTTGTTCAATCGTATGGTTCTATAGGTTATAGATATGTGCGTAATGCCTTCATAAATTGTTGATTTCATGCTTGAATAAGACTAGATCTATTCGAATGGGATTAGGCACGTTTGAGGGAGATTAGAGATTCGTCTAGGCATCGAGAGAGTCAGACTTGAGTCTCGGGAATCAACCTTCGAATGAATTAGATTAATGAGAATTTGACCGATCGGTTAATCTATTTAGGAACAGTAATAATCGAGGTAGAACCCCCATTGTTCGTCATGCATCTAGGTTGTAGATTTACTGCATCGGAAGGTGAGTAAGGTTGAGGATTAGAGTTTAGTTCCCCATCGATTGATATAAACCGATTTCATGTTCCATAGAAACATCCATTGCATGTTCCGATATTCCTGAAACCCGTGATACTCCATCTTGCCAAGTCTAGCTTTGTTATCTTTCTTTATCATTATTTTCTAATTCGATATCCATCTATTGATCGATTTTCTTCTCATGATATCTTAGTTCTAACGCTGCACTAGTCCCCAGAGTTTGGCCTGTGTACTACACGAACCGTATACTTGCGGTAGAGTGGTCTTGGAAATATAAAACTCTGATTTCCGAACATCAAGTTTTTGACACCGTTGCCGGGGACTAGTCACGGCTTTAGAAATAGGATTTCGTTGAGTTGAGATCCAGTCCTTTCAGAGTCTTTTCTTTGTTTTTGTTTTCTGCATTTTTCTTATATTTTGAGTCAATTGCATCTCTTCCGAGCTATGCTATTGTTTGTTGATTTCCTACGTGCAGATCACTCAGTTTATGTCTACGAGTTCAAGAGGCAAACAACTTGTCTTCGATCCCGATATTGAAAAACCACCCGAGCGTTGAGAAGACAATAAAAATTAAGACGTAGTGGTTCCGAGAATATTAAGGAAACGACAAGTGAGCGAGAAACAGATTTATCTAGTGAAGAAGAGATGGCACGGGAGGAAGCACCGGAATCTTACGGGGCGTACACAGCGCCTAAAGACACGCAGCTTCGCTCTTGCCTTCGAGGCCCGAGATAGATTGGAACAGATTTGAGTTACAGCCGGCCTTCATTCAGATGTTCATTCAATCGCCATTCAGGGGACGATCTACGAAAGATTGGAACCAGCACCTCACTCAGTTCAAGATGTTGTGTTCGAACATGAAAGCATACCCCGAAATAGATGATGAAGCGATTATGTTGCTTGCCTTCCCGTTTTCAGTTAGGGAGCATGCACTCGAGTGGCTCTACATGCTACCTCCAGATTCTATTCATACGGTGGAGCCAGCTCGAAGGATGCTTCGTGATGCGATTTTTCTCACTCCACAAGACACAGCTATGGAAGAATAAGATTAATTCGTTTGCACAAGAGGATAAAGAGAGTCTTCTAGAGGCGTGGCTGCGATTTAAATGGATATCAACACGAACGCCCACACAACGGGATGGATAAAAGATACCTCATTGCCACTTTTATTGAGGGTCTTCGTGATGAAGTTCGTGATTGGTTGAACACTGCTTGTGGAGGTTCTCTACATGACCTCCTGTTCACCGCTATTGAGGCAAGATTGAGAAGATGGCCGAGGGAAGAAACATTATGTCGGGAGAATTTAATCGCCGCAATCTAGCCAAGGGAGCGGATAACGAGGTGCTTGCATTGCGAGCTGAGCTTACTGAGTTGAAGTTACAATTGGTAAACATGCACCAAGCGTCTCCCGATTCTCACGGATTCCAGGATGTTACAGATGCGAATTACGTTGCCAACAATCCATATTCCAACACCTACACTCCGGGCTGGAAGAATCGTCTGAATCTGTCCAACAAGAACGCCGATAATATTTTGAATCCATTGCAAGGAAGCTACCAGCCAAAGCCGTTTCAGAGCCAGCCACAACACTAGAATTTTCAGCCTAGAACACAAGGGTATCAGCCGAGAGGAGCATCAACACCACTTCCGCAACAAGAAGAGGGGAACACCGAGATCATGTCTATGCTCGCTCAGATTTTACAAGGACAAAAAGATCAAAATGCTGAGCTGAATAGTGCAAGACGAGATCAAGAAGATGCATAGAGGCTAATGGCGGAAATGCAGGCGCATTTCAAAATCCTAGACACCCAAGTGGTGCAACTTTCAAAAAGCGCTCCTAATCGACAAGGAATTCTACCGGAAAAACCTGAGCCGAATCCCCGTGAGCATTGCAATGCCGTCATGTTGAGAAGCGGGATAGAACTTGCGGATGTCACACCCCAAAATTTCGAGAGAATAGAATGCTCAAAGAGTTCAACGATGAAGCCTAGCGACCAAGAGCATCACAAGGAAGCACAAGTTGAGGATGAAGAAGAACCATATGTGGCACCGCCACCAAGACGGCCTCCACTTCCATTTCCCTCACGCCAAATGAAACGAGCTGATAATTCACAATTTTCCAAGTCCACAGCAAGGTTGAAGAAGATGGAGATTTCTATGCCCTTCCACGAGGCAATCATGCAAATCCCTTCCTACTCTAAATTCCTCAAGGATATACCCACCAAGAAGCGTAGAGTGGAAGAGGAGACAATGATGATCACCGCTGCGGCACATGCCGTTATCTAACATGGGGTACCACAGAAATTACCCGACCCAGGTAACTTTGTCATCCCCTGCAAGCTCGGAACCGTTACCATCCACAATGCCCTTTGTGATTTAGGGGCTAGTTTCAGCATCATGCCGCTGTCGTTGTACGAGAAACTTGATTTGGGAGAGATTCAATCTACGAAGATGGTATTACCGATGGCTGACCGTTCGGTGAAACACTCGATAGGCATTGTGGATGATGTACCTCTTAAGGTAGGCGACTACTACGTCCCCTTTGATTTCGTGGTTTTGCAAATGAAGGAAGATGAAATAATACCGATCATTTTAGGAAGACCATTCCTCAATACTGCCAATGCCATCATCGACGTTAGGGAGGGTAAATTAACGATGAAGATAGGGGAAGATACTGTAGAGTTCGAGCTGAACAAGAACCTCAAGGAACCATATGTAGTAGAGCCCGTGTTCTTGGTGGATTTTTTGGACAAATTGGCAAATGAAATGCTCGAAGAGTTTATTAACATTGATGTTTTGAGTGACCCATTGGATCCCACGGCTAGAGGTACAGATCAAGATGATGACCAACGGCATAGTCAAGCTTCAAGAGCTTCGGAAGAAATGCAAGGCAAAGGGATACACAAACGGCCAGCACACACCACCAAACAAAGCACGACCAAGCATAGGCTGAACCCCAACCGTGCAACATTCTCCGCCAAAACCAGCAATGTACGCCCAACCGTTCAGAATGACATGCTCGACAAAACGCTGATCTTGAACAGCAACATGATCGGGCAAGAGAAGAGCATGGGAGAGTTGGCTGATCTTGCAGAGCGGATGGCTAATCCGAGTGGCATACCGGAGCGAAGGACACGACGCAGGAGGCATCGCACACGAAGGCGAGGACATCCACCTCGATGGTGATGAGGAGAGCATTTGGTCAAACTCGCGACCTTAAACAAGCGCTTATCGAGAGGCAACTTGACTTTCACACTTTTTTTCTTTCATTTCATTTTTTACGGACCTATTCTTATTCTTTTCGCATTCATGTACTCGGTTAGTTGTCACATTGTTTCTTCTTTGGATTTTGTGATTCTTTTTCACAGGTTTTTCCAACGTCCAAATCATCCTTAAGGAGGAGACGCGTACAACATCCAACTGCATCACCAACTCGGGACTACAAGATACACAAGGTGCACACGTTCTAATCCTTATTTTCCCGTAGTTTGGTATGCGAGATTCTCTTAGGTCTTGAACATCGAGACGATGTTTCATTCAAGTCTGGGGGAGTACTCATCGAGTAACATGCATGTGATTAGGATTAGATGTTCAGTTTTCTTTTATTTCGTTGTTTTTTAGGAATACACGGATGGATATCTAGTACGAATTTTCGAGCTTTAGTCATTATTTTGCGACTTTGTCGAATCGTGAACAATAGTCTAGGTTTGCTAAGAAGTCTTTTGGATACCGATTAGTCGAGTAGTTCTACTTGAAACCATGATCTATAGTTGCATTCATCTCCTAGGTTTCAGTACCAAGTATCCATATCTCCGTGTATACCGTTTATCCCTTGCTTTGTTTGATATATTTTACCGTTCATTGATCATTAGATTCCACACGCTTATACTCCGCTGTCACCTTGGATAAGTTTCTAACTATTTTAGGGTTACATTGACATGAGTACATCGAGATCGATGGTTCATGTTTAAGTGGTGGGTTGAGGCGCTATTCTACGTCTTAAGGGTTAGAGTTGATGCGTAATCTTTAGTAAAAAAAATTTGTTCTTCAATGATGCACCTCTTCACTCTACTAAGGTTACAAGACCTAATGAGTGTGCCATAGGCAGCCTGGGTCTAAGTAGAAAGCCATCCCTCTTCGATTTCGATGTCCTAGAAACCAAGCGCAAATCTATATAAAAAAAGAAAAAAAAGAAGAAAAGAGAATAAGAACGAGAATATAAGTCTAATGATATCTCAAGCTTAGGGGAATGGGTATGGAGATCGCTTGGACGTTGTCTAGGGGTATGAAATAGACTTAGGTTATTGGTAGGATTGCATGGCTCGTGACTTTTGGTTGATAGAAGTCTGAACTAGGTACGCTTAGGCTTACGTTCATGTGACGCGTTGTTTTGCATGATGGCTAATCCTTCGAAGTATTTGTGTTAGTGTCCATTGTTGTTTAACTCTTCTTGTACTCGACTCTGCTCGAGGACAAGCAAAGAGTAAGTCTGGGGGAGTTTGATAACATGTAATCCGTCATAGTATTTTCATGATTCCTAGGTTTAGGTTTGATTAGATTTCTTGGACTTTACCGAGTTATTGAGTATATTCGAGGATTTCATCTACCATTTCGTGTTTTGTGTAGGAAACGTAGACATGAAGCAAACGCAAGTGATTACGGAAAATCCACCCCAAAAACGTGATTAAGTGAGAAGATACAATATGTGCATGGCCATGGAACCAAAGGAAACACCGATCATAGGCCTCAATAGAAGTTTCAGCCCGACCCAGGCTGAATGTTTACCCGCTCGTGCTGTGTGAGAAACACGAACGCGGGCGCGCTCTAATCTTAGCCCGCTCGGGCTGAAGTTCCGCAAAAGTTCCCGAAAAATTCACACGACTCGGGCCGGAAGAGAATCCGATCGGGTAGTTCAATCACATCGACCCCGCTCGGGCGGATACCTTAACCTGCTCGGGTTGATTGATACCCGATCGAGTAGAGCATGAGCCCGCATGGGCAAATAAAGAAGAAAGAAGGGATCCAGGGCAAGAGGACGACACACAGACTAGAAAAGAGACGAAAATACATAGAAGATAGAGGAGAGAACACAGTTGAAGACTTTGGCCACCCAATGGATTCATCCGAAGACACCGCGCGGGATGATAGAGAAGATGAACATTTACTTCGTTTGTGTTTGTTTCCCTATGTATTCTGAGTAGATCTGTTATCATGGGTTAGGGATGCCATTGTAATGGATAGTTTGATTCGTTAATGCTTAATTTTGGTTTTGTTCAATCGTATGGTTCGATAGGTTATAGATATGTGCGTAATGCCTTCATACGTTGTCGATTTCATGCTTGAATAAGACTAGATCTATTCAAATGAGATTAGGCACGTTTGAGGGAGATTAGAGATTCGTCTAGGCATCGAGAGAGTCAGACTTGAGTCTCGGGAATCAACCTTCGAATGAATTAGATTAATGAGAATTTGACCGATCGGTTAATCTATTTAGGAACGGTAATAATCGAGGTAGAACCCCCATTGTTCGTCAAGCATCTAGGTTGTAGATTTACTGCAATGGAAGGTGAGTACGTTTATATCTTAGATAGAAGATTTAGGCTCGGAAGAGTCATTTCTGTTTATAGAGGTTGAGTTCCCATCCGACATTAGAGGTCGAATTCCCTATTGTTCTTCATGCATCTAGACGTTCCGCGCTAGATCGAAAGATGAGTGACGTTGATTTCCTAGGTAGATGATTTAGGCTTGGAAGAGTCATTTCCGGCATTAGAGGTCGAATTCCCTATCGTTCTTCATGCATCTAGATGTTCCGCAATACATCAGAAGATGAGTGACGTTGATTTGCTAGGTAGAGGATTAGATTTTAGTTCCCCAACGATTGATATAAACCGATTTCATGGTCCATAGAAACATCCATTGCAGGTTCCGATATTCCTGAAACCCGTGATACTCCATCTCGCCGAGTCTATCTTCGTTATCTTTCTTTAGCTTTATTTTCTAATTCGGTATCCATTTATTGATCGATCTTCTTCTCGTGATATCTTAGTCCTAACGCTGTACTAGTCCCCAGAGTTCGACCCTTGTACTACACGAACCATACACTAGCGGTTGAGTGGTCTTGGAAATACAAAACTCTGATTTCCGAACATCATTTCCTATTTCCTATTTGCGTTTGTCTCTCGTGTTGCACCCCTCTTCCACTTTTTGTTTTTGTTTTCACGTGATTAGACGACTACAACAATCAATTGTACGACGGGCTTTGAAATACCATAACTTTGCGTATGAAGCTTCGAATTACATGATTTGTTTCACATTTTATTCCTCTTTTCGAGATAAACGATGCCGCGAGTTGATGAAAGCATCCCGAACCTTATTTCGAGCTCAAAATCCTTTATTTAGGTCGATACGTTGGATTTTTAGAGCCGGAAGATGTCGTTTTAGAGTTTCTTAGGATACGAATGTAATTATTTGCCAATACTCCGCTTGCGTTGCGATTCTCTCTCGGATATTCCTTTTGCTTCCCATTTCCTATTTGCGTTTATCTCTCGTGTTGCACCCTTTTTCCGCCTTTTGTTTTTATTTTCACTTGATTAGATGACTACAATAATGAATTGTACGACGAGCTTTGAAATACCATAACTTTACGTACGAAGCTCCGAATTACATGATTTTTTTCACATTTTATTCCTCTTTTCGAGATAAACAATGCCGTGGAGTGCTGAAGGCAGCATGACCCCGTTTCTGAGCTCAAAATCTTTTATTTAGGTCGCTACGTTGTATTTTTAGTGCCTGGAGATGCCCTTTTCGAATTTCTTAGGATGCGAATGTCATTTCTTGTCAATACGCCGATTGCGTTGCGTTTGTCTCTCGGATATTCCTTTTGTTTCCTATTTCCTATTTGCGTTTGTCTCTCGTGTTGCACCCCTTGCCCGCTTTTTGTTTTTGTTTTCACGTGATTAGACGACTACAACAATGAATTGTACGACGGGCTTTGAATTACCATAACTTTGCGTATGAAGCTCCGAATTACATGATTTTTATCACATTTTACTCCTCTTTTCCAGATAAACAATGCTGCAGGGAGCAAAATGCAGTCTGACCCCGTTTCCAAGTTCAAAATCTTTTATTTAGGTCGATACATTGGATTTTTAGAGCTTGGAGATGCCCTTATCGAGTTTCTTAGGATGCTAATGTCATTTCTTGTCAATACACCGATTGCGTTGCGCTTGTCTCTCGGATATTCCTTTTGTTTCCTATTTCCTATTTTCGTTTGTCTCTCATGTTGCACTCCTTGTCCGCTTTTTGTTTTTGTTTTCACGTGATTAGACGACTACTACAATGAATTGTACGACGTGGTTTGAAATACCATAACTTTGTGTACGAAGCTCCGAATTACATGATTCATTTCACATTTTATTCATCTTTTCGAGATAAACAATGCCGCAGGGTGCTGAAGGCATCCCGACCCCATTTACAAGCTCAAAATCCTTTATTTAGGTCGATACGTCGCATTTTTAGAGTCAGGAGATGCCCTTTTCGAGTTTCTTAGGATACAAATGTTATTTCTTGTCAATACGCCGTTTGCGTTTCGTTTGTCTTTCGGATATTTCTTTTGCTTCCTATTTCCTATTTGTGTTTGTCTCTCAAGTTGCACCCCTTTTCCGCCTTTTGTTTCTGTATTCAAGTGATTAGACGACTACAACAATGAATTGTACGACGGGCTTTTAATTACCATAACTTTGCATACGAAGCTCTGAATTACACGATTTTTCTCACAATCTATTCCTCTTTTCTAGATAAAGATGCCGTGGGCTGCTGTAGGCAGTCTGACCCCATTTTTGAGCTTAAAATGCTTTATTTACGTCGATACATTGGATTTTTAGAGCCGAGAGATGCCCTTTTCGAGTTTCTTAGGATACGAATGTCATTTCTTGTCAATACGGCACCTACGTTGCATTTGTCTCTCGGATATTCCTTTTGATTCCTATTTCCTATTTTCATTTGTCTCTCGTGTTGCACCCCTTTTCCGCTTTTTGTTTTTGTTTTCACGTGATTAGACGACTACAACAACGAATTGTACGACGAGCTTTGAAATACCATAACTTTGTGTACGAAGCTCCGAATTACATGATTTTTTCACATTTTATACCTCCTTTATTTTGGTCGATACATTGGATTTTTATAGCCGAGAGATGCCCTTTTCGAGTTTCTTAGGATGCGAATGTCATTTCTTGTCAATACGCCGCTTGCGTTGCGTTTGTCTCTCGGATATTCCTTTTGCTTCTGATTTCCTACTTGTGTTTGTCTCTCGTGTTGCACCCCTTTCCTGCTTTTTATTTTTGTTTTCATGAGATTAGACGACTACAACAATGATTTGTACAATGGGGTTTGAATACCATAACTTTGCGTACGAAGCTCCGAATTACATGATTTTTTTCACATTTTATACCTCGTTTCGAGATAAACCAAGCCGCAGGGTGCTGAAGGCAGTCCGACCCTATTTCCGAGCTCAAAATCATTTATTTAGGTTGATACGTTGATTTTTAGAGATGGGAGATGCCCTTGTCTAGTTTCTTAGGATACAAATGTCATTTCTTGTCAAATGCTGCTTGCGTTGCGTTTGTCTCTCGGATATTCCTTTTGCTTCCTATTTCCTATTTGCGTTTCTCTCTCGTGTTGCACCCCTTTTCCGCTTTATCTTTTTGTTTTCACGTGATTAGATGACTACAACAATGAATTGTACGACGGGCTTTGAACTACCATAACTTTGCATACGAAGGTTCGAAGTACATGATTCTTTTCACATTTTATTCATCTTTTCGAGATAAACGATGCGCAGGGTGCTGAAGGCAGCCGGACCCCGTTTCGAAGTTCAAAGTCCTTTATTTAGGTCGATACGTTTGATCTGGAAGATGCCCTTTTTGAGTTTCTTAGGATACAAATGTCATTTCATGTCAATATGCCGCTTGCATTGCGTTTGTCTCTTGGATATTACTTTTGCTTCCTATTTCCTATTTGCATTTGTCTCTCACGTTGCTTAAGATACGAATGCAATTTCTTGTCAATACGCCGCTTGCGTTGCAGACGTCACTCGGATATTCCTTTTGTTTCCTATTTCCTATTGGCGTTTGTCCCTCTTGTTGCACCCCTTTTCCACTTTTTGTTTTTCTTTTCACGTGATTAGACGACTACAACAATGAATTGTACGATTGGCTTTCAAATACCATACCTTTGCGTACGAAGCTCCGAATTACATGATATTTTTCACATTTTATTCCTCTTTTTAAGATAAACGATGCCATGGGGTGCTGAAGGCAGCCGGACTTGTTTTCGAGCTTAAAATCCTTTATTTAAGTTGATATGTTGGATTTTTAGAGCCGGGAGATGTTCTTTTCGAGTTTCTTAGGATACGAATGTCATTTCTTGTCAATACACCGCTTGCGTTGCGTTTGTCTCTCGGATATTCCATTTGCTTCCTATTTCCTATTTGCATTTGTCTCTCATATTGCACCCCTTTTCCGCTTTTTGTTTTCGTGTTCACGTGATTAGACGACTACAACAATTAATTGTACGACGGGCTTTGAAATACCATAACTTTGCGTACGAAGCTCCAAATTACATGATGTTTTCCACATTTTACTCCTCTTTTCGAGATAAACGATGCCGTGGGTTGCTGAAGGTAGCCCAATCTTGTTTTCAAGCTCTAAATCCTTTATTTACGTCAATATGTTGGACTTTTAGAGCCGGGAGATGCCCTTTTCGAGTTTTTAGGATACAGATGTCATTTCTTGTCTATACGCCGCTTGTGTTGCATTTGTCTCTCGGATATTCCTTTTGCTTCCTATTTCCTATTTGCATTTGTCTCTCGTGTTGCACCCCTTTTCCGCTTTTTGTTTGTGTTTTCACGTGATTAGACGGCTAGAACAATGAATTGTACGACGGGCTTTGAAATACCATAACTTTGCGTACGCAGCTCTGAATTACATGATTGCTTTCACATTTTATTCTTCTTTTCAAGATAAACGATGCCACGGGTTGCTGAAGGCTGCCCGATTCCGTTTTCGAGCTCAAAATATTTTATTTAGGTCGATACGTTGGATTTTTAGAACCGG
Organism: Gynandropsis gynandra; assembly: GCA_036759665.1. Taxonomy (NCBI): domain Eukaryota; kingdom Viridiplantae; phylum Streptophyta; class Magnoliopsida; order Brassicales; family Cleomaceae; genus Gynandropsis; species Gynandropsis gynandra. Next base: position 20,915,867 of record CM071869.1, on the reverse strand, counting down.
GAGATGCCCTTTTCGAGTTTCTTAGGATACGAATGTAATTTCTTGTCGATACGTAGCTTGCGTTGCGTTTGTCTCTTTTGTTGCACTCCTTTTTCGCTTTTTGTTTTTGTTTTCACGTAATTAGACGACTACAACAATAAATTCTACGATGGGCTTTGAAATACCCCATATTTGCGTAGGAAGCTCCGAATTACATGATTCTTTTCACATTTTCTTCCTCTTTTCAAGATAAACGATGCCACGGGGTGCTGAAGGCGGCCCGACTCAATTTCGAGCTCAAAATCCTTTATTTAAGTCGATATGTTGGATTTTTAAAGCCGGGAGATGCCCTTTTCGAGTTTCTTAGGATACGAATGTCATTTCTTATCAATACGCCGCTTGCGTTGCATTTGTCTCTCGGATATTCCTTTTGCTTCCTATTTCCTATTTGCATTTGTCTCTCGTATTGCACCCCTTTTTCCGCTTCTTGTTTTTGTTTTCACGTGATTAGACGACTACAACAATGAATTGTAGGACGGGCTTTCAAGTACCATAACTTTGCGTACAAAGCTCTAAATTTCATGATTTTTTTCACAATTTATTCCTCTTTTCGAGATAAATGAACGGGGGATGCTGAAGGCAGCCTGACCCCGTTTTAAAGCTCAAGGTCCTTTATTTTGGTCGATACATTGGAGTTTTAGAGCCGGGAGATGCCCTTTTCGAGCTTCTTAGGATACGAATGTCATTTCTTGTCAATATGCCACTTGCGTTGCGTTTGTCTCTTGGATATTCCTTTTGCTTCCTAGTTCCTATTTGCGTTTGTCTCTCGTGTTGCACCCCTTTTCCGCTTTTTGTTTTTGTTTTCACGTGATAAGACTACTACAACAATGAATTGTAATGTGGGCTTTGGAATACCATAACTTTAGCTATGAAGCTCCGAATTACATATTTTTTTCACATTTTATTCCTCTTTCCGAGATAAATTATGTCGCGGTTTCTGTTGGCAGCCCAACCCCGTTTTCGCACTCAATATCCTTTATTTAGGTCAATACGTTGGATTTTTAGAGCCGGGAGATGCCCTTTTCGAGTTTCTTAGGATATGAATGTCATTTCTTGTCAATATGCCGCTTGCGTTGCATTTGTCTCTCGGATATTCCTTTTGCTTCCTATTTCGTGTTTGCATTTATCTCTCATTTTGCAACCCTTTTCCGCTTTTTGTTTTGTTTTCACGTGATTAGACGTCTACAACAATGATTTGTACGACGGGCTTTGAAATACCATAACTTTGCGTACGAAGCTCCGAATTACATGATATTTTTCATATTTTATTCCTCTTTTTGAGATAAACAATACCGTGGGGTGTTGAAGGCGGCCCGACCCCGTTTTCGTGTTCAAAATTCTTTTATTTACGTCGATATGTTGGATTTTTAGAGCTGGGAGATGCCCTTTCCGAGTTTCTTAGGATACAAATGTCATTTCTTGTCAATACGCCGCTTGCGTTGCATTTGTCTCTTTGATATTCCTTTTGCTTCCTATTTCGTATCTGCGTTTGTCTCTCGTGTTGCACCCATTTTCAACTTTTTTTTTATTTTCACGTGATTACACGACTACAACAATGAATTGTACGACAGGCTTTGAAATACCATAACTTTGCGTACGAAGCTCCGAATTACAAGATTTTTTTCAAATGTTACTCCTCTTTTCGAGATAAATGATACCGCATGTTGCTGTTGGTAGCCCGACCCCGTTTTCTAGCTCAAAAGCCTTTATTTAGGTCGATACATTGGATTTTTAGAGCTGGGAGATGCCCTTTTGGAGTTTCTTAGGATACAAATGTCATTTCTTGTCAGTACGCCGCTTGCATTGTGTTTGTGTCTCGGATATATTCCTTTTGCTTCCTATTTCCTATTTGCGTTTGTCTCTTGTGTTGCACCCCTTTTCCGCTTTTTATTTTTATGTTCACGTGATTAGACGACTACAACAATGAATTGTACGACGATCTTTGAATTACCATAACTTTGCATTCGAAGCTCTGAATTACATTGTTTTTTCACATTTTATTTCTCTTTTTGGACATAAACGATGCCGAAGGTTGCTATAGGCAGCCCGACCCCATTTTCGAGCTCAAAATTCTTTATTTAGGTTGAAATGTTGGATTTTTAGAGCGGGAGATGCCGTTTTCGGGCTTTGAAATACCATAACTTTGCATACGAAGCTCCGAATCTGTTTTCGACCTCAAAATTCTTTATTTGGATCGTTACATTGGATTTTCAAAGGTGAGAGATGCCCTTTTCGGGTTTCTTAGGATACTAATGTCATTTCTTGTCAATACGCCGCTTGCGTTTCGTTTGTCTCTCGGATATCCTATTTCTTCCTATTTCCTATTTGCGTTTCATGTTGCACCCCTTTTCCACTTTTTGATTTTGTTTTCACGTTATTAGACGACTACAACAATGAATTGTACGACGTGCTTTGAAATACCATAACTTTGCGTAGGAAGCTCCGAATTACATGATTTTTTCACATATTATTCCTCTATTCAAGATAAACGATGTTTTGGGAGGCTGAAGGCAGCCCGACCCCTTTTTGAGCTCAAAATCCTTTATTTAGGTCGATACATTGGAATTTTAGAGCCGGGAGATGCCGTTTTCGAGTTTCTTACGATAGAATGTCATTTCTTGTCAATACGCCGCTTGGGTTGCATTTGTCTCTCGGATATTCCTTTTGCTTCCTATTTCCTATTTGCATTTGTCTCTCCTGTTGCACCCTTTTCCGCTTTTTGTTTTTGTTTTCACGTGATTAGACGACTACAACAATGAATTGTACGATGGGATTTGAAGTACCATAACTTTGCGTACGAAGCTCCGAATTTCATAATATTTTTCACATTTTATTTATCTTTTTGAGATAAATGAAGTGTGGGATCAGAGGTTTTAATATTTACAAGACCACTCTACCGCAAGTATACGGTTCCTGTACTACAAGGGTCGAACTCTGGGGACTGAGTGCAACGTTAGAACTAAGAATTCATGAGAAGAATATCGATCAATATACGATTATGAAAAAGAAAGTAAAGATAATAAAGGATGACGAAACTAGACTCAACAAGATAGAGTACCATGGGCTTCGGGAATACCGGAACAAGCATGGATGTTTTTAAGGATCATGAAGTCAGTTTGTATCAATCGATGGGGAACTAATATCTAATCCTCTACCTAGGAAATCAACATCGTCATCTCCCGATGTAGTGCGGAACGTCTAGACGCGTTAAGAACAGTAGGGAACTCTACCCCTAATGCTAGAAATGACTCTCTGAAGCCTAAATCTCCTACCTAGGAAATCAACGCCACCCATATCCCTATGTAGTGCGGAACTTCTAGATGGAAGTCAGTTATTAATCGATGGGGAACTAATATCTAATCCTCTACCTAGGAAATCAACATCGCTAATCTCCCGATGTAGCGCGGAACGTCTAGACGCGTTAAGAACAATAGGGAACTCTACCCCTAATGCTAGAAATGACTCTCCGAAGCCTAAATCTCCTACCTAGGAAATCAACGCCACCCATATCCCTATGTAGTGCGGAACTTCTAGATGCATGAAGAACGATGGGGAATTCAACCTCTAATGTCGGATGGGAACTCGATCTCTATAAACGGAAATGACTCTCCCAAACCTAAATCCTCTATCTAGGAAATCAACGTCACTCATATCCCTATGTAGTGCGGAACTTCTAGATGCATGACGAACAATGGAATTCTACCTCGATTATTACCGTTCCTAAATAGATTAACCGATTGGCCAAATTCTCGTTAACCTAATTCATTCGAAGGTTCATTTACGAGACTCAAATCTGACTCTCCCAAGCCTAGACGAATCTCTAATCTCCCTCAAACATGCCTAATACCAGTAGAATAGATCTAGTCTTATTCAAGCATGAAATTAACAATGTATGAAGGCATTACGCACAAATCGAACCATTCAATTGAACAAAACCGAAATCAAGCATTAATAACTCAAACGATCCAATACAATGGCATCCCTAACCCATGCCAACGAGAACTACTCAGAATACATAAAGAAGCAAACAAAAACGAAGTAGATGTTCATCTTCCCTATGCTCTGAGCTTAACCTCCGACGAATCCTTCGGTTCCCCGAAGTCTCCTTCTCCGACCGTGCTCTCTCTCTTCTCCTTTGCCTGGTTCGTCCCCCTTGTTCTCTTGCCTTTTCCAGTCTGATCTTGGCTTCCCCCTTCTGTTCCTTTTAAATTCAGCCCGTTCAAAATTCAAGGAGTTTGTTGAGAAAAAGGTGGACCCGCGCGGGCACAACCTCCACCCGCTCGTGTAGTCCATCAGCCCGTGCGTGCATAAATCTCAGCCCGATCGGGCTAGCATGCTCGAGCGTGCAGTCCATCAGCCCGAGTCGGGCTTGCTTTTGGCATTTTTCTGGTCTTTGTTTCAACCCGATCGTGTCCAATTCAGAGCCCAAGCTGGCTTGCTCCATGCCCGAGCGTGTACACTACCATTTGTTGTTTTCCGCTCCTTTCGCTCGGTGCTTGAGTGTTTGATTTGCTTCCGGGGCCGTGCACATGAGGTATCTTGTCATTCAATCACGTTTTTGGGGTGGAATTGCCGTAATCATTCATGTTTTCCTTCATGTCTTCGTTTCCTACACAAAACACGAAATGGTAGATGAAATCCTCGAATAAACTCAAATAATCGGTAAAGTCCAAGAAATCTAATCAAAACTAAACCTAAGAAACATGTAAATACTACGACGGATTACATGTTATCAAACTCCTCCAGACATAGCATTTGCTCGTCCTCGAGCAAATCTATAGTCGAGTACAAGAAGAGCTAAACAACAATGGACATTAGTACGAAAACTTCTAAGGATTAGCCACCATGCAAAACAACGCGTCACATGAACGCAAGTCTAAGCGCACCTAGTTCAGACTTCTAACAACCGAAAGTCACGAGCCATGCAATCCTACCAATGACCTAAGTTTATTTCATACCCCTAGACAACATCCAAGCGATCTTCTTACCATTTCCCCTAAGCTTGAGATATCATTAAATTCGTATTCTCGTTCTTATTCTCTTTTTCCTTTTCTTTCTCATTTTTTATAGATCCACGCTTGGTTCCTAGGACGTTGAAGTCAAAGAAGGATGGCTTTCTACTTAGACCCAGACTGCCTATGGCACACTCATAAGGTCTTGTAGATGAAATCCTCGAATAAGCGCTTGTTTAAGGTCGCGAGCTTGACCGAATGCTCTCCTCATCAACGCCGAGGTGGACATCCTCGCCTTCGTGTGCGATGCCTCCTGCATATTTCGTTCGTCGCTCGTCATCCGCCTTGCTAGATCAGCTAGCTCTCCCATGCTTTTCTCTTTCCCGATCATGTCGCTGTTCAAGGTCAACGTCTTGTCAAACTTGTCATTCTGAACGATTGGCCATACTTTGCTGGGTTTGGTAAAAAAATGTTGCACGATTGGGATTTAGCCTATGCTTGGCCGTGCTTTGCTTGCTGTTTTGTGTTGGCCATTCGTGTGCGTCTTTGTCTTGTGTTTCTTCCAAAGCTCTCGAGGGTTGTCCGTGCCCGTGGTCATCATCTTGATCCGTACCTCTAGCCGTGGGATCTAGCAATAGGTCACTCGTGAAATCAACTGAACAAATGGACTCTGACCTAGGTACTTTCTTGAGATTCTTATTTAACCCAAACTCCCCTGTTGCTTCCCCTATCTTCATCGTAAATTTCCCTTCTCTCACGTCGATGACGGCGCCAGCGGTATTGAGGAATGGTCTCCCCAAGATAATGGGTATTCTTTCATCTTCTTTCATGTCCAAAACCACAAAATCAACGGGAATGTAGTAGTCGCCTACCTTAAGTGGTACATCCTGCACAATACCGATTGGAAGTTTCGATGATCGATCAGCCATTTGTATCACCATCTTTGTGGATTTAATTTCTCTCAAATCAAGTTTCTTGTACAACGACAGCGACATGATGCTGACACTAGCCCCTAAGTCGCATAGGGCATTGTGGATGGTCACGTTTCTGAGCTTGCAAGGAATGAAGAAGGGACCTATATCGGGTAATTTCTACGGCACCCATATTGAATAACGGCGTATGTTGCATCGGTGACCATCACTGTCTCCTCCTCTTCAACTTTACGCTTTTTGCTGAGGATTTCCTTGAGGAACTTAGCATAAGACGGAATTTGCATGATAGCTTCGTGGAAGGGCATAGAGATCTCCAACTTCTTCATCCTCGCTGCAAACTTTTCAAATTGTGAATCCTCAGGTCATTTCCTTTGGCATGAGGGAAATGGAAGTGGAGGGCGTCTTGGTGGCGGTGCCACATACGGTTCTTCTTCATCCTCAACTTGTACTTCCTTGTGATGCTCTTGGTCGCTAGGCTT
>CM071869.1:20860479-20874113 GCA_036759665.1 Gynandropsis gynandra | reverse complement strand
GGCATCCCATGTTGAATAACGGCGTATGTTGCATCGGTGACCATCATTGTCTCCTCCTCTTCAACTTTACGCTTTTTGTTGAGGATTTCCTTGAGGAACTTAGCATAAGACGGAATTTGCATGAGATAGCTTCGGAAGGGCATAGAGATCTCCAACTTCTTCATCCTCGCTGCAAACTTTTCAAATTGTGAATCCTCAGCTCGTTTCCTTTGGCATGAGGGAAATAGAAGTGGAGGGCGTCTTGGTGGCGGTGCCACATACGGTTCTTCTTCATCCTCAACTTGTACTTCCTTGTGATGCTCTTGGTAGCTAGGCTTCTTCGTTGAACTCTTTGAGCATTCTCCTCTCTCAATATTCTGAGGTGTGATGTCCGCAAGTTCTGTCCCGCTTCTCAACATGACGCCGTTGTAATGCTTACGGGAATTCGGCTTAGGCTTTCCCGGTAAAACTCCTTGTCAGTTAGGAGCATTTTCTGTAATTTGTGCCACTTGGGTGTCTAGGACTTTTAAATGCTTTTGCATTTCCGCAATTTGCTTCTTTGCTTCCTCTAGATCTTGTCTTACAATAGTCAGCTCATCACTTAAATCTTTTTGTCCATGTAGAATCTGAGTGAGCATAGACGTAATCTCGTTGTTCCCCTCTTCTTGTTGCGGAATTGGCGGTGGTACTCCTCTCGGCTGAAACCCTTGATAGGCTTGCGTTCTAGGCTGAAAATTCTGGTGTTGTGGCTGGTTCTGAAATGGCTTTGGCTGGTAGTTTCCTTGCAACGGATTCAAAACATTATCGGCGTTCTTGTAGGACAGATTCGGATGATTCTTCCAGCCCGGATTGTAGGTGTTGGAATATGGATTGTTGGCAACGTAGTTCACATCTGCAACATCCTTGAATCCGTGAAAATCGAGAGACGCTTGGTGCATGTTTACCATTTGTAACTTTAACTCGGCAAGTTCAGCTCGCAATGCAAGCACCTCGCTGTCCACTCCCTTGTCTAGACTGCGGCGATTAAATTCCCCCGACATAATATTTCTTCCCTCAGCCATCTTCTCAATCTTGGCCTCTATAGCAGTGAACGGGAGGTCATGTAGAGAACTTCCACAAGCAGCGTTCAACCAATCTCGAACTTCATCACGAAGACCCTCAATGAAGGTGGCGATGAGGTATCTTTTATCCATCCCGTGGTGTGGGCATTCGCGTTGATATCCTGTAAATCGCGGCCACGCCTCTGGAAGACTCTCTTTATCCTCTTGTTCAAATGAATTAATCTTATTCTTCCATAGCTGCGTTTTTTCGGGTGAGAAAAATCGCATCATGAAGCGTTCTTCGAGTTGGCTCCAAGTATGAATAGAATCTGGGGGTAGCGTGTAGAGCCACTCGAGTGCATGCTCCTAATTGAGAATGGGAAGGCAAGCAACATAATCGCTTCATCATTTATCCTGGGGTAGGCTTTCATGTTCAAACATAGTATCTTGAACTGAGTGAGATGCTGGTTCAGATCTTTCGTAGATCGTCCCCTAAATGGCGATTGATTCAACATCTGAAGGAAGGCCGGCTGTAACTCAAATCTGTTCCAATCTATCTTGGGCCTTCGAATGCAGGAGAGAAGCTACGTGTGTTTCGGCGCTGAATACGGCCCGTAGGTTTCCAGTGCTTCCTCCTGTCCCATCTCTTCTTCACGAGACAAATCTGTTTCTAGCTCACTTGTCGTTTCCTCAATATTCTCGGGATCACTACGCCTCGCTTTTTGTTGTTTCTTTAACGCTCGCGTAGTCTTGTCAATATCAGGATCGAAGAGGAGTTCTTTGCCTCTCGAACTCCTAGACATGTACCGAATAGTCTGCACGTGGGAAAGACAACAAAAAATAGATTACCTTGGAAGAGATGCAATGACTCAAAATAAAAGAAAAAAATGAAAAAAACAGAAACAAACAAAAGACTTGGAAAATACTGGATCTCGACTCAACGAAACCCTAATTCTAAAAACCGTGACTAGTCCCAGGCAACGGCGCCAAAAAACTTGATGTGTGGGATCAGAGGTTTTAATATTTCCAAGACCACTCTACCGCAAGTATAAGGTTCAATTAGTACAAGGGTCGAACTCTGGGGACTGAGTGCAGCGTTAGAAGTAAGAATTCATGAGAAGAAGATTGATCAATATAAGATTATGAAACGGGAAAGTAAAGATAATAAAAGATGACGAAACTAGACTCTACAAGATAGAGTACCATGGGCTTCGGGAATACCGGAACATACAATGGATGTTTCTAAGGATCATGAAGTCAGTTTGTATCCATCGATGGGGAACTAATATCTAATCCTCTACCTAGGAAATCAACATCGCTCATCTGTCGATGTAGCGCGGAACGTCTAGACGCGTTAAGAACAGTAGGGAACTCTACCCCTAATGCTAGAAATGACTCTCCCAAGCCTAAATCTCCTACCTAGGAAATCAACGTCTATGTAGTGCGGAACTTCTAGATGCATGAAGAACGATGGGGAATTCAACCTCTAAAGTCAGATGGGAACTCGACCTCTATAAACGGAAATGACTCTCCCAAGCCTAAATCCTCTATATAGGAAATCAATGTCACTCATATCCCTATGTAGTGCGGAACTTCTAGATGCATGACGAACAATGGGAATTCTACCTCGATTATTACCGTTCCTAAATAGATTAAGCGATTAGCCAAATTCTCGTTAACCTAATTCATTCGAAGGTCCATTCACGAGACTCAAATCTGACTCTCCCAAGCCTAGACGAATCTCTAATCTCCGTCAAACATGCCTATTCTCAGTAGAATAGATCTAGTCTTATTCAAGCATGAAATCAACAATGAATGAAGGCATTACGCATAAATCGAACCATTCAATTGAACAAAACCGAAATCAAGCATTAATAACTCAAACAATCCAATACAATGGCATCCCTAACCCATGCCAATGAGAACTACTCAGAATACATAAAGAAGCAAACAAAAACGAAGTAGATGTTCATCTTCCCTATGCTCCGAGCGTAACCTCCGACGAATCCTTCGGTTCCCCGAAGTCTCCTTCTCCGGTCGTGCTCTCTCTCTTCTCCTTTGCCTGGTTCGTCCCCCTTGTTCTCTTGCCTTTTCCAGTCTGATCTTGGCTTCCCCCTTCTGTTCCTTTTAAATCCAGCCCGTTCAAAATTCAAGGAGTTTGTTGAGAAAAAAGGTGGACCCGCGCGGGCACAACCTCCACCCGCTCGTGCAGTCCATCAGCCCGTGCGTGCATAAATGTCAGCCCGATCGGGCTAGCATGCCCGAGCATGCAGTCCATCAGCCCGAGTCGGGCTTGCTTTCGGTGTTTTTCTGGTCTTTGTTTCAGCCCAATTGTGTCCAATTCAGAGCCCGAGCGGGCTTGCTCCATGCCCGAGCGTGTACACTATCATTGGTTGTTTCCGCTCCTTTTGCTCGGTGCTTGAGTTTTCGATTTGCTTCCGTGGCCGTGCACATGAGGTATCTTGTCATTCAATCACGTTTTTGGGATGGAATTGCCGTAATCATTCATGTTTTCCTTCATGTCTTTATTTCCTACACAAACCACAAAATGGTAGATGAAATCCTCGAATAAACACAAATAATCGGTAAAGTCCAAGAAATCTAATCAAAACTAAACCTAAGAAACATGTAAATACTACGACGGATTATATGTTATCAATAAACGATGCCGCAGGATGCTGAAGGTAACCCGACCCCATTTCTGAGCTCAAAATCCTTTATTAAGGTCGATATGTTGGATTTTTAGAGCCGGGAGATGGCATTTTTCGAGTTTCTTAGGATACGAATGTCATTTCTTGTCAATACGCTGCTTGCATTGTTTTGTCTCTCGGATATTCCATTTGCTTCTTATTTCCTATTTGCATTTGTCTCCCGTGTTGCACCCCTTTTCCGCTTTTTCACGTGATTGGACGAATACAACAATGCAATGTACGATGGGCTTTAAAATACCATAACTTTGCATACGAAGCTCTGAATTAAATTGTCTTTTCACATTTTATTCCTCTTTTTAAGATAAACGATGCCGCAGGTTTCTATAGGTAGCCCGACCCGTTTTGAGCTCAAAATTCTTTATTTAGGTCAATACGTTGGATTTTTAGAGTCGGGAGATGCCCATTTCGAGTTTCTTAGGATATGAATGTCATTTCTTGTCAATACGCCGCTTGCGTCGCGTTTGTCTCTCGGATATTCCTATTGCTTCCTATTTCCTATATGCGTTTTTCTCTCATGTTGCACCCCTTTTTCGTTTTTGTTTTTGTTTTCACGTGATTAGACGACTACAACAATGAATTGTACGACGGGCTTTGAAATACCATAACTTTGTATACGAAGCTCTGAATTACATTGTTTTTTTTTTCACATTTTATTCCTGTTTTCGAGATAAACGATTCTACGGGATGCTGTAGGCAGCCCGAACCCGTTTTCGAGCTCAAAGTTCTTTATTTATGTCGATACGTTGGATTTTTAGAGTCGGGAGATGCCCTTTTCGAGTTTTTAGGATACAAATGACATTTCTTGTCAATACGCTGCTTGCGTTGCATTTGTCTCTCGGATATTCCTTTTGCTTCCTATTCCCTATTTGCGTTTGTCTCTCGTGTTGCACCCCTTTTCCGCTTTTTGTTTTTGTTTCACGTGATTAGACGACTACAACAATGAATTGTACGACGGGCTTTGAAATACCATAACTTTGTGTACGAAGCTCCGAATTACATTATTGTTTTCACATTTTATCCCTCTTTTCGAGATGAACAATGTTGTAGCTTGCTGTTGGCAGCCCAACCCCGTTTTCACGCTCAAAATCCTTTATTTAGGTCGATACATTTGTTTTCACATGATTAGACGACTACAACAATGCAATGTACGACGGGCTTTGAAATACCATAACTTTGCATACGAAGCTCTAAATTACATTGTTTTTTCACAATTTATTCCGCTTTTATAGAAAAACGATGCCACAGGTTGCTATAGACAGCCCGACCCTATTTTCGAGCTCAAAATTCTTTATTTAGGTCGATAAGTTGGATTTTTAGAGCCCGGAGATGCCCTTTTCAATTTTCTTAGGATACGAATGTCATTTCTTGTCAATATGCCGCTTGCGTTGCGTTTATCTCTCGGATTTTCCTATTGCTTCCTATTTCCTATTTGTGTTTGTCTCTCGTGTTGCACCCCTTTTCTGCTTTTTGTTTTTGTTTTCACGTGATTAGACGACTACAACAATACATTGTACGATGTGCTTTGAAATACCATAACTTTGCATACGAAGCTCCGAATTACATTATTTTTTTTCACATTTTATTTCTCTTTTTGACATAAACGATGTCGCGGGTGGCTCTAGGCAGCTCGACCCTACTTTCGAGCTCAAAATTCTTTATTTAGGTCGATACGTTGGATTTTAAGAGCCGGGAGATGCCCTTTTCGAATTTCTTAGGATACAGATGTAATTTCTTGTCAATATGCCGCTTGCGTTGCGTTTTTCTCTCGGATATTCCTATTGCTTCCTATTTCATATTTGTGTTTGTCTCTCGTGTTGCACCCCTTTTCCGCTTTTTTTTTTGTTTTCACGTGATTAGACGACTACAACAATGAATTGTACGACATGCATTGAAGTACAATAACTTTGCGTACGAAGCTCCGAATTACATAATGTTTTTCACATTTTATTCCTCTTGTCGAGATAAACAATGCCGTGGGTTGCTTTTGGCAGCCCAACCCTGTTTTCGAGCTCAAAATCTTATATTTAGGTCGATAGGTTTGATTTTTAGAGTCGGGAGATGCCCTTGTTGAGTTTCTTAGGATACGAATGTCATTTCTTGTCAATACGCCGCTTGCATTTCATTTGTCTCTCGGATATTCCTTTTGCTTCCCTTTTCGTATTTGCGTTTGTCGCTCGTGTTGCACCCCTTTTCCGCTTTTTTGTTTTCACGTGAATCGACGACTACAACAATGAATTGTACAACGGGCTTTGAAATACCATAACTTTGCGTACGAAGCTCCGAATTACAAGATATTTTTCACATTTTTTCCTCTTTTTTTTGAGAAAAAAGATGCTAAGGAAAATGAAGGCAGCGCGACGCCATTTTCGAGCTCAAAATCCTTTATTTAGGTCGATCCGTTGGAATTTTAGAGACGAGGTAGGCAGCCCGACCCGTTTTTGAGCTCAAAATCTTTTATTTAGGTCGATATGTTGGATTTTTAGAGCCGGGAGATGCCCTTTTCAAGTTTCTTAGGATACGAATGTCATTTCTTATCAATACGCCGCTTGCGTTGCGTTTGTCTCTCGGATATTCCTTCTGCTTCCTATTTCCTATTTGCATTTGTCTCTCGTGTTGCACCCCTTTTCCGCTTGTTTTTTGTTTTCACGTGATTATGCGATTGCAACAATGAATTGTACGACGAGCTTTCAAATACAATAACTTTGCGTACGAAATTCTGAATTACATGAGTTTTTTCAAATTTTATTCCTCTTTTCGAGATAAACGATGTTGTGGGTTGGTGTAGGCAGCCCGACCCCGTTTTCAAGCTCAAAATCCTTTATTTAGATCGATAGACTTTTAGAGCCGGGAGATGCCCTTTTTCGAGTTTCTTAGGATACAAATGTCATTTCTTGTCAATACCCCACTTGCGTTGCGTGTGTCTCACGGATAGTCCTATTGCTTCCTATTTCCAATTTGCGTTTGTCTCTCGTGTTGCACCCCTTTTCCGCTTTTTGTTTTTGTTTTCACGTTATTAGATGACTACAACAATAAATTGTACAACGGGCATTGAAATACCATAACTTTGCGTATGAAGCTTCGAATTACATAATTTTTTTAACATTTTACTCCTCTTTTCGGGATAAACCATGCCGCAAATTGCTGTAGATAGCCCGACCTCGTTTTCGAGCTCAAAATCCTTATTTATGTCGATACATTGGATTTTTAGAGCCGGGAGATGCCCTTTTTGAGTTTTTTAGGATACGAATGTCATTTCTGGTCAATATACCGCTTGCGTTGCGTTTGTCTCTCGGATATTCCTTTTGCTTCCTATTTTCTTTTTGCGTTTGTCTCTCGTGTTGCACCCCTTTTCCACTTTTTGTTTTTGTTTTCACGTGATTAGACGACTACTACAATGAATTTTACAACGAGCTTTGAAATACCATAACTTTGCGTACGAAGATATGAGTTACTTGATTTTTTTCACATTTTACTCCTCTATTCGAGATAAACGATGCTGCGGGTTGCTGTAGGCAGCCAGACCCAATTTTCAAGCTCAAAATCCTTTAATTAGGTCTACACATTGGATTTTTAGAGCCAGGAAATGCCCTTTTCGAGTTTCTTAGGATACGAATGTCATTTCTTGTCAATACGCCGCTTGAGTTGCGTTGGTCTCTCAGGTATTCCTATTGCTTCCTATTTCCTATTTCCATTTGTCTCTCGTGTTGCACCCCTTTTCCGCTTTTTTATTACGTGATTAGACGACTACAACAATGAATTGTATGACGGGCTTTGAAATACCATAACTTTTCGTTCAAAACTCCGAATTGCAAGTTTTTTTTTCACATTTTATTCCTCTTTTTGAGATAAACGATGCCGCAGGTTGCTGTAGGTAGTCCGACCCCGTTTTCAAGCTCAAAATCCTTTATTTAAGTCGATACGATGGATTTTTAGTGCCGGAAGATGCCCTTTTCGAATTTCTTAGGATACAAATGTCATTTCTTGTCTATACGCCGCTTGGATTGCGTTTGTCTCTCGGATATTCCTTTCGCTTCCTATTTACTATTTGCGTTTGTCTCTCGAGTTGCACCCCTTTTCCACTTTTTGTTTTTGTTTTCATGTGATTAGATGACTACAACAATGAATTGTACGACAGGCTTTGAAACACCATAACTATGTGTACAAAGCTCCGAATTACATGATTTTTTCACATTTTATTCCTCTTTTCGAGATAAACGATGCCGCAGGTTGCTGTTGGTAGCCCGACCCCATTTTTGAGGTCAAAACCCTTTATTTAGGTCGATACGTTGGATTTTAAGAGCCAAGAGTTGCCTTTTTCGAGTTTCTTGGGATACAAATGTCATTTCTTGTCAATACTCCGCTTGCGTTGCATTTGTCTCTCGGATATTCCTTTTGCTTCTTATTTCCTATTTGTGTTTGTCTCTCGTGTTGCACCCGTTTTCCGCTTTCTTTTGTTTTCACGTGATTAGACGACTACAACAATGAATTGTATGATGGGCTTTAAAATACCATAACTTTGCATACGAAGTTTCGAATTACATGATTTTTTTCACATTTTATTCCTCTTTTCGTGATAAACGATGTGGTGGGTTGCTGTAGGTAACCCAACCCCGTTTTTGAGCTCAAAGTCCTTTATTTAGGTCGATATGTTGGAGTTTTAGAGCCCGAAGATGCCCTTTTCGAGTTTCTTAGGATACGAATGTCATTTCTTGTCAATACGCCGCTTGTGTTGCGTTTGTCTCTCGGATATTCCTATTGCTTCCTTTTTCCTATTTGCGTTTAGTGTTGCACCCCTTTTCCACTTTTTGTTTTGGTTTTCACGTGATTAGACGACTACAACAATGAATTGTACGACGGGCTTTGAAATACCATAACTTTGCGTATGAAGCTCCGAATTACATGATTTTTTCACATTCTATTCATCTTTTCGAGATAAACGACTCCGCAGGATTGTCAAGGCAGCCCGACCCCATTTTCCAACTCAAAATCCTCTATTGAGATCAATACGTTGGATTTTTAGAGCCGGGCCCTTTTCAAGTTTCTTAGGATACAAATGTAATTTCTTGTGAATACACTGCTTGCGTTGCGTTTGCCTCTCGGATAATCCTTTTGTTTCCTATTTCCTATTTGCATTTGTCTCTTGTGTTACACCCCTTTTCCGCTTTTTGTTTTTGAAATACCATAACTTTGCGTACGGAGCTCAGAATTACATGATTTTTTTCACATTCTATTCCTCTTTTCGAGATAAACGATGTTGTGGGTTGCTCTAGGCAGCCTGACCCCATTTTCAAGCTCAAAATCCTTTTAATAGGTTGATACGTTGGATTTTTTAGAGTCGAGAGATGCCTTTTTCGAGTCTCTTAGGATACAAATGTCATTTGTTGTCAGTACGCCGCTTTTTGTTTTTTTTTTCACGTGATTAGACGACTACAACATGGAATTGTACGACGTGCTTTGAAATACCATAACTTTGAGTACGAAGCTCCGAATTACATAATTTTTTTTCACATTTTATTCCTCTTTTAGAGATAAGCGATGCCGCAGGTTGCTGTTGGCATCCCGACCCCGTTTTCGAGCTTAAAATATTTTTTTTAAGTCGATACGTTGGATTATTAGAGTTGGGAGATGCACTTTTTGAGTTTGTTAGGATACGAATGTCATTTCTTGTCAATACGCCGCTTGCGTAGCATTTGTCTCTCGGATATTCCTTTTGCTTCTTATTTCCTACTTGTGCTTGGCTCTGGTATTGCACCCCTTTTCGGCTTTTTGTTTTTGTTTTCACGTGATTAGATGACTACAATATTGAACTGTACAACGGGCTTTGAAATACCATAACTTTGCGTAACGAATGTCATTTCTTGTCAATACTCCGCTTGCGTTGCGTTTTTCTCTCGGATATTCCTTTTTCTTCCTGTTTCCTTTTTGCATTTGTCTCTCTTGTGGCACCCGTTTTCTGCTTTTTGTTTTTGTTTTCACGTGATTAAACGACTACAACAATGAATTCTATGACTGGCTTTTAAATACCATAACTTTGCGTACGAAGCTCCGAATTGAATGATTTGTTTCACATTTTATTCCTCTTTTTGAGATAAACAATACCTCGAGATGGTGAAGGCAGCCCGACCCCATTTTCAAGCTCAAAATCCTTTATTTAGGTCGATTCGTTGGAGTTTTAGAGCCGAGAGATGCCCTTTTCGAGTTTCTTAGGTTACGAATTTCATTTCTTGTCAATACGCCGCTTGCATTTCATTTGTCTCTCGGATATTCCTTTTGCTTCCCTTATCGTATTTGCGTTTGTCGCTCGTGTTGCACCCCTTTTCCGTGTTTTGCTTTTGGTTTTCACGCGATTAGACGACTACAACATTGAATTGTACGACGGGCTTTGAAATACCATAACACTGCGTACGAAGCTCCGTATGACATGATTGTTTTCACATTTTATTTCTCTTTTCGAAATTAATGATACCGTGGGATGCTGAAGGCAGCCCGACCCCATTTTCGAGCTCAAAATCCTTTATTTAGGTTGATACGTTCGATGTTTAGAGCCAGGAGATGCCCTTTTCGAGTTTCTTAGGATACAAATCTCATTTCTTGTCAATATGCTGCTTGCGTTGCATTTGTCTCTCCGATATTCCTTTTGCTTTCTATTTTATATTTGCGTTTCTCTCTCGTGTTGCACCCCTTTTCTGATTTTTGTTTTTGTTTTCACGCGAGTAAACGACTACAACAATGAATTGTACGACGGGCTTCGAAATACCGTAACTTTGCGTACGAATGTCAATTCTTGTAAATACACCGCGAGATGCCCTTTTCGAGTTTCTTACGATACGAATGCATTTCTTGTAAATACACCGCTCGCGTTGCATTTGTTCTCTCGGATATTCCTTTTGTTTCCTATTTCCTATTTTCGTTTTTCTCTCGTGGTGCACACCTTTTCCGTTTTTTGTTTTTGTTTTCACGTTATTAGATGACTACAACAATGAATTGTACGACGGGCTTTGGAATACCATAACTTTTTCGCACGAAGCTCCGAATTACATGATTGTTTTTCACATTTTATTCTTCTTTTCGAGATAAATGATGTCGCGGGTTGCTGAAGGCAGTCCCACCTCGTTTTCGAGCTCAATATCATTTATTTAGATCAATACGTTGGATTTTTAGAGTCGCGAGATGCCCTTTTCGAGTTTCTTAGGACACGAATGTCATTTCTTGTCAATACTCCGCTTGCGTTGCGTTTTTCTCTCGGATATTCCTTTTTCTTCCTGTTTCCTTTTTGCATTTGTCTCTCTTGTGGCACCCGTTTTCTGCTTTTTGTTTTTGTTTTCACGTGATTAAACGACTACAACAATGAATTCTATGACTGGCTTTTAAATACCATAACTTTGCGTACGAAGCTCCGAATTACATGATTTTTTTCCCATTTTATTCCTGTTTTCGAGGTTAACGATGCCTACGGATTGTGAAGGCAACATGACCTTGTTTTTGAGCTCAAAATCCTATATTTAGGTCGATACGTTGGATTTTCGATCCGGAGATGCCCTTTTCAAGTTTCTTAGGATACGAATGTCATTTCTTGTCAATACACCGCTTGCGTTGCGTTTGTCTCTCGGATATTCCTTTTGCTTCCTAGTTCCTATTTGCGTTTGTCTCTCGTGTTGCACCCCTTTCCCGCTTTTGTTTTTGTTTTCACGTGATTAGACGACTACAACAATGAATTATACGACGGGCATTGAAATACCATAACTTTGCGTACGAAGCCCAAAATTACATGATTTTTTTAAACATTTATTCCTCTTTTCGAGATAAACGATGCCCGGGATGCTGAAGGCAGCCTGACCCCGTAGTCGTCTAATCACGTGAAAACAATGTTTTTGGTTTTTGACGTGGCTCTTGCCCGCTCAGGTGTGAGTTGTGCCCGATCGGGTGGTGGCTCTTCATGCTAATTCTCGTCCCGTTTTGGCCCGTGATGATCCTCGATGTTGGTACTTAGCCCTACGCATGTCCTTTAGCTCCAAAATGAACCGAATAAGCGTAAAAACCTGTAAGAACATGAAAACACGAAAACAAGTAAAACGGATACGGAATCATACGTAAAGCAACACATATATATCATAAACATATCTAAAATCGTGCAAGAAATATGTATGAAAACGAGATGATCAAAATCCCCCAGACTTGAATGTTTGCTTGTCCCTAAGCAAGCGTAAACGTGTAACACGTGGGGTGTAAAAAATCGAAGAGTTCCCCCTTCTCCTAGAAATACCGCTAAAGCGAACCTAACCGATCAACTAGCACGTCGAGAGCAAATTCGACCTAATTAAGTTTTCAGTCTTAATCCTAGGTTCACCAAGGCTACCCATGAGAAAGTGAATCAAAAGAAAACTAAACAAGCCACCGTAACTCCCTCCACCAAACTAGACTTCAGACAATGCTAAACCTAGATCAACCGAGGATACTTGTTTCTTTCTTTTCGAGCTTCTTTCTTTCTTTTTCTTTTTCTTTCTCTTTTTTTTCTTTTTTGTTTTCCCTTTTTTTATTCCCTTTTTTTTCTTCGCATACACACTAGGCTTCTAGGACGTCAGATTTGAAGGGATCCAACCTCTACATAGACCCAGACTACCGATGACGGTATACTCATGCATCTCGTTTAAGAGTGCAGCGAAGTAGGCGGCTTTCTGTGCCATGCACTTAGGATGTAGAAAGATGATCGTCAATCCACCACTTAGACCCGAGCCATCGAAAGAGTATCAAGGTCGATGCACCCATATCGATTTTTGATCATGCTTTTCAGGCATTATTTCTATCGAGAGCGGAGTGTTAGTGTGCGCTTTCAATCTGCAAAATAAGCTCGGTTTTATATGATCCAATAATCCTCAATAGAACAGAAGTAAAGCATCGTCTACACGAAGTATGACCATCTGGGTAGAGAGAATAAATGATAAAGTAGCCTAGCAACCTCGTCTAAACCCCCCACATGCAACACTAGGATTCCCAAAGAACTTCGACCTATTGTTTTTCAGCCGACTAATAAGCTCTAACGCTTAGGGAAAACCTAACTCAACCATGCAAAATCTCACGGAAAAGGTCAACTTCTTAAGCATCCTAGGTTCAGGGTTCATCTCAAAACGTGGGACCGGACAAGTGCCTGGGACAACTCTGACTCAAAAACAACTGAAAACCACAAAATAACCTAAAAACTACAAAGTCAAAGGGAAGATGAAAGAAAATGAAATGAAATCACCTGACTAACAAACATGAGCTGCTCCCCCAGACTTGAATTGAACGACGTCCTCGACGTGAAGCTCCGATGGAGGGTAAGGGAAGTGAAGCACGTTTGTGGTGGTTTTTTTTATATGTAAGCGAATAACTGAGTCTTAAACAGAAAGATAAAAACAAACAGCTGGGTTGCCTCCCAGAAAGCGCTTATTTAACGTCCTTAAGCTTTGACGTCTCCATTCCTCATGCGTGCGCGATGGGTGGATCGGAAAGGGAAATGAAGTCTCCACTTTCGATCTGTTGAGAGGCTTGGTAGAGCTTTAGCCGCTGTCTATTAGCTTTGAATGCGCCACTCGTCTCGCTCCAAAGTTCTACTGCTCCATGCGAGAATACCTCTCGTATCTGAAAAGGACCAGACCAACGTGACCGTAGTTTTCCCGAAAAAAGCTTAAGACGAGAATTAAATAGTAGAGCTTTGTCGCCCAATAGGCGCGGTGCTCTAGCTCGACAGGTAGGTGGCAAGACTTGCCATAAACAAGCTGAAAAGGGGTCATGCCAATGGGAGTTTTAAACGCAGTCCTATAGGCCCATAATGCATCATCTAACTTCATCGACCAATCTCTACGGGACCTAGACACGGTTTTCTCTAGTATGCTCTTAATCTCCCTATTCGAAAGCTCTACTTGTC
>CM071869.1:20796907-20810502 GCA_036759665.1 Gynandropsis gynandra | reverse complement strand
TTCCATTGCAACTAACCGGAAATGGAGTCTATGGCAGATGGATGTGAAGAACGCTTTTCTCCACGGCGAACTTGAAGAAGAAATGAACATGCTTCCACCACCGGGGCTACATACTGATCATGGACGAGTGTGCCTACTCAAGAAAGCTATATATGGTCTCAAACAATCTCCAAGGGCATGGTACCAAAAGCTTCATGATGTTGTTCTCCGATATGGCTTTACTCGAAGCGAAGCTGATCATTCCTTGTTTTCAATTCAGGGGGAATCAGGTACTATCGTTCTAATAGTATATGTTGATGATATTATAATAACAGGAGATGATACCGTAGGAATTGAAAACACGAATTGTTCTTAAAAACTACCTTTGATATAAAAGATTTAGGAGAATTAAAGTATTTTCTTGGAATTGAAGTAAGTCGGATGTCTAATGGCTTATTTCTATCCCAAAGAAAGTATACACTTGATCTTTTGAAAGAAACAGGAAAGCTTGGAGCAAAACCTGCAAAGACACCAATTGAAGAAAAATTCAAAGATCGACAACAGGGGGAACCATTCGAGGACATTGGACGCTACTAACGAGTTGTAGGTAAGCTAATTTATCTTACAATTACCCGACCTGATTTATGTTTTACTGTAAATCAGGTTAGTCAACATATGCATGCACCATCACAACATGATTGGAGCCTGATAGAAAGAATACTCAAGTACTTGAAGGGATCTCCGGGCAAAGGCATTTGGATGGAATGTAACAACCATACAAGTATCGTCGGATACTGTGATACTGATTGGGCAGGAGATCGAAGTGATAGAAAGTCTACAACAGGGTTTTGCACCTTTGTAGGAGGTAATCTAGTCACATAGAGAAGCAAGAAACAATCGGTTGTTGCTCGATCAAGCGCTGAAGCAGAGTATAGAGCAATGGCAAGCACAACTTGCGAACTAATGTGGATTAAAGCTCTTCTTCAAGATCTTGGTATCACAACAAGCTATGCCATTCCACTCCACTGTGATAATCAATACCATTCACATTGCCGCAAACTCAGTCTTTCACGAAAGGACAAAGCACATTGAAGTTGATTGCCACTTCATTCGTGAAAAGATCAAGAAAGGAATCATCTGCACTAGCTACACTCGAAGCTCAGAACAGCTTGCGGACATTCTCACCAAGGCAACAAATGAAAGAGTCTGCAAGAAGCTTCAACAACAAAATCAACTTTGATTTTCTCTCTTTCGGAAATCGCTCTTTTCGCCAATGAATCCATACTTGGTCGTCGGGCTTAAAAATCATTTGCCTCCAACCAAACTAACTTGTTCACTTAAAGGTAGCGACATTAGATCCAAAGGTGAGGTGGGTTGAACCCAAAAACAATTTCAAACGGGGAATAATTAGAAGCATAATTTACAACATGATATATGTTAGAAGAATTCACATTCTTCATCATAATAAGGTTAATTACCTTACTCTAGGCTGATTAAATCTTGAATTAAGCCCATAGATCTAGAACCTTCAATTAGTGCACAATAGCTGTCACACACTTAGCTCTCATTGTGCAGAACAGTTGTAACTCACTTTGCTCTCTTTGATTTGAATCCCCAACGGCTAGATGAGCCCCAATAGCTATATTTTGTTCTATAAATATGTAAACCATGTAAATATTAGAATATAAGTGAATTGAGCACGTTTTGAGTGCTATTCTCTCTCATTCTCTCTTATTCTGCTAATTCTGTCTATTCTACTCATTCTAAGCTTAATCTCAATCCTATTCTCATTCTAGTCTTTTGGTTCTAATCTCAACCAATCTCAGATTTCTATACCTCATACGGTGAGATATCGCCTAGGCACTTGGTGGGTAGACGATTGATCAAGTGGCAAGCAGTGATGACTGCATCTCCCCAATATTGTTTTGGTATATTCTGGTACATCGTCATTGATCGTGCAACTTCCATGAGATGTATATTCTTGCGTTCTACTACTCCATTTTTTTGAGGAGTGTAAGCACATGATGTTTGGTGGACAATTCCATGTTGCTCAAGGTATTGGTTGAATTGTTTGCTTGTGTATTCCCCACCATTGTCTGTGCGAAAAATCTTAATTTTAGCATTATATTGGTTAGAAACAAAGCTGTGAAACTTCATAAACATGCTAAATACGAAATCTTTAGATATTAGAAGGTAAAATCCATGTAAATTTTGATTTTTCATCTATGAATGTTACAAAATATTTTTTGTTATCCAGAGTAAGACATGGAGACGTCCAAATATCATAGTGGATCAATTCGAAGCAATTACTATACTTAGTGTCTGAATCCGGAAACACTGATCTACAATGTTTTCCTAGAATACATGCTTCGCATTTCTCATGATCATACTTAATATTAGGAAATAACAAACTAAGTGCTTTCTGTTGTGGATGACCAAGTCTAGCATGCCACATTGAACACAAAGCTTTATTTGACGCATAATTGAAATCAAAAGATGGATAATTTGCTGAATCAAAGAACTCCAAGATGTAGAGGCCATTCTTGAGTGAACCGCCTCAAATGAGCTTCCTTGTCTTAATATCCTGAATCCAAAACTTGTTAGATTCAAAGCAAACTAAACAATCAAGATCATTAGCTAGTTTGTGAACTGATATTAGATTATTTGAGAAAATTGGAACATAAAGAGCTGATATTGATTTGTTGAATAACTTTAGGTTCCCTATACCTTTAATTGGTATTTCTTGACCATTAGCTATTGTAACAGAATCAAAATAAGGTCTAATATCATTTACTAGCTCTTTTTGATTGATTATATGATTAGTTTCTCTAGAATCCACTATCATATAATTGTAAGGAGTCTTAGTAAGAGATACGTTACCGGAATTGTCAGAAGTGCTTGAGGTTAGCCTCGAACTTTTAAGAGTTTGAATTATCTCCTTGATTTGATCATGCAAAACAGAGTTAATCTTTCCCACATTTCTAATCATGTGATGAGAGGCACCCGAATCTACAACAAGTTTATGATCACTATTTTCTTTTAAATGAGATGTTAAGTAAGAGATACTGAGTTTAAAGGCATAAGCCTTGATGTGAGCCTCCAAGTCACTCTTCTTTACATACTCCATTGAGACATGTAAGGCCACTTCGTTCCTTTGGTTTGAACTCTCGGCTTTATCCTTCTCTTGAGCAAGGTTGGCGGTTTTAGACTCCTTTTGATCCTTGAACTTTGCCGGTTGCAAGTGAGGATGAAGAATCCAACACTTCTCCTTAGAATGACCCTTCTTATGGCAATATTCACACATTATCAGCCGTCTACCCTCATGCTTGAAGACCCCTTTATTAGTCTTCATAACCTCGTTCTTTCCACCAAACAATCGGATTGTGCCTTCTTCCTTTTGGACCCTTGAACATACTTCCTCAAAGCTTGGAAGCTTAGTTTCTCTTAGAATAGACGTGATGATATCATTGTAGCTCGAGTTCAAGTTGAGAAGCAATCCAAAAGTCTTATCTTGCTCTCTTCTTTCATTTAGTACCTTTGGATCTTTGGAACTTGGCCTTAACACATCAAGCTCACTCTACAAGGATTGAAACCTTCCAATGTACCTTTTGAAGTCTAAATCATCTTGATTCAGCTCAAGGGTTTCGGGTCGGGACGGGTTTTCCGGGTAATTTGCCCAGCCCTAATCCAGGTACCTTCGAGCTCAAAAATCCTTTATTTAGGTCAATACATTGGATATTGAGAACTGGGAGATGCACTTTTCGAGTTTCTTAGGATACGAATTTCGTTTCTTGTCAATACGCCGCTTGCGTTGCGTTTGTCTCTCGAATATTCCTTTTGCTTCCTATTTCCTATTTGCGTTTATCTCTCGTATTGCACCCCTTTTCCGCTTTTTGTTTTTTTTTTCACGTGATTAGACGAATACAAAAATGAATCGTATGACGGACTTTGAAATACCATAACTTTGCGTAACAAGCTCCGAATTACATTATTTCTCATCATCTAATTCATCTTTTCGAGATAAACGATGTCCGGGTTGCTGAAGGCAGCCCAACCCCGTTATCGAGCTCAAATCCTTTATTTAGGTCGATACGTTGGATATTTAGAGCCAGGAGATGTACTTTTCGAGTTTCCAAGGATACAAATGACATTTCTTGTCAATACGCCGCTTGCTTTGCATTAGCCTCTCGGATATTTTTTTTGCTTCCTATTTCCTATTTTCGTTTATCTCTCGTGTTGCACCCCTTTTCCGCTTTTTGTTTTTGTTTTCACGTGATTAGACGACTACAACAATAAATCGTATGACGGGCTTTGAAATACCATAACTTTGCGTAACAAGCTCCGAATTACATGATTTTTTTCATCATCTCATTCCTCTTTTTGAGAGAAATGATGCCTCGGTCTGCTAAAGGAAGCCCGGCCCCGTTTTCGAGCTCAAAATCCATTATTTAGGTCAATACATTGAATATTTAGAGCCGGAAGATGCACTTTTTGAGTTTCTTAGGATACGAATGTTGTTTCTTGTCAATACTCCTCTTGCATTGCGTTTGTCTCTTGAATATTCCTTTTGCTTCCTATTTCCTATTTGCGTTTATCTCTCGTGTTGCACCCCTTTTCCGCTTTTTGTTTTTGTTTTCACGTGATTAGATGACTACTACAATGAATTGTATGACGGGCTTGAAATACCATAACTTTGTGTAAGAAGCTCCGAATTACATTATTTTTTCATCATCTCTTTTCAAGATAAACGATGCCTTGGGCTGCTGAAGGCAGCTCGATCCCGTTATCAAGCTAAAAATCCTTTATTTAAGTCGATACATTGGATATTTAGAGATGGGAGATGCACTTTTCGAGTTTCTTAGGATACGAATGTCATTTCTTTTCAATACGCCGCTTGTGTTGCGTGTGTCTCTCGGATATTCCTTTTGCTTCCGATTTTCTATTTGCGTTTATCTCTCGTGTTGCACCTTTTTTCTGCTTTTTGTTTTTGTTTTCACGTGATAAGATGATTACAATAATGAATTGGGCTTACAATAACTTTGATTGAAGCTCCTAATTACATGATTTTTTCATCATCTCATTCATCTATTTGAGATAAACGATGCCCCAGGTTGCTGAAGGCAGCCCAACCCCGTTATCGAGCTCAAAATCCTTTATTTAGGTCGATACGTTGGATATTTAGAGCCAGGAGATGTACTTTTCGAGTTTCTAAGGATACGAATGACATTTCTTGTCAATACGCCGCTTGCGTTGCGTTAGTCTCTCGGATATTTTTTTTGCTTCCTATTTCCTATTTTCGTTTATCTCTCGTGTTGCACCCCTTTTCCGCTTTTTTGTTTTTGTTTTCACGTGATTAGACGACTACAACAATAAATCGTATGACCGGCTTTCAAATACCATAACTTTGCGTAACAAGCTCCGAATTACATGATTTTTTTCATCATCTCATTCCTCTTTTTGAGAGAAACGATGCCTCGGTCTGCTAAAGGAAGCGCGGCCATGTTTTCGAGCTCAAAATCCTTTATTTAGGTCGATACATTGAATATTTAGAACTTGAAGATGCACGTTTTGAGTTTCTTAGGATACGAATGTTGTTTCTTGTCAATACTCCTCTTGCATTGCGTTTATCTCTTGAATATTCCTTTTGCTTCATATTTCCTATTTGCGTTTATCTCTCGTGTTGCACCCCTTTTCGGCTTTTTGTTTTTGTTTTCACGTGATTAGACGACTACTACAATGAATTGTATGACGGGCTTGAAATACCATAACTTTGTGTAAGAAGCTCCGAATTACATTATTTTTTCATCATCTTTTTTCAAGATAAACGATGCCTTGGGCTGCTGAAGGCAGCTCGACCTGTTAGAGCTAAAAATCCTTTATTTTGGTCGATACATTGGATATTTAGAGACAAGAGATGCACTTTTCGAGTTTCTTAGGATACGAATGCCATTTCTTTTCAATACACCGCTTGTGTTGCGTGTGTCTCTCGGATATTCCTTTTGCTTCCGATTTTCTATTTGCGTTTATCTCTCGTGTTGCACCTTTTTTCTGCTTTTTGTTTTTGTTTTTACGTGATAAGACGATTACAACAATGAATTGTATCACGGGCTTTGAAATACAATAACTTTGAATGAAGCTGCTAATTACATGATTTTTTCATCATCTCATTCATCTATTTGAGATAAACGATGCCCCAGGTTGCTGAAGGCAGCCCGACCCCGTTTTCGATCTCAAAATCCTTTATTCAGGTCGATACATTGGATATTTAAAGACGAGAGATGCACTTTTCGAGTATCTTAGGATACGAATGTCATTTCTTGTCAATACGCCGCTTGTGTTGTGATTGTCTCTCAGATGTTCCTTTTGCTTCCTATTTCCTATTTGCGTTTATCACTCGTGTTGCACCCCTTTTCCGCTTTATGTTTTTGTTTTCACGTGATGAGACAACTACAACAATGAATCGTATGACGGGCTTTGAAATACCATAACTTTGTGTAAGAAGCTCCAAATTACATTACCTTTTTCATCTTCTAATTCATCTTTTCTGGATAAACAATACCTCGGGCTGCTGAAGGCAGCCTGACCCCGTTATCGAGCTCAAAATCCGTCATTTAGGTCGATACATTGGATATTTAGAGCCGGGAGATGCACATTTCGAGTTTCTTAGGATACAAATGTTGTTTCTTGTCAATACTCCGCTTGCTTTGCGTTTGTCTCTCAAACATTCCTTTTGCTTCCTATATCCTATTTGCATTTATCTCTCGTGTTGCACCCATTTTCCGTCTTTTGTTTTTGTTTTCACGTGATTAGACGACTACAACAATGAATCGTATGACGGGCTTTGAAATATCATAACTTTGCGTAAGAAGCTCCGAATTACATTATTTTTTCATCATGTAATTCTCTATTAGAGATAAACGATGCCCTGGGCTGCTGAAGGCAGCCTGACTCTGTTATCGAGCTCAAAAACCTTTATTTAGGTCGATAAATTGGATATTTAGAGCCGGGAGATGCACTTTTCGAGTTTCTTAGGATACAAATGTCTTTTCTTGTCAATATGCCGCTTGCGTTGCGTTTGTCTCTCGGATATTCCTTGTGCTTCCGATTTCCTATTTGCGTTTATCTCTCGTGTTGCACCTTTTTTCCCTATTTTTGTTTTAACATGGTTAGACGATTACAACAATAAATCGTATGACGGATTTTGAAATACAATAACTTTGCATAAAAAGATCCTAATTACATGATTGTTCCATCATCTCATTCATCTTTTCGAGATAAACGATGCCCCAGTTTGCTGAAGGCAGACCGACCCCGTTTTCAATCTCAAAATCCTTTATTTAGGTCGATATGTTAGATATTTAGAGATGGGAGATGCTCTTTTCAAGTTTCTTAGGATACAAATATCATTTCTTGCCAAAACGGCGTTTGCGTTGCGTTTGTCTCTCGGATATTCCTTTTGCTTCCTATTTCCTATTTGCGTTTGTCTCTCGTGTTGCACCCCTTTTCCGCTTTTTGTTTTTGTTTTCACGTGATTAGATTATTACAACAATGATACGTATGACGGGCTTTGAAATACCATAACTTTGTGTAAGAAGCTCCGAATTACATTATTTTTATCATCTAATTCATCTTTTCTAGATAAACAATGCCACAGGCTGCTGAAGGCAAATCGACCCCGTTTTCAAGCTCAAAATCCTTTATTTAGGTCGATATATTGGATATTTAGAGACCGGAGTTGCACTTTTCGAGTTTTTTAGGATACGAATGTCATTTCTTGTAATTACGCCGCTTGCGTTGCGTTTGTCTCTCGGATATTCCTTTTGCTTCCTATTTCCTATTTGCGTTTATCTCTCGTATTGCACCCCTTTTCTGTTTTTTTGTTTTTACGTGATTAGACGATTACATTAATGAATCATATGATGGGCTTTGGAACACAATAACTTGGCATACGAAGCTCCGACTTACATGATTTTTCATCATCTCATTCATCTTTTCGAGATAAACAATGCTCGAGGTTGCTGAAGGCAGCCTGAGCCCGTTTTCGATCTCATAATCCTTTTTTAGGTCGATATGTTAGATATTTAGAGACGAGAGATGCGTTTTACGAGTTTCTTAGGATGCGAATGTCATTTCTTTTCAATACGCCGCTTGCGTTGCGTTTGTCTCTCATATATTCTTTTTGCTTCCGATTTCCTATTTGCGTTTATCTCTTGTGTTGCAACCATTTTCCCCTTTTTGTTTTGGTTTTGACGTGAATCAAGTGAGCCAACATATGAAAGAGCCTACGGTGTATCATTGGAGTATGATAAAGAGGATCTTAAGGTACATAAAAGGGTCTCCAAATCAAGGTATTTGGATGGGAAGGAATGGAAATACAGAGATTGTGGGTTACTGTGATGCAGATTGGGCAGGAGATAGGATTGATCGGAAGTCCACTACGAGTTTTTTGTACATTCGTTGGTGGCAATTTGGCCA
Source organism: Gynandropsis gynandra (assembly GCA_036759665.1). NCBI lineage: Eukaryota > Viridiplantae > Streptophyta > Magnoliopsida > Brassicales > Cleomaceae > Gynandropsis > Gynandropsis gynandra. The sequence goes on along the minus strand of CM071869.1, from coordinate 20,802,048 downwards.
CTTGGAAGACAAAGAAATAGAAGGTGGTTTCATGTTCAAGTGCAGAAGCAGAATACATGGCCATAAGAAAACTCACCAATGAATTGACTTGGCTCAAGACTCTTCTCAAGGACTTTGGAATCGAGCACGATTTTCCTATTATCTTTCATTGCGACAATCAAGCAGCAATACACATTGCTAGTAACTTAGTATTTCATAAGAGGACCAAGAACATCGGGATAGATTGCCACAAGGTTCGAGAAAAGATAGAAGAATGTGTAATTCTTCCATGCTACACAAGGAGTGAGGATCAACTCGCGGATATCTTTACCAAAGCTGCAAGTATCAAGGTTTGCAATCACATTTGTGAGAAACTTGGACTTGTGGACTTGACTCTTCCTCATTGATCAAATGTCCCCCTAGCTCATTAGATCATACTCTTTTTCCCTCAATGTGGTTTTGTCCCACGTGGTTTTCCACATTGAGGTTTTTAATGAGGTGATACTAATGAGCTCTTTTCTCCAAGCTTAGCCTTTTTGGGTGATTCCAAAGTCTAAACTTGAGGGGGAGTATTGATCAAAGGAAATATTCAAAGACATTTGAGCAATAATTCAATAAGTATGGAAATATTCTTAATCATACTTATTAGAATTAATTCAACAATGAAATTTATAAAAGGAAGTCAAAGGTGCCAAGAACAAGGGATGTCACTTTCACACCTAGGAGACCGTTTTCAACCTAGGAGACCGTTCACACCTAGGAGACTTTTCAATCTAGGAGACCGTTCACACCTAGTAGACCGTTTTCACAGTGTTTTCTCTATATATAGAAAAATCTCTTGTAACACAAACATCAATTAATAAATATTTTTCTCTCATATCCTCTCTAATATTTCTTCATTCTACAACAAAGATGGAGTTCAATCCATCTTGAATCTACTTCACATTCAGGTCTCCTAGTTGCAGAGACTTGCGACGGGAAACAAAGAGAGAGGGAGGTCGAGCGATGATGGAGGCGAGTGAAGAGACAGAAAGAGTTGCAGAGATTTGCAACGGGAAACGAAGAGAGAGGGAGGTCGGGCGGGAAACGGTAGAGTTACGACGGAAACGGCGGAGTTGCGACTCTGCAAGAGGGAAACGAGAGCACAGTGAGGAGGGAGACGAGAGGACGAGAGGGAGATCGGGGTGAAGGAAGGAAAAAAAATAATTAATTGAAAACTATAGTTAGGTTAGAATGGCATAACTGTAATTAGTTTAATGTATATGGCTAATTATATATATATATATATATATATCTATATATATGCTCAGGTACCCGTTTCAGTTATTTTATAACCCGAACCCGAACCCGAACCTGAACCCGCTGGTAATGAGATTTCATTACCGGAACCTGAACCCAAACCCGTGGGTTCGAGTAATTTTGCACGGATTCGGGACGGGTTTCGGGTCGGGACGGGTTTTTCGGGTAATTTGCCCAGCCCTAATCCAGGTACTTTCGAGCTCAAAAATCCATTATTTAATTCAATACATTGGATATTGAGAGCTGGGAGATGCACTTTTCGAGTTTCTTAGGATACGAATTTCGTTTCTTGTCAATACGCCACTTGCGTTGCGTTTGCCTCTCGAATATTCCTTTTGCTTCCTATTTCCTATTTGCGTTTATCTCTCGTATTGCACCCCTTTTCCGCTTTTTGTTTTTTTTTTCACGTGATTAGACGACTACCAAAATGAATCGTATGACGGGCTTTGAAATACCATAACTTTGCGTAAGAAGCTCCAAATTACATTATTTTTTCATCATCTAATTCATCTTTTTGAGATAAACGATGTCCGGATTGCTGAATGCAGCCCAACCCCGTTATCGAGCTCAAAATCCTTTATTTAGGTCGATACGTTGGATATTTAGAGCCGGGAGATGTACTTTTCGAGTTTCTAAGAATACGATGTCATTTCTTGTCAATACACCGCTTGTGTTGCGTTAGTCTCTCGGATATTTTTTTTGCTTCCTGTTTCCTATTTTCATTTATCTCTCGTGTTGCACCCCTTTTCCGCTTTTTGTTTTTGTTTTCACGTGTTTAGACGACTACAACAATAAATCGTATGACGGGCTTTGAAATACCATAACTTTGCGTAACAAGCTCTGAATTACATGATTTTTTTCATCATCTCATTCCTCTTTTTGAGAGAAACGATGCCTCGGTCTGCTAAAGGCACCCCGGCCCCGTTTTCAAGCTCAAAATCCTTTATTTTGGTCGATACGTTGAATATTTAGAGCCGGGACATGCACTTTTTGAGTTTCTTAGGATACAAATGTTGTTTCTTGTCAATACTCCTCTTGCATTGCGTTAGTCTCTCGAATATTCCTTTTGCTTTCTATTTCCTATTTGCATTTATCTCTCGTGTTGCACCCCTTTTCCGCTTTTTGTTTTTGTTTCACGTGATTAGACGACTACTACAATGAATTGTATGACGGGCTTGAAATACCATAACATTGCGTAAGAAGCTCCGAATTACATTATTTTTTCATCATCTCTTTTCAAGATAAACGATGCCTTGGGCTACTGAAGGCAGCTCGACCCCGTTATCGAGCTAAAAATCCTTTATTTAGGTCGATACATTGGATATTTAGAGAAAGGAGATGCACTTTTCGAGTTTCTTAGGATACGAATGTCATTTCTTGTCAATACGCCGCTTGTGTTGCGTGTGTCTCTCGGATATTCCTTTTGCTTCCGATTTTCTATTTGCGTTTATCTCTCGTGTTGCACCTTTTTTCCGCTTTTTGTTTTTTTTTTCACGAGATCAGACGATTACAACAATTAATTGTATCACGGGCGTTGATATACAATAACTTTGAATGAAGCTCCTAATTACATGATTTTTTCATCATCTCATTCATCTATTTGAGATAAACGATGCCCCAGGTTGCTGAAGGCAGCCCGACCCCATTTTCGATCTCAAAATCATTTTATTTAAGTCGATATGTTGGATATTTAAAGACGAGAGATGCACTTTTCGAGTTTCTTAGGATACGAATGTCATTTCTTGTCAATACGCCGCTTGTGTTGTGATTGTCTCTCGGATATTCCTTTTGCTTCCTATTTCCTATTTGCGTTTATCACTCGTGTTGCACCCCTTTTCCGCTTTTTGTTTTTGATTTCACGTGATTAGACAACTACAACAATGAATCGTATGACGAGCTTTGAAATACCTTAACTTTGTGTAAGAAGCTCCGAATTACATTACCTTTTTCATCGTCTATTCATCTTTTCTGGATACACAATGCCTCAAGCTGCTGAAGGCAACCTGACCCCGTTATCGAGCTCAAAATCCTTCATTTAGGTTGATACATTGGATATTTAAAGCCAAGAGATGCACTTTTCGAGTTTCTTAGGATACGAATGTTGTTTCTTGTCAATACTCCCCTTGCTTAGCGTTTGTCTCTCGGACATTCCTTTTGCTTCCTATATCCTATTTACGTTTATCTCTCGTGTTGCACCCATTTTCCGCTTTTTGTTTTTGTTTTCACGTGATTAGACGACTACAACAATGAATCGTATGACGGGCTTTGAAATATCATAACTTTGCGTAAGAAGCTCCGAATTACATTATTTTTTCATCATGTAATTCTCTATTAGAGATAAACGATGCCCTAGGCTGCTGAAGGCAGCCTGACTCCGTTATCGAGCTCAAAATCCTTTATTTAGGTCGATACATTGGATATTTAGAGCCGGGAGATGCACTTTTTGAGTTTCTCAGGATACGAATTTCTTTTCTTGTCAATACGCCGCTTGCATTGCGTTTGTCTCTCGGATATTCCTTGTGCTTCCGATTTCCTATTTGTGTTTATCTCTCGTGTTGCACCTTTTCTCCGTTATTTTTGTTTTAACGTGGTTAGACGATTACAACAATGAATCGTATGATGGGCTTTGAAATACAATAAATTTGCATACAAAGATCCTAATTACATGAATGTTTCATCATCTTATTCATCTTTTCGAGATAAACGATGCCCAAGTTTGCTGTAGGCAGACCGACCCCGTTTTCAATCTCAAAATCCTTTATTTAGGTCGATACCTTTGATATTTAGAGATGGAAGATCTCTTTTCAAGTTTCCTAGGATACAAATATCATTTCTTGCCAAAACGCCGCTTGCGTTGCGTTTGTCTCTCGGATATTCCTTTTGCTTCCTATTTCCTATTTGCGTTTGTCTCTCGTGTTGCACCCCTTTTCCGCTTTTTGTTTTTGTTTTCACGTGATTAGATGACTACAACAATGATACGTATGACTGGCTCTGAAATACCATAACTTTGCGTAAGAAGTTCCGAATTACATCATTTTTATCATCTAATTCATCTTTTCTAGATAAACAATGCCCCAGGCTGCTGAAGGCAAATCAACCTTGTTTTCGAGTTCAAAATCCTTTATTTAGGTCGATATGTTGGATATTTAGAGACAGGGTATGCACTTTTCGAGTTTTTTAGGGTACAAATGTCATTTCTTGTAATTACGCCGCTTGCGTTGCGTTTGTGTCTCGGATATTCCTTTTGCTTCCTATTTTTTATTTGCGTTTATCTCTCGTGTTGCACCCCTTTTCCGTTTTTTTTGTTTTCACATGATTAGACGATTGCATTAATGAATCGTACTACGGGCTTTGAAATACAATAACTTTGCAAACGAAGCTCCGAATTACATGATTTTTTCATCATCTCATTCATCATTTCGAGATAAACGATGCTCGAGGTTGCTGAAGGCAGCTCGACCCCGTTTTCAATCTCATAATCATTTTTTAGGTCGATACATTGGATATTTAGACACGAGAGATGCGCTTTACGAGTTTCTTAGGATACGAATGTCATTTCTTGTCAATACGCCGCTTGCATTGCGTTTGTCTCTCATATATTCTTTTTGCTTCCGATTTCATATTTGCGTTTATCTCTTGTGTTGCAACCATTTTGATAACACGTAATTCGTTATAGTTTTTATATCATTCTTAGGTCTAGTTTAGAGTAGATTATTTATATTTCATTCATCTATTGAGTATATTCGAAGACTTTATCCACATTTCGTGTTTTGTGTAGGAAACGAAGACTTGAAGAGAAACACGAGTGATTATGCAATCTAACCCCGAAAACGAAGTTGTGTAACAAGGTTCGACTTATGCAA
>CM071869.1:20745562-20761672 GCA_036759665.1 Gynandropsis gynandra | reverse complement strand
GCTGTGCTCGGGTCGCACAGAATTCTGCTCGGAGTTCATCTAGCTCGGGATTTGGGATTTCTTTTGTATCCTTTTCATCCAGTAGCTTTGGATAATGCTTCACTCCGTTAGGGTTCTTACAAAGTCCCTCTCCAGCTGCTGGAAGAGCCATCTCAAAGGAATCCAATTTCCCATATTTCTCAAAGACTTCGTCGGCCAGCTCCTCTAAGACGTAGATGTGGAATACCGAATCCACCATACTAGGCTGCTTAAGTGTGTCGTTCAGATTGAACTCCACTTCTTCATCCCCGAATTTAAGTGTGAGTCTACCTTCAGCACAATGTATGATCGTCTTTGCCGTATTGAGAAACGGCCTACCGAGGATGATTGGGATTTTCTCGTCCTCTTCCATATCTAATACAACGAAATCAACCGGGACGAAAAACTTTCCCACCTGCAAAGGCACGTCTTCCAGCCTTCCCTCGGGTATCCTAACACTCCGATCAGCCATGGTTAACGCCATTCTTGTCGGTAGAAGATCCATCTTACCCTTAAGATCCAATTTCTCATACAATGACAATGGTAACACGCTTACGCTTGCTCCGACATCGATTAGCGCATGGTTTATTTCATAATCTCCAATTTTACAAGGGATCACGAATATACCTGGATCCGGCATCTTTTTGGGTAGATTAGGCTGCAGCATTGAATTAGTTACCATAACGGATTCCATCTCCACATCTCGCTTGTTCGCAAGTATCTCTTTGAGGAACCTGGCGTATGAAGGCATCTTCTTCAACGCTTCATGGAATGGTATCGTGATGTCCATCTTCTTCAACATCTCAGCAAACTTCGCAAATTGAGCATAATCATCCTTTTTGCGTTGACGTTGAGGAAATGGCAAAGGAGGTGGTCTCGGTTCCGGTTTCACGTATTTCGGCTCTCCTTCCTCCTCGGGTTTATCGTTGTGCTCTTTGCTGCTACTGCCCTTTTTCATCGCTTTATTGGACTGTTCACCTTTGTCAAATGTCGAGGGAAGGGTTTGATCCATCAGTCTCTTACGTTGACATTGTGGGACATACTTTGGCTCTTCCTCTTCTTCGGTTTTCATGTTTCGCTTTTCAACGTGGTTGCCATTTTCCGCTGCTGTGCTAGTTGCTTCATCCTTCTTAAACATCAAATGAGTGGGATGATCCACCACTTTGCCACTCCGAAGGTATATGGCATTGACGTGTTCACGAGGATTTGCTTCCGGTCGCGCCGGTAGAACTCCTTGCGGTCGAGATGATTGTGCAGCGAGTTGTGAAACTTGAGTGTCCAAGATCTTTACATGCGTCTTTAACTCATTATGTTCTCTCTTCCTCTCTTGATTTTCTGCCATTAACAAACTGAACTGATCGGAATGCTCCTTTTGTACCTGAATGATTTGAGCTAGCATTGATGCGATATCGGGGCTAGCTTCTTGTTGTGGAGGGACAGATGCACGCGGCTGGTAAAACTGATCTTGAGGGTGCGTCTTCGGTTGAAAATTCTGATTGCGTTGACTCAAACGCGGCTGAAAGTTCCCCGATGCTCGTTGTGCATTGAATGCACCGTCGGAATTCTTGTACGAGAGATTTAGGTTATTTCTCCACTCGGGGGTGTAGGTATATTACCCAAAGGTTGAGTGTTGCTCACATAACTCACCCCTTCGTACGCTTGAATTCTTTGCTCGTCCGGCTGCTCATAATATTGTTGTTGATTCGCTCCGGACATCAATTCGTAGAGGCCATTGATTTTACCATTCATCTCAGCTCTCATTTCGGCTAGCTCGGTATATATGGTATGCAACCTTTCATTTCAGCTCTTATTTCGGCTAGCTCGTCCAATACGGAACGCGTATTGTCCACATTAGCTACCCTTGCTGGAGTGTTGCGATTGTACTCTCCGGTGGTGTGATTTCCTTCGTTCGCCATACGATCTATAAGATCCTCGACTTGTGGAAAGGTGAGGTTGCTCAAAGAACCTCCAGCAGCGGCTACGATCAAGATCCTCGTATTGTCCATGAGACCTTGCATAAAGTTGTGTATGAGGTAACTTTGATCCATGCCGTGATGTGGGCAAAGGCGTTGATAGCCCTTGAATCGCTCCCACGCTTCATATAAGCTCTCGGCTACCCCTTGAACAAATGTGTTGATATTATTCTTGGCTAGCTGAGCTTTGCTTTGAGGAAAGAACCTTGGCATAAACTTCTCCTCTAGCTGTCCCCACGATGCAATAGAATTCGCTGGTTGCGAATATAACCAATCTTGCGCCTTATCTTTCACCGAAAATGGGAAGGCAGCTAGCATGACATCCTCATCCGATACCCCATCTCCAGCTCTTATGGTTCGGCATAGCATCTTGAAATCAGTGAGATGCTGGTTTGGGTCCTCGGCGGGTCTCCCTCTAAACGCTGCGTTACCGAGCATTTGAATGAATGCCGGTTGAAGCTCTACGTGGGCGTTTCTCCTTGCAATACATGATAAGAGCTGTGTGTGCCTAGGGACCGTGTATGATCCATAGGTCAGTGCCGGTTGCACTTGCTGTGCGTTTTGAACGTTCATATCTCGACGTTCTGCCATTAGCTCTTCTACAAACGGTTGTTCAATTACTTCCTCGGTTTGGAAGTCCAAATGTACTTGCGTGTTATCAACCGAATTGCTTGCACTAGCTCTCGTTTCTTTCCTTAGTTTTCTGAGCGTTTTATCAATGTCGGGGTCGAAAACTAGATCCGCACTTCCGGTATTTCTCATGCACAATTAAGCTGCACAAGAAAAAGAATATAAACACAAAGATCACGTGAGATCCGAGAAGCAAACGAACTTGACTCTAAACGAATGAACAAACAAAAACACGAAAAAGCAAGAAACCTAAAACTAATGTCTAAATCTAAAAGTTTCCTAACTCCTAAGCCATAATAAAATCCCCGGCAACGGCGCCAAAAACTTGATGTGCGTTAACCTCAAGTAATAAAACCTAGACTAACGCTTCCGCAAGAATACGGATCGTGTAGTAACTAGGGTCGAACACAAGGAATTGATGCGACTTATAAGCTAATAAACTAATGGAATAGACGTGTAAGGTGACTAAGAATGGGGTTCTTATTGAGCTAGACTCGACTAAATTGATGAGATCAAATTATAGCTAAGCACCATGGGTATCGAGAGTTTGCATAATGATGTAACGAAGTTCTAAAAGGATAATTGGTCTAAGGTACTATCATGAGTTCAGGGAATTCAAGCTCTCCTATAGGAAATGACTGGCGTAGACTTGTCCACTATCTAGCATATACCAATGTATCCATTGCGCATCTTACATGCATAGACGCATTACGACCGCTATCCTAATCCCTAGATTCAACCGATTGACCTGGCATAGATTCTAAACCGGCTAAACCCTAAATCATGGCTAAGTTCCAAAGCATAATGCCCTGGCGTTGGTTTATTAGACTTCTAACATCAATCATTCGAGTGGCGTACAAGTAATGAAAGCAATAAGATCAACCATGAAATCTGAAAACATGATAAAATACCAATTTCATTCATTCGAGTGGCGTACAAGTAATGAAAGCATTAAGTTCGACCATTCATTAAGCGTAAGACTTCGTTACAACATAGCAATACTTTCTAACCCATGGCAAAGGATCTACTCAGACATAAATACAGAAAAGGAAACACAAGAAAATTCTAAATTCGACATGGATAGAGAAAGAGATGACTCCCTATTCATAAACCGATGTCTTCGGTAGATTCTCCTTGCTCCCGATCCGTAGATCCATCTTTTCTTCCTTCTTCCTTTTGCCCTCGTGTCTCTGAATCTTCTCTTCTGCTCTCTCGTTCGAAAACTCCCCTTTTCAGATCTGATTTTCCTTTAATTTGGCCGTTCCAAACGTTAGGAATTAGTTGAGAGAAACAAGGACCCGAGCGGGCATGTCCTCTACCCGCTCGTGCAGGTCACTTGCCCGACCGTGTGCACACAATTGAGCCCGAGCGGGCACCATGCCCGATCGTGTAGATCTTCAGCCCGAGTCGTGCAAACCTACGGCTCATATTGATGACCATTAACCCGAGCGGGCACTCCTTAGCCACCCGATCGGGCACACATGCCCGACCATGTTCCTTGAGCACCCGAGTCGTGCAAAGCTACGGGGTAATTGGAGTGCCCGAGTCGTGCAAAGCTACGGGGATGTTTGGTAGCAATTAGCCCGACCGGGCACTCCCAATCCACCCGAGCGTACATGACTTGAGGTGTTGTTTCCGCTCCTTTCGCTTGGTGTTTGAGTGCTCACTTCCATCCGTGGCCTTGCACAAGTTGAACTTTGTCCTTCAACTACGTTTTCGGGGTTAGATTGCCATAATCTTTCGTGTTTCTCCTCATGTCTTCGTTTCCTACACAAAACACGAAATGTAGATAAAGTCTTCGAATATACTCGATAAGTGAATGAAATCTAAATAATCTACTCTAAACTAGACCAAAAAATGATATAAAAACTACAACGGATTACGTGTTATCAGGTTGTGTTTGCTATGTTCTTGTAGGTGAAGGACAAAGAGATGAACTTGATCCAAAAAGCATCAAATGTTTATTCATTGGATATTCCATTACTCAAAAGGGCTTCAAATGTTATCATCCTTAAACAAGAAGAGTCATTGTCTCTCGAGAAATCAAGTTTGATGAAGAAAAAGCTTATTATGAACGCAACAATTGGGATGAGCTTGAAGGCCTTACCGATTCATCAAATATCGGTTTGACACTTCGTACCCTTGTGAATAATCTTAATGTTACTAACGAAAGAGTCTCATCCCCTCATGTTGTTGTTCCTTCTCCTTATGAATCAACGAGTAGAGATACTTTAGAATCAGAAACCAATTCATCACATCAAACACAAGAAGGATAGGATGAACACAATTTCGATATTTTTAATGAAACTCCATTGGAGGAAACACAACAAGAACACTTGGAGGAAACACAACCAGAAAACCATGAAGAAACACACGAAAAGGACCAGAATCAAAATCAAATGCAGCCAACTATACCTCCTCTTGGTCGTAGTGGACGACTCAAGTTTCTGTCATCAGAATGGAACAAGAAAAGAGTCTATTACAATAATATTGCCATTGCTTATCCAATTCAAGAATTTTATATTGTATCTCACTTATCTAACGATTATCGTGCTTTTCTTAGTAAAACTGATCAGGTTCAAGAACCAGTCAGCTTTGAAGAAGCCTCAACTCAAAAACAATGGTGGGATGCAATGGAAGAGGAAATACATGCCTTGGAAAAGAATAACAAGTGAGAATTAGTTGAACTACCAAATAACAAAAGAGTCGTTGGATGCAAACAGGTCTACAAAGTCAAATACAAGAGCAATGGTGATATCGAGATATACAAAGCACGACTAGTAGCAAAAGGGTTTACACAAACCTATGGAGAAGATTACACGGAAACTTTTGCCCCTGTAGCAAAACTTCATACGGTTCGTATTATACTTTCTCTCGCTATTAACTTGTGTTGGAACCTTTGGCAGATGGATGTCAAAAATGCATTCCTCCAAGGAGATTTGGATGAAGAAGGGTATATGTCTCCTCCTCCGGGACTCAATTCACCAAGTGATAAAGTATGCAGGCTAAAAAGGCTCTTTATAACCTAAAACAATCAACTCGAGCTTGGTATCACAAACTCCATGATGCACTTCTAAGCTATGGGTTCCTACGAAGTGAATGTGACACTCCCTGTTTTCAATTCAGGGGGAAATGGGTATTATCGTTCTCTTAGTATACGTTGATGATATTATCATCATAGGTAACGATGTGCATGGAATTGAAAACACCAAGTTGTTTCTTAAAACTACTTTTGATATTAAAGACTTATGTGAACTTAAGTACTTTTTAGGAATAGAAGTTGCTCGTACTTCTAATGCGTTGTTCTTGTCTCAAAGGAAGTACACTTTTGACTTGCTACAAGAAACAGGAAAAATTGGAGCTAAACCTGCAAAAACTCCAATTGAAGAAAAGTACAAGGATCGCGGTGAAGGAGAACCGTTCGATGATATTGGAAGATATCAACGTGTAGTAGGTAAGCTAATATATCTCACAATCACACGACCTAACTTGTCTTTTGCTGTGAATCAGGTTAGCCAACGAATGCACTCTCCCACTATTCAAGATTGAAATATAGTTGAAAGAATGTTGAGGTACCTAAAAGGATCACCGGATAAAGGCATTCACATGGAGCAAAATGGACACACAGACATAGCAGGATATTGTGATGCGGCTGGTGATCGAAATGGTAGGAATTCTACAATCGGATTCTGTACCTTTATTGGGGGCAACCTTGTCACATGGAGAAGCGAGAAACAATTCGTGCTGGCTCGATCAAGCGCAGAAGCAGAATATCGCGATATGGCAGGCACCACCTACGAACTGATGTGGATAAAGGCATTGCTACAAGATATCAGAGTCTCCTCAAATCATTCAATCCCTCTTCACTGTGATAATCAAGTCGCGATACATATCTCAGCCAACTCGGTTTTCCATGAGAGAACCAAACACATCGAGGTCGATTGCCACTTCATACGGGAAAAGATTAAGCATGTCATCATCAACACTTACTATACTTCAAGCAAGGAGTAGCTCGCTGATATTTTCACCAAAGCTACAAATGAGAAGATCAACAAGAAGCTTCAGCTACAACTTGGGCTACTAGACATTCACCTACCATTGTCAAATGGCAAGTTCGACCAATCCCATCATGGTGTGTTAGTGTACTCTTTTTCCCTTCTCCGAGTTTTGTCTGAATGGGTTTTATCGGGAAGGTTTTTAACGAGGCACCTCACCATGATTTGTAATGATTGTGTCGAGCTTGAGGGGGAATGTTGAAATCAGCTCAATATGCTCATAATAGGGTCTTGGACGAAATTAATAGAAGAGAAGACCACATTGATGAGTTTGATGAGTTCTAGATTCAAACAACACTTATTTCTTCCTTCTTGTAACTCTACACTTCATTTACTCTCAGTCTTCATGCAAGCACTATATTTATTGCTTATAATCTCCTATAAATATGTAACCTCTTGTGAATAAGAAAATATATAGAATTGAAATATTCTTAGCCTTGTTCTCTCTTATTCTCATTCTATTCTCTCCAATTCTCATACTATTCTCCCGTATTATTCTCGTTTTCTACACTTTCTTCCTTTGTTCCCTTGCTTCACATACTTCTTGGTCTTTTCCTCAATATGTAGCCTTGTCTTCCCATGAATCTGCTTCACAAACTCAGCCTTTTTCTTCTCATCAAGATTAGCAAACTCATCAAACGGTAAAGGTGACAAATCCAAAGGGGTCAACGGATTAAAACCATAAACGATCTCATAAGGGGAGAACTTAGTAGCCAAATGCACAGTCCTATTGTAAGCAAATTCAATGTGAGGCAAACATTCTTCCCAAGATTTCAAATTCTTCTTAACCAAAGAACGAAGCAAAGTGGAAAGAGTTCAATTAACAACTTCGGTTTGACCATCGGTTTGAGGGTGACATGTTGTTGAAAAGAGAAGTTTGGTTCCAAGCTTATACCACAAAGTTTTCCAAAAATAGCTTAAGAATTTCACATCACGATCAGAAACTATGGTCCTAGGCATTCCATGCGAACAAACAACCTCTTTAAAGAACAAAGAAGCTACATCCGAAGCATCATCGGTTTTGCTACAAGCAATGAAGTGAGCCATCTTTGAAAACCTTTCAACCACCACAAAAATTGAATCTCGGCCAGTCCTAGTCCTAGGCAAACCAAGCACAAAATCCATAGAAATATCTACCCAAGGATGACTAGGAATGGGCAAAGGAGTATATAAACCGTGGGGTTGAAGTCAAGACTTCGCTTTCCTACAAACAATGCATCTCGCGCATTCTCTTTCGGCGTCTCTTTTCAAGTGCAGCCAATAGAAATGTTCCTGTAAAATAGACAAGGTCTTGGCCACTCCAAAGTGCCCCATTAATCCGCCACAATGAGCTTCTTTAACCAACAAATCACGCAAGGAACAATTTGGAACACAGAGCTTGTTTCTTCGAAACAAGAAACCGTCATGCTTATAATAATCACCACAAGCAGAATTTTCACATGTTTTAAACACTTCCTCAATGTCTAGATCAGTAGCATACATCCCCTTAATATATTCGTAACCAAGCAATTTTGAATCAAGTGAAACGATCAAACTATGGCGTCTAGACAAAGCATCGACCACAACGTTTTCTTTGCCTTGTTTGTGACGGATGACATAAGAAAATATTTCAATGAATTCTACCCATTTAGCATGCCTCTTATTCAACTTTTGCTGCCCTTTTAAGTGCTTCAAAGCTTCATGATCCGACTGAATGACAAATTCTTTCGGCCATAGATAGTGCTGCCAAGTTTGAAGCGCTCTCACCAAAGCGTAAAGCTCTTTGTCGTAGGTTGGGTAATTCAATTGCGCTCCATTGAATTTCTCGCTAAAGTAAGCAATGGGCTTACCGTCTTGCATCAAAACAGCCCCAATACCTACACCTGAAGCATCACACTCAATTTCGAAAGCTTTAGAAAAGTCGGATAAGGACAAAACGGGAGAATTTGTTAGTTTTTCTTTCAAAAGCTGAAACGCAGCTGCTTTTGTCTCTTCCCACTTATACCCAACTTTTTTCTTGATTACTTCAGTGAGAGGTGCGGAAATGGTGCTAAAATCCTTCAATAAATCTCCAATAGAAACTCGCAAGGCAATGGAAGCTTCTAACTTCACTCACGGTTCGTGGACTCGGCCAATCTTTGATTGCCACGATCTTTTCTTCGTCAACCTGCACCCCTGCTCACTAAGAAACTCACGGTTCGTGGACTCGGCCAATCTTTGATTGCCACGAAATGCAATCAAATGCAACGCAGGAAGCGTATTGAAAAGAAGTGACTTGTGAATCCTAAGAAACTCAAAAAGGGAAACTCCCAGCTCTAAAAATCAAGCGTATCGACCTAAATAAAAGATTGTTGAACTTGAAAACGGAGCAGGGCTGCCTCCAGCAACCTGGGGTGTCTTTTACCTTGATAAGATGAATGACATGTTAAAAATCAAGTAATTCGGTGCGTCGTACGCAAAGTTATGGTATTTCAATTCCCCTCGTACAATTCAATGTTGTAATCGTCTATACACGACGAAAACTAAAACAAAAAGCGGAAAAGGGGTCTAACACGAGTATGCAAATACGAAATGAGAAGCAAAAGGAATTGTTGAGAGACAAACGCAACGCAAGCGACGTATTGACAATAAGTGACATGCGTATGCTAAGAAACTTGAAAGAATATCTCCCGGCTCTTAAAATCCAAATATCAACCTAAGTAAAATATTTGAGCTCGAAAACGAGGTCAAGCTGACTCTAGCAGCCAAAGGTGTCCCTTATCTGGAAAAGATGAATGAGATGTGAAAAGATCAAGTAATTCGGTGCTTCGTACGCAAAGTTATGGTATTTCAAAGCTCAACGTACAATTCAATGTTGTAATTGTCTAATCACGATGAAAATAAAAACAAAAGCGGGAAAGGGGTGCAACACAAATACATTAATAGGAAACATGAAGCAAATGGAAAATCCAAGAGACAAACGCAATGCAATCGGTATATTGATAAGAAGTGACATGACTATACAAAGAAATTCGAAAAGGTCATCTCCCAGCTCTAAAAATCCAGCGCATCGATGTAAATAATAGTTTTTCAGCTCGAAAAACAGGGTCGTGTTGCCTCTAGCAACCTGGAGCATCTTTTATCTCGATAACATGAATGAGATGTGAAAAAATAAAGTGCTTTGGTGCTTGGTACTCAAAGTTATGGCATTTCAAAGCCAGTCGTAGAATTCAATGATAAAATCTTCTAGTCACGGCAAAAACCAAAACAAAAACCGAAAAAGGGGTGAAACACGAGTATGCAAATTGGAAATAAGAAGCAAAAGGAATATACTGAGACAAACGCAACGTCTGGGGCGTATTGACAAGAAGTGTCATGCGTAAATTAAGAAACTAGAAAAGGGCATCTCCCGGCTCTAAAAATCCAACATATCTACCTAAATTAAAGATTTGGAGCTAAAAAACGGAGTCGGGCTACCTCCAGCAACTGGGGCGTCTTTTGTGTCTATAAGATGAATCAGATGTGAAAAAATCAAATACTTTAATGCTTTGTACTCAAAGTTATTGTATTTCAAAGCCTGTCGTAGATTTCAATGTTGTAATCTTCTAGTCACGGTGAAAACCAAAACAAAAACCGAAAAAGGGTGCAACACGAGTGCGCAAATTGGAAATAGGAAGCAAAAAGGAATATCCTAGAGACAAACGCAACGCAAGAGCATATTTACAAGAAGTGACATGCGTATCCTAAGAAACTCGAAAAGGGTATCTACCGGTTTTAAAAATCCAACGTATCGAACTAAATAAAATATTTAGAGCTCGAACTTGTGGTAGACTCAGGGGCCTCTCACCATATGATTAGAAATGCTATGTTGTTGGAGAATCTAATCATAAGGAGGTAGGAAAGGTTAGAGTGGCCGATGGGAATAGGATACCAATAGAAGGAATCGGTAAATTGGATTTATTTAACAAGAGAAGTGATGCCTTTTACATTCCTAAGTTTAAATCAAACTTAATATCGGTTAAGAGAGCCACTAATGATCTAAATTGTAATGTGATTTTTAGCCCTAATGATGTTAAGTTTCAGGATATTGAGAACGGTAAAATCATGGGAAAAGGAGGAACCGAAGATTTGCTCTATGTGATCAATGGCGGATCATCAAGAAACTCCAACTCTTTAGTTTTCAATTCAGCTTTTAATTCCACTCTTTCTTCTAATAAAAGTGTATTGTGGCATGTTACTAGGTCATCCTCATTATCGTGCTTTAAGTTTAATATTACCAAATGCAAACTTTGATCATTCTACTTGTGAGGCCTGCATACTTGGTAAACATTGTCGCGTTGTCTTTCCTAAATCAAATACTATTTATGAGCATTGTTTTGACTTGCATTCTGATGTTTGGTCTTCTCCTTGCATTTCTAGAGATAGACATAAATACTTTGTGACATTCATCGATGAAAAGTCTAAATACACTTGGGTTACATTACTACCATCTAAAGATAAAATGTATGATGCTTTCATCAACTTTCATAATTATATGACTAATCAATTCAATGCTAAACTTAAGGTATTTCGATGGGACAATGGAGGGGAGTATATGAGCCAACGTTTTCAAGTGTACTTAAACAAACATGGAATCTTACACCAAACTAGCTGTCCACACACACCCTAACAAAATTGAGTGGCAGAAAGAAAGAATCGACACCTAATGTAAGTAGCAAGATCCATAATGTTTCAGGCCAAATATTCCGAAAGTAGCAAGAGCCATGATGTTTCAGGCCAATGTTCCGAAGAGATTTTGGGGAGATGCAGTCTTGCCCACATGCTACTTGATCAATCGGATTCCTACAAGAGTCTTACAAGACTCTTCTCCATTTGAGGTATTGAATCGAACCAAGCCCTTTATTGATCACTTACCTATGTTTGGGTTTGTGTGGTTTGTGTATGTTCCAGGAGAACAAAGAAACAAATTGGAAGCAAATAGCATTAGGTGCATCTTTCTTGGATATTCTACGACTCAAAAGGGGTACAAATGCTATGATCCTTCTACCAACAAGAATTATGTGTCTAGAGATGCGAAGTTTATAGAGGATCAAGGGTATTATGACAAGAAAGAAAGAGAAGGGCTAGAGGATCTAGTGAGGCCGTCTAATATTGCATCAAGTTTATGATTTTTGCTTGAACATTTGGGTAATGGAAAGCCTAAAGATTCAAGACTAGTTGAGACTCCAACAAATCGGGATGATAATGGAGAATAACAACCAGAAACAACAACTCATGAACCATCTCAAGCTCAAGAGGAAAAGTCACTTCAAGAAACTAGTCAAGAAGACTTGGTAGATCAAGAAGGGCATATCCCACAAGACGAAGAGGAAATGGTTGAAGAGATACAAGACTTAGATTTGGGCCGGAAAAGTGGAAGAATACTAGAGTCTACTACAATGGTCAAGCGGTTGCTCATAAAGCTTTTCGGAAGCTCATCAAGCTTTTCTTGTGAAGATTGAGGAAAACCAGATTCCTACAACTTATGAAGAAGCTAAATACAAGAAAGTATGGGTTGATGCAGTTGGTGATGAAAGAGGAGAAATGGATAAGAATCATATTTGGGATGTTGAGGATCTTCCTAAAGGAAAGAAAGCAGTCACATCTAAGTGGGTGTTCACTATCAAGTACAAGAGTAATGGGGATATTGAAAGATATAAGGCTCGCTTGGTTGCTCGGGGATTCTCTCAAACATTTGGAGAAGACTATAAGGAGACATTGCTCCTGTGGCGAAGCTCAACACTGTAAGAGTTGTGCTCTCTTTGGCCACTAATAAATCATGGGACTTGTGGCAAATGGATGTGAAAAATGCCTTTCTTCAAGGAGAACTTACAGAAGAAGTGTATATGGTTCCACCCCAGGACTTGAAGATTTGTGTAAACCCTGACAAGCTCTGGCTAAGGAAAGCTATTTATGGACTGAAGCAATCTCCAAGAGCTTGGTATCATAAATTGAGTTCTACTTTGATGGATAATGGATTCAAGAGATCTCACTCGGATAACACCCTCTTTACTCAAAAGACTTCCCACGGCCTTGTTGTGATCTTGGTTTATGTGGATGACTTGATCGTAAGTGGAAATGATAAGGAGGGTATTGAAGCAGAAAAAGGACTCTTGAAAGAAGCTTTTGATATTAAAGATCTTGGTGAATTGAAGTACTTCCTTGGTCTTGAAGTGTATAGATCTTACAATAGCCTCTTTCTCTCACAACGGAAGTATGCTCTTGATCTCTTGAAAGAAACGGATAAACCGGGTTCTAAACCAGCAAAGATACCACTTGGAGATGGCTACAAGGTCAATGGAAAGGGGGAGAAAGGCAAGGAGGCGAAGTTTGAGGATGTTGGACATTATAGAAGACTTGTTGGCAAGCTCATTTACCTTACACTCACTCGGCCAGACTTGTGTTTTGCGTTAATCAAGTGAGTCAACATATGAAAGAGCCTACTTTTTATTATTGGGAAATGGTTTAGAGGATTTTGAGGTACATCAAAGGATCCCCGGGTCAAGGCATATGGATGGGAAAGAATGGAAACACAGAGATTGTGGGTTATTGTGATGCAGATTGGGCAGGAGATAGGATTGATAGGAAGTCAACGACACGGTTCTGTACATTCATTGGTGGGAATTTGGTCACTTGGAAGACAAAGAAGCAGAAGGTTGTGTCTTGTTCAAGTGCAGAAGCTGAGTATAGAGCTATGAGGAAGCTCACTAATGAATTGACATGGTTGAAGACCCTTATCAAGGATTTTGGGATTGAGCAAGATCACCCTATTACCTTCCATTACGACAGCCATACACATTGCTACCAACTCTGTGTTCCATG
This sequence comes from Gynandropsis gynandra, assembly GCA_036759665.1. Classification (NCBI taxonomy): domain Eukaryota; kingdom Viridiplantae; phylum Streptophyta; class Magnoliopsida; order Brassicales; family Cleomaceae; genus Gynandropsis; species Gynandropsis gynandra. The sequence continues at coordinate 20,748,177 of CM071869.1, read as the reverse complement.
AGAGAACCAAACACATAGAAATCGAATGCCACAAGGTCCGAGAGAAGATAGAAGAGGGAGTGATTCTTCCATGTTATACGAAGAGTGAGGATCAGCTCGCTGATATCTTCACTAAGGCTGCAAGTCTTAAAGTTTTTACATACATTGGACAGAAACTTGGGCTTCTAGACCTAACATTTCCTAGTTAAATGTCTCTTAACTGTTAGTATTATACTCTTTTCCTCAATTTGGCTGGATTGAGGTTTTTAATGAGGTGATGCTAACGGGTTTCAAGCTTAGAATTTTCGGGTCATTCTAAATTCTAAGCTTGAGGGGGAGTATTAATCAGAGATGACTTATCAGTTATATATTTCTGGTAAGGATCGATTCTTATGAATAAAGACACAAAAGGAGGCAAAAGAAATAAAAGCTAAGGGCTGTACCCACTATGTGTAGCTGGCTGTTATTTATTTTATTTTTGTTTCTAATGGTCATTGTATATAAGTTGTTGTAGCTCATTCAGAATCAATAATAAGAAAATATATTCAGCCTCAAATCTCTCTATTCTAATCACAATGATTTTCAATCAAACACAAATTTGTTCTTATTAAATCTCTATTCTATTAAATCTTTCAGGGCTGCCTCCAGGAACCTGGGGTGTCTTTTATCTCGATAAGATGAATCAAATGTGAAAAACTCAAGTAATTCGGTGCTTCGTGTGCAAAGTTATGGTATTTCGAAGCCCTTCGTACAAATCAATGTTACAATCGTCTATTCACAGTGAAAACCAGAACAAAAAGCGGAAAAGTGGTGCAACACGAGTACGCAAATAGGAAATGAGAAGTAAAAGGAATATATGAGAGACAAACGCAACGCCAACAGCGTATTGACAAGAAGTGACATACGTATCCTAAGAAACTCGAAAGGAAATCTCCTCGCTCTAAAAATCCAAAGTATCGACCTAAATAAAATATTTTGAGCTCGAAAACGGGGTCGGGCTCCCTCGAGCAACCAGAGGTGTCCTTTAGCTCAAAACTCAAGTACTTCGGTGCTTCGTACGAAAAGTTATTGTAGTTCAAAGCTCGTCATACAATTTAATGTTGTAATCGTCTAATCAGGATGAAAATAAAAACAAAAAGCGGAAAAGGGGTGCAACACAAGTACGCAAATAGGAAATAGTGTTGAAATGAGTGCAATATGCTCATAATAGGGTCTTGGATGAAATTAATATGAAGAGAAGACCACATTGATGAGTATGATGAGTTATAGAGTCAAAAACACTTATTTCTTCTCTCTTGTAACTCTACACTTCATTTACTCTCATTCTCCATACAAGCACTCAATTTATTGCTTGTAATCTCCTTCAAATATGTAACCTCTTGTGAATAAGAATACAATACAGAATTGAAATATTATTAGCCTTATTCTCTCTTACTCTCATTCTATTCTCTTCTATTCTCATACTATTCTCTCGCATAATTCTCGTTTTCTACAAACACCACATTGGTTTGCTCACTTTAGTCGAGCAAACCAGCGCTACGAGAAGAAACCAATGTAGTGTGAGCATTGCAAGAAGAAGGGTCACTCCAAGGAAAAGTGTTGGATTCTCCATCCCCATTTGAAACCATCTCTTCCAAGGGATAACTACCAGCCAAAAGAAGCTGCTCATAGTGCTTCCAACACTAACTCTATTTTGCAGGATCAAATCAATGCGATACTTCAAACTCTTAAAAGTTTGGGGCTAACCTCAAACACTTCCGGCAATTTCGGTAACGTATCTCTCACTAAGAGTTCTAACAATTACATGATGGTGGATTCTGGAGCACCTAATCATATGATCAATCAAAAAGAGCTAGTAAATGATAGTAGACCTTATTTTGATTCTGTTACAAGAAATACCAATTAAAGGTATAGGGAACCTAAAGTTATTCAACAAATCAACATCAGCTCTTTATGTTCCAAATTTCTCAAATAATCTGATATGAGTTCACAAACTAGCTAATGATCTTTATTGTTTAGTTTGCTTTGAGTCTAACAAATTTTGGATTCAGGATATTAAGACAAGGAAGCTCATTGGTGGAGGTTCACTCAACAATGGCCTCTACATCTTGGAGTTCTTTGATTCAACAAAAATTATCCATCTTTTGATTTCAATTATGCATCAAATAAAGCTTTGTGTTCAATGTGGCATGCTAGACTTGGTCATCCACATCAGAAAGCACTTAGTTTGTTATTTCCTAATATTAAGTATGATCATGAGAAATGCGAAGCATGTATTCTAGGAAAACATTGTAGATCAGTGTTTCCGGATTCAGACACTAAGTATAATAATTGCTTCGAATTGATCAACTCTGTTGTTTGGACGTCTCCATGTCTTATTCGGGATACCAAAAAATATTTTGTGACGTTCATAGATGGAAAATCAAAATTTACATGGATTTACCTTCTAACATCTAAAGATTCCGTATTTAGCATGTTTATGAAGTTTCATAGCTTTGTTTCTAACCAATATAATGCTAAAATTAAGATTATCCGCACAGATAATGGTGGGGAATACACAAGCAATCAATTCAACCAATACCTTGAGCAACATGGAATTGTCCACCAAACATCATGTGCTTACACTCCTCAACAAA
>CM071869.1:20727931-20745519 GCA_036759665.1 Gynandropsis gynandra | reverse complement strand
ATACCAAAACAATATTGGGGAGATGCAGTCATCACTGCTTGCCACTTGATCAATCGTCTACCCACCAAGTGCTTAGGCGATATCTCGCCGTATGAGGTACAAAATAACACAAAGCCTGAGATTGATCATCTAAAGGTTTTTGGTTGTGTTTGCTATGTTCTTGTAGGTGAAGGACAAAGAGATAAACTTGATCCAAAAAGCATCAAATGTTTATTCATTGGATATTCCATTACTGAAAAGGGTTTCAAATGTTATCATCCTCAAACAAGAAGAGTCATTGTCTCTCAAGAAGTCAAGTTTCATGAAGAAAAATCTTATTATGACGCAACAATTGGGATGAGCGTGAAGGCCTTACCAATTAATTAAGTATCGGTTTGACACTTCGTACCCCTGTGAATAATCTTAATGTTACTAATGAAAGAGTCCCATCCCATCAGGTTGTTGTTCCTTCTCCATATGAATCAACGGGTAGAGATACTTTAGAATCAGAAACCAATTCATCGCACCAAACACAAGAAGGATATGATGAACACAATTTCGATATTTTTAATGAAACTCCATTGGAGGAAATACAACAAGAACACTTGGAGGAAACACAACAAGAACACCATGAAGAAACACACGAAGAGGACCAGAATCAGAATCAAATGCAGCCAACTATACCTCCTCTTCGTCGCAGCAAACGACTCAAGTTTCCAGCATCAGAATGGAACAAAAAAAGAGTCTATTACAATAATCTTGCCATTGCTTATCTAATTCAAGAATTTTATGTTGTATCTCACTTATCTAACGATGATCGTGCGTTTCGTAGTAAAATTGATCAGGTTCAAGAACCAGTCAGCTTTGAAGAAGCCTCAACTCAAAAAGAATGGAGGGGAGCAATGGAAGAGGAAATACATGCCTTGGAAAATAATAACACGTGGGAATTAGTTGAACTACCGAATAAAAAAAGAGTCGTTGGATGCAAATGGTTCTACAAAGTCAAATACAAGGGCAATGGTGATATCGAGAGATACAAAGCACAACTAGTAACAAAAGGGTTTACACAAACCTATGGAGAAGATTACACGGAAAGTTTTGCCCATGTAGCAAAATTTCATACGGTTCGTATTATACTTTCTATCGCTACTAACTTATGTTGGAACCTTTGGTAGATGGATGTCAAAAATACATTCCTCCAAGGAGATTTGGTTGAAGAAGTGTATATGTCTCCTCCTCCGGGACTCGATTCACCAAGTGGTAAAGTATGCAGGCTAAAAAAGGCTCTTTATGGCCTAAAATAATCACAACGAGCTTGGTATCACAAACTCCATGATGCACTTCTAAGCTATGGGTTCCTACGAAGTGAATGTGATCACTCTCTGGTTCAATTCAGGGGGAAAAAGGAATTATCGTTCTCTTAGTATACGTTGATGATATTATCATCACATGTAACAATGTGCAAGGAATTGAAAACACCAAGTTGTTTCTTAAAACTACTTTTGATATTAAAGACTTAGGTGAACTTAAGTACTTTTTAGGAATTGAAGTTGCTCGTACTTCTAATGGGTTGTTCTTGTCTCAAAGGAAGTACACTCTTGACTTGCTACAAGAAACAAGAAAAATTGGAGCTAAACCTGCAAAAACTCCAATTGAAGAAAAGTACAAGGATCGCGGTGAAGGAGAACCGTTCAATGATATTGGAAGATATCAATGTGTAGTAAGTAAGTTAATATATCTCACAATCACACGACCTGACTTGTGTTTTGCTGTGAATCAGGTTAGCCAACGAATGCACTCTCCCACTGTTCAAGATTGCTATATAGTCGAAAGAATATTGAGGTACCTAAAAGAATCACCGGGTAAAGGCATTCACATGGGGCAAAATGGACACACAGACATAGCAGAATATTGTGATGCGAATTGGGCTGGTGATTGAAATAATAGGAAATCTACGACCGGGTTCTGTACCTTTGTTGGGGGCAACCTTGTCACATGAAGAAACAAGAAACAATCCGTGGTGCCTCGATCAAGCGCTGAAGCAGAATATCGCGCTATGACAAGCACCACCTGCGAACTGATGTGGATAAAGGCATTGCTACAAGATATCGGAGTCTCCTCAAATCATTCAATCCCTCTTCACTGTGATAATCAAGCCGCGATGCATATCTCAGCCAACTCGGTTTTCCACGAGAGAACCAAGCACATCGAGGCCAATTGCCAATTCATACGGGAAAAGATTAAGCATGGCATCATCAACACTTACTATACTTCAAGCAAGGAGCAGCTCGCTGATATTTTCACCAAAGCTACAAATGAGAAAATCAACAAGAAGCTTCAGCTACAATTTGGGTTACTAGACATTCACGAACCATTGTCAAATGGCAAGCTCGACCAATCCCATCATGGTGTGTGAGTGTACTCTTTTTCCCTTCTTCGAGTTTTGTCCCAATGGGTTTTATTGGGAAGGTTTTAAATGAGGCACCTCACCATGATTCGTCTTGATTGTGTCGAGCTTGAGGGGGAATGTTGAAATGAGATCAATATGCTCATCATAGGGTCTTGGACGAAACTAATATGAAGAGAAGACCACATCGATGAGTTTGATGAGTTCTAGAGTCAAACAGCACTGATTCGGTGATTCGTAAGCAAAGTTATGGTATATCAGAGCTCGTCGTACAATTCAATGTTGTAATCCTCTAATCCCATCGAAAACAAAACAAAATGCGGAAAGGGGGTGCAACATGAGTATGCAAATAGGAAATAGGAAGAAAAAGAAATATACGAGAGACAAATGCGACGCAAGCAGCGTATTGACAAGAAGTGACTTGCGTATCCTAAGAAAATCGAAAAGGCATCTTTCGGCTCTAAAAATCCAATGTATCGACCTCAATAAAAGATTTTGAGCTTGAAAACAGGGTCGGGCTGCCTCTACCATTTCGGGGCATCTTTTATCTCGATCAGATGAATGTGATGTAAAAAATCAAGTAATTTGGTGCTTCGTTCTTAAAGTTATGGTATTTCAAAGACTGTCATAGAATTTAATGTTGTAATCGTCTATTCACGGCGAAAACAAAAAAAAAAGCGGAAAAGGGGTGCAACACGAGAACGCAAATAGGAAATATGAATCAAAAGGAATATCCGAGAGACAAACGCAACGCAAACAGCATATTGAAAATAAGTGACTTGTGTATCCTAAGAAACTTGAAATGGGCATCTCCTGGCACTAAAAATCCAACGTATCAACCTAAATAAAAGATTTTGAGCTCGAAGTTGGGGTTGGGCTGCTTCCAAGAACCAAGGGAGTCTTTTATCTGAAAAAGAATAGATGTGACAAAATCAAGTAATTCGGTGCTTCGTTCTCAAAGTTATTGTATTTCAAAGCCCATCGTACAATTCAATGTTATAACCGTCTAATCCTAGGATAAACAAAGCAAAAAGCGGATAGGGGGTGCAACACGAGTACGCAAATAGGAAATAAGAAGCAAAAGGAATATCCAAGAAACAAACGCAACGCAAACGGCGTATTGATAAGAAATGACATGAGTATACTAAGAAACTCAAAAAGGTCATCCCCCGGCTCTAAAAATCCAACGTATCGACCTAAATAAAAGATTTTGAGCTTGAAAATGGGGTCGGGCTGCCTCCAGCATTCCGGGGCATCTTTTATCTCTATAAGATGAATGTGTTGTGAAAAAATCAAGTAATTTGGTGCTTCATACTCATAGTTATGGTATTTCAAAGCCCATAATAGAATTCAATGTTGTAATCGTCTATTCACAACGAAACCAAAATAAAAAGCGGAAAACGGGTGCAACAAGGGAACGCAAAATGGAAATAGGAAGCAAAAGGAATATCCTAGAGCCAAACACAACGCAAGGGGATTATTGACAAGAAATAACACGCGTATCCTAAGAAACTTGAAAAGGGCATCTCGTGACTCTAAAAAACCAACGTATCGATCTAAATAAAACATTTGGAGCTCGAAAACGGGGTCGAGGTTCCTCTAGGAACATGGGGTGTCTTTTATCTCGGTAAGATGAATGAGATGTGAAAAAATCAAGTAATTCGGTGCTTTGTACGCAAAGTTATGGTATTTCAAAGCCATCATACAATTCAATTTGTAATCGTCTATTCACGGCGAAAACCAAAACAAAAGAAAGAAAAGGGGTGCAACACGAGTACACAAATTGGAAATAGGAAGCAAAAGGATATCCTATAGAAAAACTCCTTACACAAGGCGTGTGGATAGATAGGTCACACGAAAGTTGTGGTAGGCTCTCGATTAGTAGGATGGGTAACCCTTGCTGTAGCCGAGTCGAAAGACTCCTTACACAAGGCTTGTGGATCGATAGGTCACACGAGAGTTGCGGAAGACTCTCCATTTACCGAGCTCGACTTTGAGGATACGACACACCTACGAAGAACGAATGAGTGTTGGATATTAAGCACCAACAATTGCTGGATGACACACCAACAATGGTGAAATTCTCAAAGAGAAAGACTTCAATGCCACCATAAATGCAAGCCATACAAGGCTTGTAGTTTAAATGAACAAAAATTTAAAATTCGAAATAAAAATAAACGTAATGATAAAATACTTCGATATGATGGACATATGTAGTCTCGGGTCAACAATTAGGGAAACCGAAATTAGTCGTGGCCTTGTTCAAAACCCGCCGTTGGAAAACCACGTGGGACAAAACTAACGGTGGGAAAAGAGCACACACGAAAACTTACCCTTATTGTTGATCGTTGCGAGTTGTGCTTCGGCTTGTAGTATGATTCGCATGTCGGAACTTCCTTGTGGACTCGAGCACTCGTCTTGAACTTGCATGACCATTAGAATTCCGACGATAGCCTCCTTGAGCGTCCTAGCTTTAGCTCGAGTCACGAGACCTCCTAAGATATAGTTAAGACATCCACCTCTCTAGCCCTAGCACAGGTCACGAGACCAACGTCCTTCTTTCTCTCCTTAGGACGGGTCGTGTCGGCCTTTCTCTCCTTTGGACAGGTCGCGTCCTTTTCCTTTGTCTCAACATGGGCCGCGTACTCCTCAGCACGGGTCGTATCCTCTTCTCTCGCCATGGTACGGGTCACATCCTCCTTTCTTGCCTTAGCTCGGGTCACGAGACCTTCTTCTAATATTGAGGCATCCTCTTCATTCTCGGAATCCTCGACGTTGTCCATGATCATGTCATATCCTCTCTCTTGAAAAGTATTTTTCCTCAAATATGTTTGATATCCGACAAAAGGCACCAAATCAGTAACATTAAAACTGGAACTCACATTATACTTACCTTGCAAGTCGAGTTGATAAGCGTTGTTGCTGATTCTTTTGGTCATTGTGAAAGGTCCATTAATTCGGGGCATCAAGTTTGGTTTCCTCTCGTTCGGGAATTGCTCCTTTTGCAAACGAATCCACACATGGTCACCGGATTTGAAAATCATTCACTTCCGTCCTTTGTTTGCTTGCTTTGCATAGAGTTTTGTTTTCTCCTCTATGTTCCTCCTAGCTTTCTCGTGGATCTACTGTACCATTTTAGATTTCTTTTCTCTGTCTAAACTAACTTGATCACTCGAAGGTAACGGTATCAGATCCAAAGGTGAGGCGGGGTTGAACCTGTAAATGATTTCAAACAGGGAATATTTGGAAGCATAATGTACAACATGATTATATGCACATTCAACAAGCGGTAAACATCATTCCCACGTTCTTAAGTTCTTTTTAACAATTGCACGCAAAAGAGTTCCTAAGATTCGATTAACTACCTCGATTTGACCATCAGTTTTCAGAAGACACGTTGTGGAAAACAATAATTTAGTTCCTAGCTTAGAATATAGAGTCTTCCAAAAATGACTAAGGAAATTCGTATCTTTATCTGAAACTACCGTCCTAGGCATTCCATGCAACCTAACTACTTCCTTAAAGAACAAATTTGCTACGTGCAATGCATCATCTGTTTTGTGGCATGCTATGAAATGTGACATTTTAGAAAATCTATCAACAACCACAAAGACTGATTCATTTCCATTCTTAGTTCTAGGCAAACCAATCAAAAAATCCAAAGATATGTCATGCAAAGGGTGATTCATGATAGGTAGAGGGGTATACAAACCATGAGGTTTGTTAAAGTCCAAGGTAAATCAGTTAGAGTGCTTGTCAAGTCTCAGAAGGCAAGTTCAAGACTCCAACAAGAAGAAGTCAAGCACAAAACGGTTCTTCAACAAGAGAAACGTTTGTTGGCGCCCAGAGGACTCAGAAAATGTTAAAATCTATTCTTTGGTGCTGTTTTAAGCATAGATAATTGGTGAGTATTAACATATTTCAGAAATTAGCTTTATCTCATGCTTTATGTCACCTTTTCCCTAAATTAAGGGCCTCCATACGTTTTGTAACAACTAGTTTGTGTTAAATCTCTATTTAAAGGAGATATTACTAACTAATAAAGATAAGTGAGATTAAAAATATCTTTCTGTCAATCTCCTTGCTTCATCTATTACATTTCCTCTCTTTTTCATTACGAACACTTAGATTTACAGAAATAATCACGAAATGTTTATGGTATCAAAGCTTTTCTAAGTGTTCTCGATATCATTTCATTTTCTTTTCTGATCTATAGAGCCCTTTTCTTTGCTTCAGTGGATTCTCTCAGCAAATTAATCCCTACTACCGTAAATGGGAACAACTACAACTCATGAAACAAGCTTGTAGAATTTCATCTTGGCAGCCAAGGTCTTGCAAACCATATAGAGACCAACGAAGCTCCAAGCGACATAGAAGCCACCAAGAATGCTAAATGGGGGCAAATCAAATGATCGCCCTTACAAAACTCCCTCGAATCAACCATTCTAGAGGCATATTATCACATCAACAAGCCAAAAGCTCTATGGGATCAAATTCGAAACGTTTATGGAAATGTCAACAACCTCCATCGCATCTTTGAGGTCAACAAGGCGATTTATTCCTTGCATCAAGATGGGCGTCCCTTTGCTCAGCTTATGGGGGACCATAATCGTCTCTTGGAGGAACTACAAGAGTTGAGGCCCGAAACCACGGACCCAAAAGAACTTGCGGCAAGGAGGAACCAAGACCAAGTTTTCCAACTCTTCTTTGCTCTCGACGGTGCTTTCAACAATCTCATTCAGCATATTCCCCGACAAACCACATTTCCGAGTTATAAAGAGGCGTGTATGATGATAAAAAACGAGGAAGGAAACACACGGCTCGAACTACAAGAGTTGAGGCCCGAAACCAAGGACCCAAAAGAACTTGTGGCAAGGAGGAACCAAGACCAAGTTTTCCAACTCTTCTTTGCTCTCGACGGTGCTTTCAACAATCTCATTCAGCATATTCCCCGACAAACCACATTTCCGAGTTATAAAGAGGCGTGTATGATGATAAAAAACGAGGAAGGAAACACACGGCTCTTCAAAGGAGGAGCTGAAGTAGCACACCTCTCCACCACCGACGAAAAGCATGAAGAACCGGCGAGAAATGTTAAAACCGACGAGGTGGCTACTAAAACAGAAGAAAGTTCTCACTACAGCAAGAATTTCACGTCCAACAAAGCTCCATTTTGTTTCTATTGCAAGAAGAAAGGACACATCAAAGAGAAATGCTGGAACTTGTACCCTCATCTTCGACCAAGCAAATTCAAGGAAGGAAATCAATCAAACCGAGGCCAACACCAAGCAAATGAAGCCGAGTATCTCACCAAAGCTGATATGGATCATCATATGGAGAACCTATTCCACCTTTTAAGCAATCAAATCTTGAAGCAAGTCAAAGGGAACGGTAATCTCTCCTTTTCCTTGCTAATCGCTTTAAGAGAAAAGAAAGGTAGAATGGTAGCAGACTCAGGAGCCACAAACCATATGATTAATGATGCTAGCATGCTTAAGAACTTGGAAATCTCTAAAAGATCAAATGGTGAGGTCATGGTTGCAAATGGAAAGAAAATAGCAATTGAAGGAGTAGGTTAGCTAGAATTATTTGATAAACATATACCCGCTCTATGCGTTCCTTCATTTAATAATAATCTCATATCGGTCTACAAATTAGCTAAAGATTTCAATTGCATGGTTATCTTTCATGCTAACAAATGGTGGTTACAGGATAAAGTAACTCAAGAAGTTCTCAGAGCTGGAGTTCAAAGAGATGGACTCTTCGTTTTAGAAGAAACTAAATTACCTATATCCACTAAATTACCTATATCTTGTTACAATTCTGCCTTTGCATCGAACGTAGCTAGTAATATGAATATTTTTTGGCATGCTAGGCTAGGACACCCTCATTACAAGGTCCTAAATCTTTTGTTTCCTCAAATCACTAAGGAAAATGACCATTGTGAGGCTTGTGTCCTAGGAAAGCAATGTAGACTTCCTTTCTCTAACTCTTGCTCTACGTATGAACAATGCTTTGATTTAGTCCATACCGATGTATGGACCGCTCCGTGTCTCTCTCGTGATCAAAAGAAATATTTTGTAACTTTCATCAATGAAAAATCTAAGTATAGTTGGATATACCTCCTTAGTTCTAAAAATGCCATTTATGATGCGTTACTTAAATTTCACAATTATATTGCTAACCAATACAATGCTAAGATTAATTGTCTTAGATCTGATAACCGTGGAGAGTATATAGGAAACCAATTCAAGCAATAACTTGAGAGCCACAGAATCAAGCATCAAACGATATGTCCATATACTCCGGAATAAAATGGAGTTACCCGAAGAAAAAACCGTCACCTCATGGAAATGGCTCGAACGATTATGTTTCATAGAAGTTTTCCCAAGAGATTTTAGGGAGATGCGTTTCTTACTTCATGCCATTTAATCAATAGGCTACCAACAAAAGGGCCAAACAATCAATCTCCATATGAGGTACTCAATAAATCTATACCTAACCTTGATTACTTAAGAATTTTCGGATCTTTTTGCTATGTGTTTAAGAATGCAGCTCATAGAAGCACACTTGAACCTAAAAGGGAGAAATGTGTATTTCTTGGATACTCAAGAACACAAAAGGGTTACAAGTGCTTCAATCCAAAGGAAAGCAAAATCTCAGTCTCAAGGGATGTTAAATTTGTGGAAGACAAAGGCTACTTCGAAGGAGAAACATGGGCTGATCTTGAAACCGTTACTCAACCAATGGATAGAGGTACCTCTCTTAAAATACTACTTCTAAATCTGCAAACAACTAACAATGATAGAACAGAAAACCAAAGAGGAGAGCAACGAGAGCAACCGCTTGAAAATGAGCATCCACAAGCCCTAGACGAGAAAAATGAACAAACCAACGAGCAAAATGAGAAAGTCATGGACCAAGAACTCGAAGACTCACAAAGACAGATTCTAGAACAATGAGAAGAACAAGCGGAGCAACAACAAACTCTCCGTCGGAGTACAAGAATCCGGTATCTAGCCTCCGAGTGGGTGAATAAGCGAGTTTTCTTTAATAACTTTGCTCATGCATATCCAATTCAAAAGTATCTCGATGTTTCTTGTCTCTCACCTTGTCATCAAGCATTCTTTAGCAAAATAGGCGAAGAATTAGAACCAAATACATATGAGAGGCACAAAGGAAAGAAGTACATATGAAGAGGCACAAAGGAAAGAAGAATGGCAAGAGGCAATGAATGAGGAATTAGAAGCTCTCAAGAAGAATGAGACATGGGAAATAGCTGAGCTACCATCAAGCAAGAAAGCTATTGGAAGTAAGTGGGTATACATCCGGAGGTATAAGGCTCGGTTTGCAGCCAAGGGTTTTACACAAACCTATGGAGAAGACTACACCGAGACCTTTGCTCCGGTAGCCAAATTACATACGGTAAGAATCATAATTTCTCTAGCTATGAATTTATAACGGGAACTATGGCAAATGGATGTGAAGAATGCCCTCCTTCAAGGAGAATTAGAAGAGGAAATATATATGAAACCTCCGTCGGGTCTTAACATAGAAGAAGGAAATGTATGCAAGCTAAAGAAAGCTCTCTACGGCCTTAAACAATCACCAAGGGTGTGGTACCACAAGCCATATGAGGCCCTTTGTCTTTTTGACTTCACTAGAAGTGAATCGGACCACTCCTTGTTCACTAAAAGAGGTAACATTGGAATTGTGATTGTTTTAGTTTACGTAGATGACATTATCATAATTGGAAATCATAAAGATGAAATAAGAGACACTAAAAGCTTCCTCAGTAAGACCTTCGATAAAAAGGATCTAGGAGAGCTAAAGTACTTCCTTGGAATAGAAGTAACTCGAACAAAAAATGAGTTGCCACTATCTCAAGGGAAGTACACACTTGATCTCTTGAGTGATGCACTGAAATTAGGCTCGAGGTCGGTCAAGACTCCAATAGAAGAAAAGTTCAAGGATCTAGATGAAGGAGAACCGATCCCTAACAAGGAAGAATATCAAAGGACTGTTGGTAAGCTATATTTGTTTCGCTGTGAATCACGTTGACCAACACATGCATGCTCCAACCACACGTCATTGGATATGGTGGAGAGAATCTTGAGATATCTAAAAGGAACGCCGGGATTTGGGGTTCTAATGAAGAAACATGAAGACACTAGCATCATTGGCTATTACGACACCGATTGGGCCGGTGATAGGGTGGATCAGAAATCCACAACGGGGTTTTGTATATTCGTTGGAGGAAACCTCGTTACTTGGAGAAGTAAGAAACAAAACGTAGTCGCAAGGTCAAGCGCCGAAACCGAATATAGAGCAATGGCAAACACAACGTGCAAATTAATATGGATGAAGGCACTCCTCAATGACTTAGGAATCGAGCACAAAGAACCAATGACTCTCCATTGTGAAAATCAAGCGGCCATCCACATTGCCGCAAATCAAGCACGAACGGACGAAACATATTGAACTGGATTGCCATTTTATTAGAGAGAAGCTAGTAAAGGGAGTCGTAGCCACCGCATATACGAGGAGCCATGACCAATTAGCCGACATCTTCACTAAAGCAACGACCAAAAGGATTTGCAAGAGGTTGAAGGTAAAGATTGGCCTCAAGGACGCTCATTACTTGAACTTTGAGTCAAGCTCAAACTAATCCTAAATTCAAGATCCTCTAAAAGTGTACTCTTTCCTCCTCCAAGGTTTTGTCCCTATGGGTTTTACTTGGAAAGGTTTTAATGAGGCACTTAAATCTTGAATTAAGGATGAGTGGAGCTTGAGGGGGACTATTAAAGTCCAAGGTAAATCAGTTAGAGTGCTTCTCAAGTCTCAGAAGGCAAGTTCAAGACTCCAACAAGAAGAAATCAAGCACAAAACGGTTCTCCAACAAGAGAAACGTTTGTTGGCGCCCAAAAGACTTAGAAAATGTTTAAATCTATCCTTTGGAGCTGTTTTAAGCATAGATAACTGGTGGGCATTAACACATTTCGAAAAAACAGTTTTATCTCATGCTCTCATGCTTTATGTCATCTTTTCCCTAAATTAAAGGCCTCCATCCGTTTTGTAACAGCTAGTTTGTGTTAAATCTCTATTTAAAGGAGATATTACTAACTAATATAGATAAGTGAGATTAAAAAATCTCTTTCTCTCAATCTCCTTGCTTCATCTATTACATTTCATCTCTCTTTCATTACGAAAAGTTAGACTTACAGAAATAATCACGAAATCTTTATTAAAGTCCAAGGTAAATTAGTTTGAGTGCTTCTCAAGTCTCAGAAGACAAGTTCAAGACTCCAACAAGAAGAAATCAAGCACAAAACGGTTCTCCAACAAGAGAAACGTTTTTTGGCGCCCAAAGGACTTAGAAAATGTTTAATTCTATCCTTTGGAGCTGTTTTAAGCATAGATAACTTGGTGGGTATTAACACATTTCGGAAAACAGCTTTATCTCATGCTTTATGTCACCTTTTCCCTAAATTAAGGGCCTCCATACGTTTTGTAACAGCTAGTTTGTGTTAAATCTCTATTTAAAGGAGATATTACTAAATAATAAAGATAAGTGAGATTAAAAATCTCTTTCTCTCAATCTCCTTGCTTCATCTATTACATTTCCTCTCTCTTTCATTACGAACACTTAGACTTACAAAAATAATCACGCAATCTTTAAAGTTGAACCTTAGACTTAGCGGGTTTGCATGTGACGCATCTTTCGCAAATTTGCTCAACATTCCTCTTCATGTGCAGCCAGTAGAAATGATCTTGTAATATCTTAAGTGTTCTCGTAATCCCAAAATAACCCATAAGATCACCTCCATGAGCTTCTTTAGCAAATAATTCTCGCATATAACAATTAGGCACGCACAATCGGTCATCATAAAATAGGAAGTCGTCTTGCCTAAAGTAACGACCTGATGCAAACTTTGCTCACGTTTTATAGACTTCTCTGAACTCCAAATCAGATGCATATTTCTCTTTAAGTTGTTCAAATCCTAGCAACTTAGCATCTAAAGTAGTTAGTAGGGCATACCTTCGAGATGGGTCGTCCGCTACGACGTTTTCCTTACCTTGCTTGTACTGGAGTGATTCGTGGTCAGTATGTATATCGAAATCTTTCGGACAAAGGTAAGGCTGCCACGTTTGCAACTCCTTAGTCTCCACCGAGTTGGTACTATAAGCTGGCCAATTTGGAAGTGTGGCTCTGGGAATGAATATTTGATGTCTGATGCCGCGTATAGGAGGTAATCCCGTAGGATTGTTTTTGGGGAAAACACCTTTATAAGTCTACATTATAGAAATGATCTCGTTCAGCAGCACCGGTGCAAGGTTAGTCAAGCTCGAAAGAGCTTCCTTAAACACTAATAATAAAACTGATTGACTATAGTGAAGAGATTTCTTGATTTCACCCAATTTAGACGCATTTGATCTTGTTGCACTTCTCTTAGCGTCAAATGAATAACAATCATTTTTCTGCCATTAAACTCGAAAGAATACTGGTTAGTAAAACCGTCATGTATTACCTTATGATCCGATTGTCACATACTACCGAGAAGGGTATGACTCGCATCCTTGGGAAGAACGTCACACAGGATCTCGCCCTTGTGTGTTCCAATGGTGATAGGCACTACCACTTTGTTGGTCACGTTCATTTTTCCGTTCTCATGGACCCATTGTAGTGTATAAGGCCTTCGGGTGCTTCTTGACCTTTAACCCGAGTTCTTCTTCAGACTCCTAGGTCGAAGATTCTGATTCCTTGTCCTTGGATTCAATCTCACCATCCTCACGAATAATCATAAATCTCTTGTTCTCACATTCATCCGCATAATGATCCATTCCGTGATACTTGAAGCACTTTATGTTCCCAGCTCTCGATGTAGTGGCCTCGGCTTTTCCTTTGTCTCATGGAGCCGCTAGAACAGATTCGTCTCTCCTTTAACTTCATATTTGGCTGCTGGAACAGATTTGTCTCTCCTTTGATAACTCGGCTTTTTCCTCCCGTGGATGACTAAATTTTCCAGCCCCAAAGTTCGAACGAGAGCTCCTTTTCCGTTGGAGTTGTTGTTCGATTAGAATCAAGATCTATTGCTCTCAGAGACAGTGATTCGGAGCATACCATTTACGCATTATAGCTTTCAATTCCAACCACATCTCTATAGGTTTCTCCCCATTACATTGCCTAGAAGTTAGCAACTGACCCCACCAACTCAAAGCGTAATCGTAGAACTCCGTTGTAGCAAACCTAACCTTCTTGGTCCCGGTGTAGTGCTGGAAACCAAACACGAGTTCGATTTTCTTCTCCCATTCCAAATAAGCGTCCGGATCAGCCTTTCCATGGAACGGAGTGATCTTGAGTTTAAGACCAGCAAGGTCATCCCTCGGGCCATCCCTATGTTCATGCACCTCTCGGCGTCGTCGTTGACTACTTCGGGAATATGATGAACTGCCTCATTCATAATAGTTACTAACCTCATCTTGCTGAATCCTTTCTCTTTGATTAAGCGTAGGATTTACTCTCGGTCGGTCATGAATTTCTTTCCGAATCTCTTGCCGAAACTCCTATGTTTTGGTCCTAAGAGTTTGCTCAAAAGAGCAGCAAAAGCTTCAACCAAAAGCTTGTTTACTCTGCTGGTTTCTGTACCTTTATCTCCCATTTCGTTTGATGATTATACATGCAGCAAACACACGGACAACCTGCACAAGTAACACATAGAGCAGCCCATAAGCAAAACACGTAGCGCACGAGCAACAAATACTCGTAACACAAACGATACGTAACAAACGAACAGAAACTACGCATGGTTCAGTCACTAGCTACCGGTCTAAGAACAACCAAACAACCTAAGATGAACCAACCTTTTCTAGAGCAAGCTCTGATACCACTTGACGCGATCCTCGCTGGAACGACACCCTAGAACAAATGTAAGATGGAAACCCCTTCTGCAGCCGAGCCGGAAGACTCCTTACACAAGGCGTGTGGGTAAATGCAGAAGGCTCTCGATTGGTAGGATAGGTAACCCTTGCTGCAGCCGAGTCGGAAGACTCCTTACACAAGGCATGTGGATCGATAGGTCACACGAGAGTTACAGAGGTCCTCGATTTACCGAGTTCGTCTTCGAGGATATGATACACCTACAAAGAACGAACGAGTGTTGGATATTACGCACCAACAATTGTTGGATATGACACACCAACAATGGAGGAATTCTCAAAGAGAAATTCGAAATTCAATTTCAAAATCAAGCTTGTTGTGTGTACAATGGGATGGATGACCATATGAAGGAAGACGTTATGCAAGACTTCAATGCCACCATAAATGCATGCAAGCCATGCAAGGTTTGTAGTTTAAATGAACAAAATTTTAAAACTCGAAATAATAATAAACGTATGATAAAATACTTTGTTATGATGGACATATGCAGTCTCGGGTCAACAATTAGGGAAATGGAAGTGAGTCGTAGCTTCGTTAAAAACTCGGCGTTGTAAAACAACGTGGGACAAAACTAACGGTGGGAAAAGAGCACACACGAAACACTTACCCTAATTGTTGTCGTTGTGAGTTGTGCTTCGACTTGTAGTATGATTCGCATGTCGAAACGTCATTGTGGACTCGAGCGCTCGTCTTGAACTTGCACGGCCGTGAGAATTCCGACAATAGCCTCTTTGAGTGTCCTAGCTTTCGCTCGGGTAACGGGACCTGCTAGTATGGTTAAGGCATCCTCATCTCTAGCCCTAGCACGGGTCACGGGACCAACGTCCTTCTTTCTCCCCTCAAGACGCGTTGCATCGGCCTTTCTCTCCTTTGGATGGGTCGTGTCCTTTTCCTTTATCTCAGCACGGGTCGCGTCCTCCTCAGCACGGGTCGCATCCTCTTCGCTCGCCACGGCACGGGTCGCGTCCTCCTTTCTTGCCTCAGCTCGGGTCATAGACCTTCTTGTAATATTGAGGTGTCCTCTTAATGCCCAGAATCCTCGATGTTGTCCATGATCATATCAAAAGGGGTGCAACATGAGTAAGAAAATACGAAATAGGAAGCAAAATAAATACCCGAGAGACAAATGCAATGCAAGCGGCATATTGACAAGAAGTGATATGGGTATCCTAAGAAACTCGAAAAGGGCATATGCCGGATCTAAAAATCCAACATATTGACAAAAATAAAATATTCTGAGCTCAAAAACAGGGTCGGGCTACCTCCATCAACCCGAGGCGTCCTTTATCTTGGAAAGATGAATTAGATGTGAAAAAATCAGGTAATTCGATGCTTCGTACGCAAAGTTATGGTATTTCAAAGCTCATCCTACAATTCAATGTTGTAATCATCTAATCACGCTGAACACAAAAAAAAAGTGCAAAAGGGGTGCAACACGAGTACGTAAATAGGAAATAGGAATCAAAAGGAATATCCGAGAGACAAACGCAACGCAAGCGACATATTGAAAAGAAGTGACTTGTGTATCCTAAGAAACTCGAAAAGACATCTATTGGCTCTAAAAATCCAACGTATCGATCTAAATAAAAGATTTTGAGCTTGAAATTTGGTTGAGCTACCTCCAGCAACCCGGGGAGTCTTTTATCTCAATATTATGAATGAGATGTGAAAAATCAACTAATTTAGTGCATCGTACGCAAAGTTATGGTATTTCAGAGCCCGTCGTACAATTCAATGTTGTAATCGTCTAATCCCGTCGAAAACAAAGACAAAAAGCGGAAAGGGGGTCCAACACGAGTACGCAAACAGGAAATAGGAAGCAAAAGGAATATCCGAGAGACAAACGCAACGCAAGCAGCGTATTGACAAGAAGTGACTTGGGTATCCTAAGAAACTCGAAAAAGCATCTCCTGACTCCAAAAATCCAATGTATCGACTTAAATAAAAGATTTTGAGCTTGAAAACGGGGTCGGGCTGCCTCTACCATTCCGGGACATCTGTTATCTCGATAAGATGAATGTGATGTGAAAAAATGAAGTAATTTGGTGCTTTGTACTCAAAGTTATGGTATTTCAAACACTGTCGTAGAATTCAATGTTGTAATCATCTATTCACGGCGAAAACCAAAACAAAAAGCGGAAAAGGGGTGCAACACGAGTACGCAAATTGGAAATAGGAAGTGATGTGCGTAGACTCAAGTAATAAATTACCTAGACTAACGCTTCCGCAAGAATACGGATCGTATAATAACTAGGGTCGAACACAAGGAATTGATGCAACTCTAAAGCTATTAGACTAATGAATAAGACATGTGAAATCAAATAGTGGATGGAATGCAAATGCAAACTAAACTAAACTAATGATAGGAATGACTCAAAGACTAAACACCATAGGTATCGAGAGTCGCACAACGATGCAATGAAGTTCTAACAAGATCATTGGTCTTAGATACTATCACGAGTTCAGGGAATTCAAGCTCTCCTATAGGAACTGACTGGCGTAGACTTGTCCACTATCTAGCATGCATATACCAATATATCTATTGCGCATCTTACATACATAGACGCATTATGACCGCTATCCTAATCCCTAGATCCAATCGATTGACCTGGCGTAGATTCTAACCCGATTAAACCCTAAATCATGGCTAAGTTCCAAAGTCTAATGCCCTGGCATAGATTTATTAGACTTCTAATATCATCAATCAAGTGGCGTACAAGTATTGAAGCATTAAGATCAACCAATCAATCTGAAAACATGATCAAATACCAAATTCATTCATATCGAGTGGCGTACAAGTATGAAAGCATTAAGATCCACCATTCATTAAGCACGAGACTTCATTACATGTTGGCAAGACTCTCTAACCTATGGCAATAGATCTACTTGGACATGAACTCAGAAAACGAAACATAGAAGAATACTAAATTCAACATAGAAAGAGAATAAGAATGCTCCCTATTCATCAACCGATGTCTTCAATAGATCCTCCATGCTTCGGATCCCTCGTTTCGTCCTTCTCGATCTCTCCAAATCTGTCCTCCAATGTCTCTGAATCGTCCCCCCCCTTCAATCTGGTTCAAATCCCCTTTATTTAGATCTGATCTCTCCTAGTTTGAACGTTCTAAAACTTAGGAGTTAGTTGAGATAAACAAAGACCCGAGCGGGCACAGCTTCTACCCGCTCGTGCAGGCCCTGTGCCCGACCGTGTGCACTCATTTTAGCCCAAGCGGGCACCCATGCCCGAGCATGTTCCTCTTCAGC
>CM071869.1:20677277-20712784 GCA_036759665.1 Gynandropsis gynandra | reverse complement strand
ATTTATCATAAAAGTATTAATTTGTTTTTATGATACGTACAGGTGAAATGTTCTGATGAAAGAGTTCTTACGTGGTTAAAAGATTTGGTTAATAGTCCCGCACGAAATGTCATGTGTTGGCCAATCTTGTTTACTCGCGGCTACACGTTCCACATGTATGAACACGGAAAACATAGAAGCACATACAACTATGGCGTTTGCGTTAATCGTGATATAGAGGGTGATAACTTCTACGACATTTTGCACCAAATCATACAAGTGGAATATCTCGGTCTCGTTGGGTTGAAGATGATGCTTTTTAAATGTTAGTGGTTTGACCGAACTGTAGGACGTGGAATACGAAAAAACCGTTGGGGAGGAATTGACATCAATCCGGCACGACAATATGGTAAGTATGATCCATTCATCACAATAGATCAAGCAGATCAAGTATGTTACGTGCAATATCCAACAACATTGAAACGTCGAAGAGAGGAGTGGTGGGCCGTAGTAAAGATCAAGCCACGATGGATCATAAGCTTTGATGATAAAGAAGATTCGTTGCAACCCGATCATCCGCAGCCGATTCGTTTAATTGATATAGATCGCGAGGAGATTCTCGTGAGAACTGACATAGACGGAGAACTCATACGTGATTATGAAGCATTGAACCGGAAGATGCTGAAGATGGAAACGGTGATGAATTCAATGAACAATTGAAGGAACACTCGCCTATCGATGAATCTACTTAAGAAGAAATGTAAATACAATATGTGTATTATGTGTAATAAATGTAGATGATGCATAATGTAAATGACGTGTAATGTCCATGATATGTAGTAATGTATATGATGTGTAATCGAACAATCGAAATGTTAATACAATCGAACAGTTTATATAAACGATGTTTGATGTATTACAAATTAGAATTATCTATTACCAACGGGCATCCGTTGAATATATTAAGGGATTCGCATTGAAACACAAAATCGCCTCCGACACTTAGAAAAAATTTCTAAGTTTTCCACATTTCTAACGGGCATCCGTTGGAAATTTCTAACGGACACCCGCTACAAACGTTCGGGCATCCGTTGGAACCTGTAACGGTCGAGACTATTCTAACAAGCGTTCGTTGGCAATTTGTAACGGATGCCCGTTAGAACATTGCAACGGTCATCCGATACAATTTCCAACGAGCATCCGTTGGAAAGTGTAATGATGCCTACCTTATTCTGTAGAATTTCCAACGGGTATCCAATGGAAATCGTAACGGATGGCCGTTGCAAAGGGAGACGAGCCGCCATTTAGCCGTCCGTTGCCTCGGGAACACACATTTCCAACGGGTATCCAAGGGTCCTTACAAGACTAGTTATATTATTCTTGTCAAGCTACGCCAGAAGTCGTGTGCCAACGATGGTAGCGCACTTTTATCGTACATTTAAATTACATTAAATTTCAAATTATTAGTTTATATATATGTTATAAAACTAACAATTTATAAATTATTTTGCAGCGCTCATACAAATGACAGCGAAAGGATACATTGTGCATCTACACAGTATAGATGCACGACATGCAGACTCGGATGCGCCTGATGATGAACAACGCGAAACACAACTACTACAACAACAATCACAAACCGACATGGAGAATGGAAGCGGTCTTCAATCAAATGCTTCAGCATTAGGACTCTGCAGAATTCAAGTCCAAGAGCGACAAGGCCAAACAATGTCGGTACGACGACAAGGTTCTCGGAGATTGTCCGCATCGCCATACTTCGGGATCAAATTTTGTTTACTCAAAAGTTTTGGTTTTTAAATATTTATTTAATTATGTTTATTTTATATTACAGATGCAACAGATAGGAAGAGAACCGACTCTTCTTGAGCTGTTATTGGAAACCCATGCCAAGAAGAAGCCTATCGTCGGAGAAGAGGTCGACGAACCCGAACTCGTCGATCCTCGAGCGGAGAGAACCGTGAGAGCTGTGACGGAGAAGATTACATAGCAATCACAAGCTTGCGGTTCGACTCCCGATGAGCTAAGAGTCCTTTACAAAAGGACAAAATTTATTTAGAGGTAAAAACTTTTTCTTTTGTTTTCGATTATTAATAACATATTTTTTAAAAATCTAACTCTAATTTTGTTTGTCTTGTAGTCGGTGAGATCGTATAAGGGGCGTCTATACGGTCTCGGGGCGCTTCAAAAAGATATCGTCGAGGACACCACGACGGTACCTCCCGCTGTCCAAGAGAGTTTTAGGCAACAACGGCGGATCAAGAAGCTCGAATCACAACTTCGAGAAACTCGAGCCCACATGGCGCGAAAAACCTCCCAAACACAGCAGTTGGAGAGCGTCATTGAGTTGTTGTCCGGCCAGGTGTGGGGATCAACGCCGCAGAAAGAGCCGGGTCTCGATTCGGATGCAACTCCATCTAGAGGTGGTGGTGATCGCGGAGATGATATGGGCGCACCCGATCTAAATGAGATGTAATAGGATTAGTTTTAGTTTTAATGTTTTTTGTAAACAATTTTAATATTTTAATAAATAATTTTTAGTTTTAAAAATATTATTATTTTATTATTTTTTTTCCACGTTTCCAACGAATGACCATTACAAATTGCAACGGATCCCGATTTGCAACGATCAATTCCAACGGGCTGGAATTTGTTGCCATCCGTTGGAAAATACCGTTTCCAACGGATTTTGAGCGTTTTCGAATGGATATGTCCGTTGGAAAATGCTTGTTTTTTTAATGCAATGCACAATGCAAGAAGGCATGGAACATATGAACTATGTCCAGCAGCAAAGAAACACACAATTCGGGAACACTTACAACCCGAATTGGAGGAATCACCCAAATTTTTCATATCACACGACCCAACCCATTAAGTATTCGTGATTCCAACAAAAGCAGCAGCCATACCAGCAACCGTAGCCATTCCGGCAAGTCCAGCATGCTCCTCAACCTCCTCAAGCACATTCGTCAAGTATTGAGGCGGTAATGCTTGAATTCATCAAGGAACAAAGCCAGCAACAATCCACTCAAGCAAAATTCAATGAGGAGATGGGAGCAGTGATGAATGAACTTAAAACTCGAATAGACTCCTTCAGCACGCATGAAGTGGGGCCTACGATCAGTGAGCTCAAAGCTCAAATGGACTCCTTGAGCACGCATGTGAAGATGCTAGAAAACTCCATTGTGCAGTACGCTGCATCATCCTCTCAAAATCCCGGGATGTTACCTGGAAAGCCTGATCCAAACCCGAGAGAGCACGTAAACGTCATCACTTTGTGCAATGAGGATACGATCGAGAATCCGCCCTCTAAAGCGCAAGAGAACGTTACTGGACATTCAGTGGACAAAGGAGAGGGCAAAATTGCAATCATGGAAGGGTATGAGCCTGATTTAGAGAAGCCATATATTGCTCCGCGGGCGTACGAACCTCTCGTACTGTTTCTTGGACGCTTGGTGAGCACCAAGAATTAAGAGAGAATGACCCAACTCTTTTGTTGCCTCAAGCAGGTCGACATCAACATGTCGTTCGTGGAAGCTCTTGATGCGTATTCAAAGTTAAGCAAATATTAACCTAAATTACCCGCAAGTGCACGACAAGTGTGTAGTACTTTAGATGTCGATCCCACAGGGACTACGCAACACAATCTAAACTCAAACTACGAATCAAACTTGCAAACGAACGAAATATGGGTTTTGAGAATGAAAAACTAAAAACAGATAAACTAACGAGTTCTTAACAGTGAGACAAACGTTCTAGGAATCCGGTTTCACCACAAGACTACCGAAACCAACAATCGACCTATCTAATCATGCAATCCCAATTAAGTTATCTAAGATAGACGATCCTAATATGATATCTACCCTATCTCAAGGCATAGACATGTGATCTAGTCAAGTTATCCCCTACTTCCGTGGCTGACACCTTAAGCTAAACCCATAAGTTCTGTGATTCATCCGTTTTACCCTTAGCCGCTGCTACCCTACTTTCGTGGTCTAACCTTGGTTGTTCTAAACCTGATTATCCGGAATTAGAATTCTCCTTTCGGTCCTTCTCCTAAGTTCCTAAAACATGCATCTACGTGGCCAACGCAAACACAAGTCAATGAAGCATAAGATAAAGAATAGATAAACGAAAACGGAAAATTGCATTCAAAGATAAATCAAAGTGGTTCCGGGATAGCCAAGGGCTAATCCCTTCTCCTAGAACAAAACGACTACTCGCTCATGCGCCTGTCAACAAACATAATCGAAATAGATAGTTTAAGGAACATGAAAACCAAGACGAAACCGAAGTCCCTATTTGATGCTCCTTGAATATGTCCTACACGTCTCTGTTCTCTTCCTCTCTGTCTCTCCGTGTACGTCTGTGTGTAACTCTGTAAAAATCCTTCTCTCATGTTTGTAACCGAATGAATATGTCATCTTTCCTCTTCTCTTATCTTTCCTTTCTTATTCTTTTCCCTTTTGGTCGTGTGTTTCCATTATTCCGATCGAGTTTTTCTTTTTATTTCATCATGGCTGAACGTTTCCTTTTCTCTCGTGTTGCAGGTCTATCTTTACGCACGTCCGTGCAAGTTGGTGAGCCCGATCGAGCATGTGTTTTGAAGAGTGCCCGACCGTGCACCTTAGGAGCCCGGGCCGTGCATGATGTTCGGGGATGTCTTTGTTTCAAGCGTCAGGTTGTGTAGGAATGGGTGCACGGTCGTGCACTAGGTTGATGAGTGAGTAGCTCGGTCGTGCAAGAATGGATGCTCGGTCGTCTAGGGGCTTTGCTGATGAGCCCAGCCGTGCTGGTGTGTGGTGATCGGTCAAGGATGCAGTGTTATGCCAAGCACGGTCGTGCTAAGGGTGATGCACGGCCGGGCATGTGTGTCCATTGCTGAGCCCGGTCGTGCATGAATGTTTTTGGTCGTGCACTTTGTTGTCTTGCCCCCTTTTTCGTCTCGTTTGCTCCGTTATAATCCTTGATGATAGCGCTTTGTCCCGTGTACGGTCCATAGCTTCGAAATGAGCCAAATTTGCATCTGTAAGAACACGAAAACACGAAAACGAGTAAAATGGATACAAAATTATACGTAAACATCGCAGGTATATCGTAAACATCTCTAAAATTATGTGAGAAATACATATTTAAACGAGACGATCAGTTCTCCAAAAGATGCCTAAGCGAGCAAATTATCTTAAGGAGTATCTTTCCATGGAGAAGTGCATCAAAGAGAATGAGACAGTAGCACTCACCGAGGAGTTCAACGCCATTCTCTAAAACAAGCTGCCACCGAAGTTGAAGGACCCCAGAAGCTTCTCCATCCCATGCACCATAGGAGACATCGACATAGACAAAGCCTTGTGCGATTTGGGAGCACGCGTTCTCAAACCTACGAAGATGTGTCTACGGCTAGCTGATCGTTCGGAAAGGTATCCGGTGGGAATTGTTGAAAACATTCCCGCCAAGGTAGGTAGTATTTGCATTCCCACTGATTTTTTGTTGTACTTGATATTAAGAAAGATGCTAACGTAACTATTATTCTTGGAAGACCATCATTCTTAGCTACTGCAGGTGCTAAGATAGATGTACAACAAGGGATGCTCTCTCTATGTGTCGATGACAAGAAGATTGAATTCCATTTTTTTCCAGTCCTAAGGAGTGATGCCATAGAGTTGATGTGATGGACGAGTCGGCGAATGACACGTTTGATCGAGTAAGTAATTCGGATCCTTTTGAGAGAGGGCTAATGCAAGTTTACAATACTGCTAGACTTACCAATGAAGGTCCAAGGTCTACACGAAATTTGTGAGTGCCATTGAGGCACTGCAAGATGTGTAACATTTTAGAGCACAGATTGAAAAATAAGAGAACGAGATCTGAATGTGAAGTAGATTCAAGATGGATTGAACTCCATCTTTGTTGTAGAATGGAGAAAAATTGGAGAGGATATGAGAGAAAGTTGTTTCTTAGTTGTGAACGGTCTTCTAGGTGTGAAAACGGTCTCCTAGGTGTGAAAGTGACCTCTCTTGTTCTTGTTACCTTTGACTTCCTTTTATAGATTTGATTGTTGAATTAATTCTAATAAGTATGATTAAGAATAATTTCATACTTACTGAATTATTGCTCAACTTTCCTTGAATATTTCCTTTGATCAATACTCCCCCTCAAGTTTAGACTTTGGAATTACCCGAAAAGTCTAAGCTTGGAATAGAGAGCTCATTACTATCACCTCATTAAAAACCTCAATGTGGAAAACCACGTGGGACAAAACCACATTGAGGGGAAAAGAGTATGATCTAATGAGCTAGGGGACATTTGATCAAGGAGGAAGAGTCAAGTCTACAAGTCCAAGTTTCTTACAAATGTGATTGCAAACCTTGATACTTGCAGCTTTGATAAAGATATCTGCGAGTTGATCCTCACTCCTTGTGTAGCATGGAAGAATTACCCCTTCTTCTACCTTTTCTCGAACCTTGTGTTAATCTATCTCGATGTGTTTGGTCCTCTCATGGAATACTGAGTTACTAGCAATGTGTATTGCTGCTTGATTGTCGCAATTAAAGATAATAGGATAATCTTGCTCGATTCCAAAGTCCTTGAGCAGAGTCTTGAGCCAAGTCAATTCATTGGTGAGCTTTCTCATGGCCCTATATTCTGCTTCTGCACTTGAACATGAGACCACCTTCTGTTTTTTCATCTTCCAAGTGACCAAATTGCCACCAACGAATGTACAAAAACCCGTAGTAGACTTCCAATTAATCCTATCTCATGCCCAATCTGCATCACAGTAACCCACAATCTTTGTATTTCTATTCCTTCCCATCCAAATATCTTGACCCGGAGACCCTTTTATGTACCTCAATATCCTCTCTATCATACTCCAATGATACACCGTAGGCTCTTTCATATGTTGGCTCACTTGATTCACCGCAGAACACAAGTCTGGCCATGTGAGAGTGAGGTAGATTAGCTTACAACAATCCTTCTGTAGGGACCAACATCAGCAAACTTCTCCTCATTCTTCTCCCCCTTTCCGTTGACCTTGTAGCCATATTCAAGAGGTGTCTTTGCGGGTTTATAACCAAGTTTACCCGTTTCTTCCAGAAGATCTACAACATACTTTCTTTGAGAGAGAAAGAGGCCCTCATCGGATCTGTAAACTTCAAAACCAATAAAATACTTCAACTCTCCAAGATCCTTGATGTCAAAAGCGTCCTTCAAGAGTCCTTTTGCTGCTTCGATACCCTCTTTATCATCCCCACTTACAATCAAATAATCAACATACACCAAGATTACTACTAGGCCGATAGTTGTCTTGAGTGTGAAGAGAGTGTTATCCGGGTGTGATCTCTTGAAACCGTTATCCATCAAGGCTGAGCTCAACTTATGATACTAAGCTCTTGGAGATTGCTTGAGACCATAAATAGCCTTCCTTAACCGAATTGCTTGTCCGGCTTTACGCAAATCTTCAAGTCCAGGAGGTGGAACCATATACACTTCTTCTTCAAGTTCTCCTTGAAGAAAAGCATTTTTCACATCCATTTGCCTCAAATCCCAAGATAGATTAGTGTCCTAAGAAAGCACAACCCTTAAAGTGTTGAGCTTAGCCACGAGAGCAAATGTCTCCTTGTAATCCTCTCCATACGTTTGAGAGAATCTCCTAGCACCAAGCGAGCCTTATATCTTTCAATGTCACCATTACTCTTGTATTTAATGGTGAACACCCATCTAATTGTAACCACTTTCTTTCCTTTAGGGAGATCCTCAACATCCCAAGTATGATTTCTTTCCATTGTTCCTCTTTCATCTTCAACCGCATCTACCGAAACCTTCTTGTCTTTAGCTTCTTCATAAGTGTTAGGAATCTGATTTTCCGCAATTTTCACAAGAAAAGTTTGATGTGCTTCAGGCAAAAGGTCAATGGAACACACACTTTGAATAGGATGAGCCACCGATTGAGTGTTGTAGTAGACTCTAGTATTCTTCCAATTCTAAGGTCCGAGTCTCAGTCTAATACTTCTTCTCAAGGGTGGAACCGGTGCAGCTTCTGCCTCTTCAACCATACCCTATTCCTCTTCTTGGATTTGCCCCTCTTGATTCGTTACGCCCTCTTGGCTTGAATCTTGAAACGACTTTTCCTCTTGAGCTTGAGGCGGTTCTTGAGTTGCCACATCTTGTTTTTTTTATTAACTCCATCATCATCTTGTTTTGGTGGAGTAGTATATTGTCTTGAGTCTTTGATCTTATCATTACCCAAGGGATTTAACAAAAACCGCAAGCTACTTGCTAGGTCCGACGATTTCATCAACTCCTCTAGACACTCTCTTTCTTTCTTGTCATAATACCCTTGATCCTCTATAAACTTCAGATGCGTTCTCAAAGTTAAATAAAATAACCTAAACTACCCGCAAGTGCATAGCACGTGTGTAGTATTTTAGGTGTCGATCCCACATAGACTACGCAACACTATCTAAACTCGAACTAGGAATCAAACATGCTAACGAATGAATATGGTTGAAGAATGAAATACTGAAAGTAAATAAACGGATTGGTTCTTAACGATAAGACAAACGTTCTAGGAATCCAGTTTCACCACAAGACTACCGAAACCAACGACCAATCTATCTATCATGCAATCCCAATTTAAGCTATCTAAGGCAGACGATCCTAATATGATATCTACCCTCTCTCGAGGCATAGACACGTCATCTAGACAAGTTGCCCCTTACTTTCGTGGCTGACACATTGAACTAAACCCATAAGAACTATGATTCATCCGTTTTACCCTCAACCGTTGCTACCCTACTTTTGTGGCCTAACCTCGGTTGTTCTAAACCTAATCTTCTAGGATTAGAATTCTCCTTTCGGTCCTTCTCCTAACCCCTAACACATGCATCTACGTGGCTTTTATAAACACAAGTCAATTAAGCGCTCAAATAGAGAATAGATAAATGAAAACGGGAAGATGCATTCAGAATAGATCAAAAGTGGTTCCGGGATAGCCAAGGGCTAATCCCTTCTCCTAGAACAAACAAACTACTCGCTCATGCGTCTGTAAACAAACATAAACGAAATAGAAAGTCTAAGGAACATGAAAACCAAACAAAACCGAAGTGTCGGGCCTTGATCTCCAATGCTCCTCGCTTGCCTCCTCGCAAAAAATCCTCAATCACGAACTGAATGTAAGTGTCTTCTAATGTCGTCCTCTGGGGTCTTTTATGTCTCCTAAGTCAGTCTAAGTGTTGCCTTAATTCCCCCACGAGTTTCCTCTTATTTTAAGTTAATTTTACTTAACTTAGCTTGTAACTCGGGTCGCGACCCGCTCGGGCGCTGAATGTGCCCGCTCGGGTGCGGCTAGGTTAGGTCGCGTAGGTCGTGGTACGTAAGGGATGCCCGATCGGGCATGATGTCCGCCCGCTCGGGTGTAAGGCATCTGGTCGGGCATTTCCTTGCCCGATTCGTGCGTGAATGCGCACCAAAATTCGCCGTAGCCTTTGCCCGATCGTGTATGAATTGTGCCCGATTGGGTGGTGGCTCCTCTTGCTAAATCTCGTCCCGTTTGTCCCGTGATAATCTTCGAAGTTGCTCCTTAGCTCCGTGCATGTCCTTTAGCTCCGAAATGATCCAAATACGCGTAAAAACCTGTAAGAACATGAAAACACGAAAACAAGTAAAACGGAAACGGAATCATACGTAAAGCAACACATATATGTCAAAAACATCTCTTAAATCGTGCAAGAAATACGTACGAAAACGAGATGATCAACTTCACATCTCTAGACACATAAGTCTTGCTTGTAGAGGGATCATAGAACTTATAGCCCTTTTGAGTTGTTGAGTATCCAAGAAAGATGCATCTAATGCTCTTAGCTTCCAACTTGTTTCTTTGTTCTCCTGGAACATACACAAAACACACACACCCAAACACACATAAGTGATCGATAAAGGGTTTAGTTTGGTTCAATACCTCAAAAGGAGAAGAGTCTTGTTAGACTCTTGTTGGAAATCCGATTGATAAGGTAACATGAGGCCAAGACCGCATCTCCGTAGAACCTCTTTGGAACGTTAGCTTGAAACATCATGGCTCTTGCTACTTCCATTAGGTGTCGATTCTTTCTTTCCGTGATTCCATTTTGTTGAGGTGTGTGTGGACAACTAGTTTGGTGTAGTATTCCATGCTTGTTTAAATGTTCTTTAAACCTTTGGCTTGTATACTCTCCCCCATTGTTCGATCTAAACGCTTTAATCTTAGCATTGAATTGGTTAGTGACATAATTATGAAAGTTAATGAAAGCTTCAAACTTTATCTTTAGATGGGAGCAAAGTTACCCAAGTATATTTAGACTTCTCATCTATAAATGTCACAAAATACTTATGTCTATCTCTAGATATGCAAGGAGAAGACCATACGTCCGAGTGAACCAAATCGAAGCAATGCTCATAGATTGTGCTAGACTTGGGAAATACAACTCGACAATGTTTACCAAGAATGCAAACTTCACAAATGGAATGATCAAAAGATTCATTAGGTAACATTAAGTTCAAAGCATGAGAGTGAGGATGACCTAATCTAGCATGCCACAACACACTTTTGTTTGAAGAAAGACAAGATTTAAAAGCTAAACGGTCTGAAAGGCTTGAAGAAGCATGATTGAGGACATAAAGCTCATCCTCGATTCCTCCTTTGCCCAGTATTCTACCATTCTCAATATCCTGAAACTTAATATCGTTAGGACTGAAGATAAAATTGCAATTAAGATCATTAGTTGCTCTTTTAACTCAAACTAAGTTTGATTTGAACTTAGGAATATAAAAAGCATCACTCCTTTTGTTAAATAGATTCAACTTGCCGGTTCCTTCTATGGGTATCATATTTCCATCGGCTATCTTAATCTTTCCCACATTCTTATTGTCTAAGTTCTCTAACAACTTGCATTTTTAATCATGTGATGAGAGACACCCGAATCTACTACAAGTTTATGATCACTATTTGCATTTAAATTAGATGTTAAGTAAGAGATACCGAGTTTAGAGGCATAAGGCTTGATGAGAGCCTCCAAGTCACTCTTCCTTATATACTCACTCCATTGAGGCATGTAAGAGCAATTCGTTCCCTTGGTTTGAACTCTCAGCTTTATCCATCTCTTGAGCAAGGTTGGCGGTTTTAGACTCCTTTTGATCCTTGAACTTTGTCAGTTTCAAGTGAGGATGAAGAATCCAACACTTCTCCTTAGAATGACCCTTCTTGTGTCAATGTTCACACAATATCAGCCGCATATCCTCTTGCTTGAAGACCCCTTTATTACCCGTCATAAGCTCCTTCTTTCTACCAAACAATCTGATTGTGCCTTCTTCCTTTTGGACCCTTGAACATACTTCCTCAAAGCTTGGAAGCTTAGTTTCTCTTAGAATAGACTTGATGATATCATTGTAACTTGAGTTCAAGTTGAGAAGCAATCCAAAAGTCTTATCTTGCTTTCTTCTTTCATTTAGTACCTTTGGATCTATGGAACTTGGCCTTAACCCATCAAGCTCACTCACAATGATTGAAACCTTCCAAGGTACCTTTTGAAGTCTAATCATCTTGATTCAGCTCACTAATGGCCTTCTTGACCTTATAGATTTGACTAAGGTTGGAAACATCACCATACACTCTCTTAATAGTATCCCAAAGAGACTTAGCTGTTTCGCAATAAGAGTAAGCTTCTAATATCGATGGCTCCAAATTGTTTTGAGGAAAGCCTAGTACAAGCTGATCTTCTTGAAACCATTTTGCATCGTCCTTCCTAGTTTCCTCATCCTTCCTGCCTTTAGCTGAATCCTCTCCATCATCTACCCTCCTTTCTTCTAAAATGTGCTGCCAAAGCCCTTTTCCACAAATAGAAGTCTTGATGGTCCTTGATCAAAGAGTATAGTTAGAACCTTTGAGAATCACAACAATAACAGTTGGCTTGTTAAAAAAACTTTGTATCATGTCTTCCATGATAAAGTTTTGATCTCAGTTCCACAAATAAGGAAGAATCTACTTCCTTTATGAGTATCCAAGATTAATAATCTCAAATCTTGAAGAAAGATGACTCCTTTTATGAAGAATCCAACAGAAAGTGAAGAACAAATCGAGAAATTTTAATATTTGAAACCAAAACGCTCTGATACCATGTAAAATTTTAGAGAATAGTTTGAAAAATAAGAGAATGAGACCTGAATGTGAAGTAGATTCAAGATGGATTGAACTCCATCTTTGTTGTAGAATGGAGAAAAATTAGAGAGGATATGAAAGAAAGTTGTTTCTTAATTGATTTTGTGTTACAAAAGATGCCACTATATATAGAGAAAACAATGGGAACGGTCTTCTAGGTGTGAAAACGGTTTCCTAGGTGTAAACGGTCTTCTAGGTGTGAACGGTCTCCTAGGTGTGAAAACGATCTCGTAGGTGTGAAAGTGACCTCTCTTGTTCTTGGCACATTTGACTTCCTTTCATAGATTTGATTGTTGAATTAATTCTA
Organism: Gynandropsis gynandra; assembly: GCA_036759665.1. NCBI lineage: Eukaryota > Viridiplantae > Streptophyta > Magnoliopsida > Brassicales > Cleomaceae > Gynandropsis > Gynandropsis gynandra. The sequence continues at coordinate 20,700,293 of CM071869.1, read as the reverse complement.
ATAAGTATGATTAAGAATAATTCCATACTTATTGATATATTGTTCAAATGTCCTTGAATATTTCCTTTGATCAATAAGATGCTCCACATGAGAAGACGCCGCACGAAATGCTAAATGATTTTGCGGTAGAGAAGGCGTCTAAGCTTCAGCTTGAACCTCTTCTTTCGTCTTTTCGGCATGATACGCGAAAGTTACCCATTCGTCTCAAGAAGTGTAGGAGAATGAGCCTTTCAATATGTATGCACTGGATGCCTAAAGAAGATACCGCGAACCCTCCATCGACGATCAAAAGAGGCTGCACCAATGTTTAGAAGAGAAAGGAGCGACGACGACAATGTGCAATGAGAAAGACGACCGCGCTGAAAGATGGCACGATGCAAAGACTTTACCTCATGACTTTGGGCCAGGTGATTTTGTTCTACTTCTTGACACTCGTTTCAATTCTTTCCCGGGCAAATTACATTCCTGTTGGGCTGGTCAATTTTAGGTACGAGAAGTCTTCACACATGGAAAGGTAGAACTTTGGAGCGATTCGAGTGGAACATTCACGAAAAACAAATAAAGACTCCGGAACGGACTATGTCCTAATCAAAAAGTATCCTAAATCTAAAATAATCAACTCCCGGGCAACGACCCTAAAAACTTGATGTGGTTAATCTCAAATAATAATTACCTAGACTAACGCTTCCACAAGAATACGGATCGTGTAGTACCAGGGTCGAACACATGGGAATCGATGCACAATGAAGCTAGTTAACTAATGAATAGGATGGTTGACAAATTAATAGGTGAATTTGAAGTAAAAACTAAATTAATCTAAAAGAAATAAATTCAATAAGATAAAACATCACAGGTATCGAGAGATGCACGATAATGCAATGAAGTGCTAACAAAATCATGGTTATAGATATTATCATATACTCGGGGAATTCAAGCTCTTTCCTAGGGAATGACTCTCCCGATGCCTAAACCCACTATCTAGCATGCGTACTAGCAATCTCCCAATTGTGTAATCTCACTTGCTAAATGCATTCAGATTGCTATCCTATTTCCTAAGTCCAATTAAGCGACCGACCAAGGTTCTAAATAAAGTGAGACTTCATATCATGGCTACGTTCCAAAATCTAATTCATCTCCCAATGCAATCAGACTTTTATAATCATTCATTCAAATGGCCAAAAAGAATAAAATCATTAAGAATAACTAATCAATCCAAAAACGATCAAATATTATAACCAAGCATTTAGCATAAGACTTCATTACATATCGGCAAAACTCTAACCCGTAGCTATGGAACTACTCGGACATGGAATTAGAAAACGAAACACAAAAGAAATCTATATTCAACATAGATATAGAATGAGATCCCTCCGTATTCTATTACCGATATCTTCAATAGCTCCTCCGCGTTCCAAGTTCGCCACCCCGTTTCGAGCCTTCCGGCGTGTTGCCCTCTCTCTTCTCTCTACGTGTGCGTTCTTCAGCAGCTTGTGTTTTCTTTTCCTCTTGTCCAACAACGATTACCTTTTCTTTTTTCCTCTTTTTCCTTTTTTCTTGGCTCCTTCTTTCTTGTTCTTGCGTTTTCATTAACTGTTCCAGCAGTCATTTCCATTTTCTATCTCCGACGGTTGCAGTTTCCAGTTCTCATGTAAGCGACTATCTTTCCGTTTTTGGGTTGGCGGTTGGAAGTTTACATTTGCTGCAGCAACTTGCTTCTATTTTATGTAAATCATGTTTCCTTTTCATGTTTCAACCGTGCTTTTCTTAATTTTGTTCCAGCAACCGAAAGTTTCCATTTTTGTTCCAACCGTGAGTTTCCATTTTTGAAGGCCATCGGCTGGTTTCTATTTCTTGTAGGATGTAGCTACTTATTTCCATTCCTCATCTCCAGCCATGCTCCCATTTTGTATAGGCAACCAGCACATTTCCATTTTGTTCGAAAGGCTAATAATTTCCATTTTTGTAAGCAGCCATTGTTTCCATTTTTGTAAGCGGTTATGACTTCCATTTCTCTTATCCAGTTTATAATTCTTTGAATGCTGACCGTGCATAGTTGATACAAGAGTGGGTTTGCTTACTTTTTCTTCATTTACTCGTGTTTGTATCTCTATATTTAATTTCCTGCAATAACACGAGAAACCGATGAAGAGTACTAAGTGATGCTTAATGCTCAGTAAACTAACATCGAAAATGAACTAAAATACTATAACAAAATAGACGTTATCAAACTCCCCCAGACTTGAACCTTTGCTCGTCCTCGAGCAAGACTAGAACTAAGCATGAGAGGAGTTAGACAACAACCGGATACTAGCACAAACAACTTGAAAAGTCAGCCATCCTACACAACAACGCGTCACACGAACATAGATTTAAGCACACCAAATATAGACCTCTATCTACCGAAAGCCACTAACCATGCAATTCTACACATATTCTGAGTTTATTTCACTAACACCTTGACAACATCCAAGCAATCTCCATACCTATTCTAATGCGCAAACAATTTAAAACAATTATTTTTCTTTTTCGGTTCTCTTTTCTTCTTTTCGGTTTCCATACATTTTTTTTCTCTGAAAATTGACTTGGTTTCTAGGACGTCAGAGTTGAAGAGGACAGCCTTCTACTTAGACCCAGATTGCCAATTGGCACACTCATAAGGTCTTGTAACCTTAGCGGACTGAATAGATTGCGTCATTGCAGATTTTTTTCTTTTGATTAAATTATTGTGAATACGCATCGACTCTAACCCTTAGGACGTAGAAAAACAGTCTCGACCCACCACTTACACCCGAACCATCATATCGGTGCACTCATGTCAATGTAACGCTGAAATAGTTAAAAAAACGTATTATTCTATTGACAGCGGAGTGTAAGTGCGTTGAAATATAACGATCGAAACAAAACAAAGAATGAACGATATGCTCAGAGAGATAAGTGATTGGGATTGAAACCTAGGGGCAGAATACAACTATAGGCTATGGATTCATGCACAACCACTAACTAATCGATGTCTAAAGGTATGTTTCCGCAAACCTTGACTTTTGTTCCTGATTCAACAAAGTTGCATAGAGGTGACTGAAGTTCGAAATTTTTTATATTTGATATCCGTTTGTTTAATCCTAACAAAACTAACGTAAAAGCTAAAATAAAACGAAGAACTCAACATCTAAATCCTAATCACAGTCATGACACTTCGAAGAGTACCCCTCCCCCCCAGACTTGAACGGAACACTGTCCCGGTGTTCAAAACCTAAGAGAATGACTAGCATGCAAAAACTCGGGAAAGAAAAAGATGAATGAGATGTGAAAAAAATAAAGTAATTATGTGCTTCGTACGCAAAGTTATGGTATTTCAAAGCCCATCGTACAATTCAATGTTGTAATTGTCTATTCACGGAGTAAACCAAAACAAAAAGCGGAAAAGGGTGCAACATGAGTACACAAAAAGGAAATAGGAAGAAAAAGGGATATCTGAGAGTTAAACGCAACGGAATGGGCGTATGGGCAAGAAGTGACTTGCGTATCCTAAGAAACTCGAAAAGGGTATCTCCTGAATGTTAAAATCCAACCTATTGAACCAAATAAAAGATTTTGAGCTCGAAAATAGGGTCGGGCGGCTTCCAGAAACCCGATGTAACTTTTATCTCGATAAGAGGAATGAGATTTGAAAAATCAAGTAATTCAGTGCTTCGTACGCAAAGTTATGGTATTTCGAAGCCTGTCGTACAATTTAATGTTGTAATCGTCTAATCACGGTGAAACCCAAAACAAAAAGCGGAAAAGGAGTGCAACACGAATACGCAAATAGGAAATAGGAAGCAAAAGGAATATCCGAGAGACAAACGCAACGCAATGGGTGTATTGACAAAAAGTGACATGCGTATCCTAAGAAACACAAAAAGGGTATCTCTCGACTCTAAAAATCCAACGTATCAACCTAAATAAAAGATTTTGAGCTCGAAAACGGGGTCGGATTGCCTCCAGCATCTCGAGACGTCGTTTTTCTAGAAAAGATGAATGAGATGTGAAAAATAAAGTAATTTAGTGCTTCGTACGCAAAGTTATGGTATTTTAAAGCTTGTCCTACAATTCAATGTTGTAACCATCTAATCAAGGCAAAAACCAAAACAAAAAGCAGAAAAGGGGTGCAACACGAGTACACAAAATGGAAATAGGAAGCAAAAGGAATATCCGAAAACAAACGCAATGCAAGGGGCATATTGACAAGAAGTGACATGTGTATCCTAAGAAATTCGAAAAGAGCATCTTCTAACTCTAAAAATCTAACGTATCAACCCAAATAAAAGATTTTGAGCTTAAAAATAGAGTCGAGGTACCTCCAGCAATCCAGGGTGTCTTTTATCTCGATAAGATGAGTGAGTTGTGAAAACATCAAGTAATTCGGTGCTTCGTACGCAATGTTATGGTATTTCAAAGTCCGTTATACAACTCAATGTGGTAATCATCTATTCACGGGGAAAACCAAAACAAAAAGCGGAAAAGGGGTGAAACATGAGTACCCTAATAGGAAATAGGAAGCAAAAGGAATATCCGAGAGACAAACGCAACGTATGCGGCGTATTGAAAAGAAATGACTTGTGTATCCTAAGAAACTAAGAAAAGGACATCTCCCTTCTGTAAAAATCCAATGTATCAGCCTAAAGAAAAGATTTAGAGCTCGAAAACGGGGTTGGGATGCCTCCAGCAACCGGAGGCATCCTTTATCTAGAAAAGATGATTGATGTGTCAAAAATTCAAGTAGTTCGGTGTTTCGTACGCAAAGTTATGATATTTCAAAGTGCATCGTACAATTTAATGTTGTAATAGTCTAACCACGTAAAAAACAAAAACAAAAAGCAGAAAAGGGGTGCAACTCGAGTACGCAAATAGGAAATAGGAAGCAAAAGAAATATCCGAAAGACAAATGCAATGCAAGCGGCGATTTACAAGAAGTGACATGTGTATCCTAAGAAACTCGATAAGGGCATCTCCCATCACTAAAAATCCAACGTATTGACCAAAATAAAAGATTTTAAGCTCAAAAAAAGGGTCGGGCTGCCTCTAGGAACACGAGGCATCCTTTATCTAGAAAGATGAATTAGATGTGAAAAAATCAAGTAATTAGGTGCTTCGTACGTAAAATTATTGTATTTCAAAGCTCGTCGTACAATTCAATGTTGTAATCGTCTAAGTACGGCGAAAGCAAAAACAAATAGTGAAAAGGGGGTGAAACACGAGTACATAAATTGGAAATAGGAAGCAAAAGGAATATCCGAGAGATAAAAGCAATGCAAGGGGCATATTGACAAGAAGTGGCATGCGTATTGTAAGAAACTCGGAAAGGGCATCTCCCGGCTCTAAAAATCCAACGTCTAGACCTAAATAAAAGATTTGGAGCTTGAAAACGTGGTCGGGCTTCCTCCAGCAACCCAAGGCATCCTTTATCGGGAAAAGATGAATGAGAGGTGAAAAAATCAAGTAATTCGGTGCTTCGTACGCAAACTTGTGGTATTTCAAAACTCGTCAGGCAATTCAGTGTTGTAATCGTCTAATCACGACGAAAACAAAAACAAAAAGCGGAGAAGGGGTGCAATACGCAAATAGGAAAAGGAAGCAAAAGGAATATCCAAGAGACATCGCAATGCAAGGGGCATATTAACAAGAAGTGGCATGTGTATCGTCAGAAACTTGGAAAAGGAGTCTCTCGACTCTAAAAATCCAAAGTCTAGACCTAAATAAAATATTTTGAGTTTGAAAACGTGGTCGGCTGCCTCCAGCAACCCGAGGCATCCTTTATCTGGAAAAGATGAATGAGAGGTGAAAATATCAAGCGGCGTATTGACAAGAAGTGACTTGCGTATCCTAAGAAACTCGAAAAGGGTTCCTTTCGGCTCTAAAACTCCAACCTATGAAAACGTGGTCGGGCTGCCTCCAGCAACCCGAGGCATCCTTTATCTGGAAAAGATAAATGATAGGTGAAAAAATCAAGCGGCATATTGACAAGAAGTGACTTGCGTATCCTAAGAAACTCGAAAAGGGTTCCTTTCGACTCTAAAAATCCAACCTATCGACCTAAATAAAAGATTTTGAGCTCGAAAATGGGGTCGGGCCTCCAGAAACCCGAGGCAACTTTTATCTCGATAAGATGAATGAGATGTGAAAATTCAAGTAATTCGGGTGGTTCGTACGCAAAGTTATAGTATTTCAAAGCCCGTTGTACAATTCAATAGTGTAATCATCTAATCACGGCGAAAAAAAAGCAGAAAAGGGGTGCAACACGAGTACGCAAATTCGAAATATGAAGCAAAAAGGAATATCCGAGAGACAAATGCAATGCAATGGGAGTATTGACAAAAAGTGACATGTGTATCCTAAGAAACTCAAAAAAGGCATCTCCCGGCTCTAAAAATCCAACGTATCGACCTAAATAATAGATTTTGATCTGGAAAACAGGGCCGGGCTTCCTCGAAAAAATAAAGTAATTTGGTGCTTCGTACGCAAAGTTATGGTATTTCAAAGCTCGTCGTACAATTCAATTTTATAACCATCTCACCATGGCGAAAATTAAAACAAAAACCGGAAAAGGGGTGCAACACGAGTACGCCAATTTGAAATAGGAAGCAAAAAGAATATCTGAGAGACAAACGCAACGCAAGGGGTATATTGACAAGAAGTGACATATGTATCCGAAGAAACTCAAAAAGGGCATCTCCACCCTCTAAAAATCCAATGTATCGACCTAAATAAAAGATTTTGAGCTCGAAAACATTGTCAGGCTGCCTCAAACGATCCGAGGCGTCTTTTACCTCGTACATAAAGTTATGGTATTTTTAAAGCTTGTAGTACAATTCAATGTTGTAATCATCTATTCACGGGGAAAACCAAAACAAAAAGCGGAAAAGGGGTGTAACATGAGTATGCAAATAGGAAACTAGAATGAAAAGGAATATCGAACAGACAAACGCAGTGCAAGCGGCGTATTGACAAGAAGTGACAGGCGTATCCTAAGAAACTAAAAAAAGGGCATCTCCCGGCTCTAAAAATCCAATGTATCGAACTAACTGAACAATTTTGAGCTCCAAAATGGGGTCGGGCTGCCTCCAGCAGCCCAAGGCATCCTTTATCTGGAATAGATGAATGAGATGTGAAAAAAATCAAGTAATTCGGTTTTTCATACACAAAGTTATGATATTTCAAACCACGTCGTACAATTCAATGTATTAACCGTCTATTCACAATGAAAACAAAAACAAAAAGCGGAAAAGGGGTGCAACACGAGTACGCAAATAGGAAATAGGAAGCAAAAGGAATATCCAAGAGACAAACACAACGCAAGTGGTGTATTGACAAGAAATTACATGTGTATACTATGAAACCCGAAAAGGCATCTCCCTGCTCTAAAAAATCAATATATCAACCTAAATAAAAGATTTTGAGATCGAAATTGGGGTCAGGCTGCTTCCAGCAACCCGAGGCGTCTTTTATCTTGATAAGATTGAGATGTGAAAAAAATCAAGTAGTTCGGTGCTTTGTACACAAAGTTATGGTATTTCAAAGTCCGTCGTACAATTAAATATTGTAATCGTGTAATCACGGCGAAAACTAAAACAAAAAGCGGAAAAGGGGTGCAACACGAGTACGCAAATTAGAAATAGGAAGCAAAAGGAATATCTGAGAGACAAACGCAACTCAAGGGGAGTATTGACAAGAAGTGACATGTGTATCCTAAGAAATTCAAAAATGGCATCTCCCGGTTCTAAAAATCCAACGTATCGACCTAAATAAAAGATTTTGAGCTCGAAAACAGGGTCAGACTGCTCCAAAACTTTTTTTATTTCATTTCTTTCTTTATTTCTTTCTTTCTTTATTCTTCTTATATTTATATTGCGAACACACTGGGCTTCTAGGACATCGGATTTGAAGAGATTCAACTTATACTTAGACCCAAGCTACCGATGACGGTATACTCTTGTATCTCGTTCAAGAGTGCAACGGAGTAGATGGTGTTTTATGCGTGTTGCTCTTAGGACGTAGAAAGATGATCGCCAACCCAACACTTAGATCCGAACCATCGAAAAATTATCAAGGTCGATGCACTTATATTGATTTTAGATCATGCTTGTTAGACATTATTTCTATCGATAGAAGAGTGTTAGTGTGCGCTCTATTTTACCGCAAAACAAGCTCAACTCATACGATCAGATCATCCTCGTGAAAAATAAATAAACCATCATCTATTGAAGTATAATAATTTGGATAAAGAGAATAAACAAGAAACTGATCTAGTAAACTCGTCTAAACTTCCAACAAATCACACTAGGATTCCCAAAAAGCTACGACCTACTCGTTCCTCAACCGACTAATAAGTTTTAACATGCAAGATATCACAAAAAAGGCCAACTTCTTAAGCATCCTAGATTTCAAGGTTCATCTCAAAACATGGCATCGGACAAGTGCCTGGGACGATTCGGACTCATGAAAACAAAAACAAACTAAAACTAACCTAAGAAAAACAAAAGAAAAAGAAACGAGAGCACCTGACAAATGTGAGCTACTCCTCCAAACTTGAATTGAACGACGTACTTGACGTGAAGCTCCAATGGAGGAAAAGAAGGTGAGGTCACGGTTGTAGGTCTTCTTCTTTTTATGTTTTTTTATTATTTTCAAATTAACCAAGTCCGAAATACGAAACAAAAGAAAACAAAATGTTGGGTTGCCTCCCAGAAAGCGCTTATTTAATGTTGTTAAGCTTGATGTCTCCATGCTTCATGTGTACGCGATGGGTGGATTAAATAGGGGAACAAAGTTTCTGCTTTCGATCGGTTAAGCGGCTTCATATAGCTTTAGGTGCTGCCCATTTGCCTTGAATGTTTCGCTCGAATCGCTCCATAGTTCTACCTCTCTATGTGTGAAGACTTCTCGTACCTAAAATGGACCAGCCCAATGGGAACGTAATTTGCTTGGGAAAGAATTAAAACGAGAGTCAAAAAGTAGAACAAAATCCCTTGGCCGAAAGTCGTGAGGTATGGTCTTTGTATCGTGTCATCTTTAAGCGCGATCGTCTTTCTCATTGCGTATTGCCGTCGTCACTCCTTTCTCTTCCAAACATTGGTGCAGCCTTCTTTGATCGTCGATGGATGGTTCGCGTTTGTCCTCCTCAAGCATTCCATGGATAGAAATTGAATGGCTCACTCTTCTACGCATCTTGAGACGAATGGGTGGCTTTCGTGTCTCATTCTGGAGCGAGGCATGAAGATGTTCGAACTGAAGCCTAGACTCCTTCTCTACCCCAAAATAAGTGAGCGTTTCATGCGGTGTCTTCTCGTGTGGGGCATCTTGTAATGGCTCAATGGCACTCATGAACTTCGTGTAATGCCTGGCTTCTCCATCGGTAAATCCTGTAGCATCGCAAACTTTCGTTAGACATCTCTCTAAAGGATCGAAAATACTTACTCTATCAAACGTTTTATTCGCCGACTCGTCCAGCACATTAACTCTATAGCATGACTCCTTGGGGCTAGACAAATGGAATTTAATCTTCTCGTCACTGACACTTAGAGAGAGCTTCCCTTGTTGTACATCTATCTTCCCACTTGCAATAGCTAAGAATGGTCTACCAAGAATTATAGGCATGTTAGCATCTTCTTCAATATCGAGTACAACAAAATCAGTAGAAATGCAAATACTACCTACCTTGGTGGGAATGTTTTCAACAATTCCCACCGGATACCTTACCGAATGATCCGCGAGTCGTAACCGCATCTTTGTAGGCTTGATAACTCCGAAGTTCACTCGCTTATAGACTGAATGTGGCTTAAGGCTCATGCTTGCTCCCAAATTGCACAAAGATTTGTCAATGTCAATGTCTCCTATGGTTCATGGGATGGAAAAGCTTTCGGGATCCTTCAATTTTAGGGGCAGCTTGTTTTGGAGAATGGCATTGCATTCCTCGGCGAGTGCTACTGTCTCAATCTCTTTGATACGCTTCTCCTTGGAAATAACCTCCTTAAGGTAATTTCCTCGATTAGGCATCTTTTGGAAGGCTTCCACCAAGCTCCAAGAAATGGTATAGGAGGTACGTACGACGGTAGAGAAATATATGGCTTCTCTAAATTAGGCCCATACCCTTCCATGATCGCAATTTTGCCCTCTCCTTTGTCTATTGAATTTCCAGCAATGTTCTTTGCAATTTGGAGGGCGGGCACCCAACCGTATCCTCACTGCCCAAGGTGAAGGCGTTTACGTACTCTCTCGGATTTGGATCGGGCTTTCCGGGTAGCATTCCGGGACTCCGAGAGGATGAGGCAGCTTGTTGTGCAATGGAATTTGTTAGCATCTTCACATGCGTTGCCACGTTTGATTTTGTCCTTTTTTGCCCAAAACTTTTCTCGGGCAAACTACGGTCCCATTGGTTTTGTCCTTTTTTGGTACGAGAGGTATTTCCTCATGGAACAGTAGAACTTTGGAGCAAGACAAGTGGGACATTCAAAGCAAAAGGGCAACGACTAAAGCTCTACCAAGCCGCTCAACCGATCGAAAGTAGAAACAATATTTCCCTTCCCGATCCAGCCATCGTGCACGCATGAGGAATGGAGATGTCAAAGCTTAAAGACGTTAAATAAGCGCTTTCTGGGAGGCAACCCAGCTGTTTGTTTCTATTTTTATTAGTTTTTTAGTTTAAGACTCGGTCAATTAAAAAAACACAAAAAAAACACAAAACAATACCACCACAAACGCGACTTCATTTCTCTTACCCTCCATTGGAGCTTCACGTCGAGGACGCCGTTCAATTCAAGTATGGGGGAGCAGCTCACGTTTGTCAGGTTATTTCGTTTTATTTTCTTTTATTTCTCTTTGATTTCGCAGTTTTTAGTTTGTTTTTGTTTTTCGTGAGTCAGAGTCGTCCTAGACACTTGTTCGGTGCCACGTTTTGAGATGAACCCTGTACTTCACCGCAGCTGCCATGATCATAGGTGTCCCCACTGGAATCAAAATCTTTAGTTGGATCGCTAGGATACATAAGAAGCTGGCCTCTGTCATGGTATTTTGCATGTTTGAGCTAGGTTTTTCCTAAGCATCAGAGCTTGTTAGTCGGCTGAAAAACAATAGGTCGTAATTCTTTTGGAATCCTAGTGTTGCTTGTGGGAGGGTTAGACGAGGTTGCTAGGCTAGTTTATCATTTATTCTCTCTATCCAGATAGTCATACTTTGCATAGACAATGCCTTAATTCTTTTGATGAGGATTATTAGATCGTATGAAATCGAGCTTGTTTTGCAGAATAAAAAGCACACACTAACACTCCGCTGTCGATAGAAATAATGTCTAAAAGCATGATCTAAATCGACATGAGTGCATCGACCTTGACACTTTTTTTATGATTCGAGTCTAAGTGGTGGATTGGCGATCATCTTTCTACGTACTAAGGGCATGCCACAATAAAAACGAGGCCTACTCCGCTGCACTCTTGAACGAGATGCATGAGTATACCGTCATCGGTAGTCTAGGTCTAAGTAGAGGCTGGATCCCTTCAAATCCGACGTCCTAGAAGCCTAGTGTGTCTGCATAATATAAAAAAAGGGACATAAAAAGAAGAAGAAAAAAACAAAAGAAAAGAAGAAGAAAAAATAATAAAGAAAGAAAGAAGCTCGGAAAAGAAACAAGTATCCTCAATTGTCTACGTTTAGAATTTGTTTGAAGTCTTATTTGGTGGAGAGGGTTACGGTGGCTTGTTTAGTTTGCCTTCGATTTAGTTTCTCGTAGGTACCCTTGGTGAACCTAGGATGAAGACTGAAAATTTAGTTAGGTCGAATCTGCTCTCGACTTGCTAGTTGATCGGTTAGGTTCACTTTAGCAGTATTTCTAGGAGAAAGGGAAATTCTCAGTTTTTGTATACCCCACATATTCTACGTTTAAGTTTGCTTAAGGACAAGCAAAAATTAAAGTCTAGAGGATTTTGATCGTCTCGTTATAATACGTATTTTTCACATGATTTTAGAGATGTTTATGATGATAGATGCGATGTTTACGCGTGCCTCGTTTTCGTGTTTTCATGTTTTTACAGGTTATAATGCATATTTGGTTCGTTTTGGAGTTAAAGAACGTATACGGGACAAAATATTAGACTCGAGGATCATAATGAAACAAACGGGACGAGAAACAATATGGGCCAGGGAGGACTTCAGCCCGCATGGACCTTGAAGCACCATCACAGCCCACGCGGGGCACTCAACTTAGCCCGTGCGGGGCACATTCCTTAGCCTACGCGGGGCCATTGGTCCAGCATGTCCAGCAGCTTCAGCATGGGTCGGGCAAGCCTTCAGCACGCGCGGGTGAAGTTTCAGCAAGGGAGCCCATGCGGGCACACTCTCCATCCCACAGTTTCGCGTCCGTCACCTGCAAAAACAAGAAAAGGAAACACAGACAAAGAGGAAAAGAAAGTGGTTAGTTGCCTACTCAAAAAGGAAACATTGTTAGAGAAGAAATGATAGTTATATGGCTGGAAAATAGAATGGAAACGTGCCCACTTACTCAAGAATAGAAACTAATGCAAAGAAGAATGGAAAAGACACGTAAAAGCATAACTGCAGTTGCTGCAACAAGGAGAAAAGGAAGTGAACGGCCAAAGAGGAAAAAGGGGAGAAAAGGAAAGAAAGAAAAGATGAAAGAGATGGATGAGAGCTAGGAATTCGTTCACTTCAGTTTTTGGAGGAATAACACACACGTTGGAGAGAGAGTTGCAGGGAGAGAGTAGACAGAGGAGTTGTTCGTGAGTTATTGGAGAGGAGACATTCAAGGGGCATTAGAGATCAATTCAAGACTTCGGTTTTGTTTGGTTTTTATGTTCTTTAGAATTCTACTTCGATTATGTTGTTTGCTTTTGAACGCATGAGCGAGTAGTTGTTTTGTTCTAGGAGAAGGGATTAGCCCTTGGCTACCCGGAACCACTTTGATTTATCTTTGAATGCAGTTTCCTGTTTTCGTTTATCTATTCTTTGTCTTAGTGCTTGATTTACTTGTGTTTACGAATGGCCACGTAGATGCCTGTTTTAGGAACATAGGAGAAGGACCGAAAGGAGAATTCTAATTCCGGATTATCATGTTTAGAACAACCGCGGCTAGACCACGAAAGTATGGTAGCAGCGGTTGAGGGTTAAACGAATGAATCATAGAACTTATGGGTTTAGCTCAAGGTGTCAGCCATGAAAGTAGGGGATAACTTGACTAGATCACGTGTCTATGCCTTGAGAGATGGTAGATATCATATTAGGATCATCCGCCTTAGATAGCTTGATTGGGATTGCATGATTAGATAGTTTGATTGTTGGTTTCGAGTCTTGTGGTGAAACAGGATTTCTAGAACGTTTGTCTCACTGTTAAGAACTTGTTAGTTTATTGTTTTTAGTATTTCAATCTTAAAATCAATATTCGTTCGTTTGCAAATTTGATTCGCAGTTTGAGCTTAGGTTGTATTGCGTAGTCCTTGTGGGATTGACACCAAGAGTAATACACATGTTTCGTGCACTTGCGGGTAGTTTAGGTTAATATTTGTTTAACTTTGAATCGCATTCGGTCCTTCTCCTAAGTTTGTTCAAAGATAAAACAAAGAGATTCCAGGAGAGCCATGGGCTAATGCCTTCTCCTAGAACAAAACGATTACTCGATCATAAGTTCAAAAACAAACAACATAATTGAAATAGAAGTTTAAAGAACATAGAAAACCAAATGAATCCGAAGTCTTGATTCGATCTTCAACACTCCTTGAATGTCTCCTTGCCAAGATTACTCACGAACCAGTCTTCTCTTTCTACTCTCTCTCTCTGCAACTCTCTGTAATTCCAACATACGGAATTCATGATCTGATCCTCCTTTCTTGCCCCTTCATTCCCTTCCTTCTTTATCTCTTTTCTTTTCTTCTTCATTCCTCTTTTGCTGTGTTTTTCCATTCTTGTTCGTGCATTAAAATGGATGTTTAACCTGCTAGAAAGTTTCCTTTTTTTGCAGGTATACGTGTGTCATTCATGCCCGACCGTGCATCAAGTCCCGCCCGATCGTGCATGTTGGTGCCCGGTAGTGCAAGAGGTGAAGTCCGATCGGGGCTTGTTCTTCAATGTTGCTGCTCGATCGTGCGTTAAGGGTGTAGAAAACGAGAATAATTCCAAAGAATAGTATGAGAATAAGAGAGAATAGAATGAGAATAAGAGAGAATAAGGCTAAAAATATTTTAACTCTATGTTTATTCTTATTCACAAGAGGTTACAAGAAAGAAGAGATAAATGTTGTTTGACTCTAGAACGCATCAAACTCATCACTGTGGTCTTCTCTTCATATTAATTTCGTCCAAGACCATATTATGAGCATATTGAGCTCATTTCAACATTCCCCCTCAAGCTCGTCACAATCAAGACGAATCATGGTGAGGTGACTCGTTAAAAACTTTCCCGATAAAATCCATTGGGACAAAACTCGGAGAAGGGAAAAGAATACACTCACACACCATGATGGGATTGGTCGAGCTTGCCATTTGACAATGGTTGGTGAATGTCTAGTAACCCATGTTGTAGCCGAAGCTTCTTGTTGATTTTCTCATTTGTAGCTTTGGTGAAAATATCAGCGAGATGTTCCTTGCTTGAAGTATAGTAAGTGTTGATGATGTCGTGCTTAATCTTTTCCCATATGAAGTGCCAATCGACCTCGTTGTGTTTGGTTCTCTCGTGGAAAACCGAGTTGGCTGAGATATGTATCGTGGCTTGATTATCACAGTGAAGAGGGATTGAATGATATGAGGAGACTCCAACATCTTGTAGCAGCGCCTTTATCCACATCAGTTCGCAGGTGGTGCTTGCCATAGCACGATATTCTGCTTCTACTTTTGATCGAGCCACCACCGATTGTTTCTTGCTTCTCCATGTGACAAGGTTGCCCCCAACAAAGGTATTGAACCTGGTTGTAGATTTCCTATCATTTCGATCAGTCCAATCCGCATCACAATATCCTACTATATTGTGTGTCCATTTTGCTCCATGTGAATGCCTTTACCCGGTGATCCTTATAGGTATCTCAACATTCTTTCAACTATATTCTAATCTTGAACAGGGGGAGAATGCATATTTGTTGGCTAACCTGATTCACAGCAAAACACAAGTCAGGTCATGTGATTGTGGATATATTAGCTTACCTACTACAGGTTGATATCTTCCAATATCATTGAACGGTTCTGCTTCACCGCGATCTTTGTACTTTTCTTCAATTGGAGCTTTTGTAGGTTTAGCTCCAATTTTTCCTGTTTCTTATAGCAAGTCAAGAGTGTACTTCCTTTGAGACAAGAACAACCCATTAGAAGTACGAGCAACTTCAATTCCTAGAAAGTACTTAAGTTCACCTAAGTCTTTAATATCAAAAGTAGTTTTAAGAAACAACTTGGTGTTTTCAATTCCATGCACATCGATACCTGTGATGATAATACCATCAATGTATACTAAGAGAGCCCCCTGAATTGAAAACAGATAGTGATCACATTCACTTCGTGGAACCCATAGCTTTGTAGTGCATCATGGAGTTTGTGATACCAAGCTCGTGGTGATTGTTTTAAGCCATAAAGAGCCTTTTTTAGCCTGCATACTTTATGGATAAGATTGACAAGGTTGCAAATAAGAAAGAAAGGGCTGAGATTGAGAGAATTTCTTGTAGAAGGAGAAATGATCACTCTTCTTGTTTATTATATGCTCAGTACAACCTTTAAATAGAGATAAGAAACTAACTAGTTGTTACAAGGATGTGGTTGTCCTTAAACTAAGGAAAAAGTGACCAAAAGGTGATATAAAACATGACATAAAGCAAGATTAAGAGTAATACTATTTATTATCCATCAATTTTCTATGCTTCTAACAGCTCTAATTTCTCTTTTTTCGTGCTCAATGAGTTGTTCAGTAACAAGGGAAGCTTTTAGGGTCAATTACTTGTTTTATTTGCCAAAGGCTTTCTTGTGGTGCAAGAAGATGCCATATATCCTTGATCTTCAAAAGACCCCCTCAAGCTTGACTTATCTATATTCTTAGAGCTCAATGCCTCATTAAAACCTTTCCAAGGAAAACCCGTAGGAAAAACCTTGGAGTAGGAAAGAGTACATTGTTTTTGTGTGCTCGGATGTTGATCAATCAAGGTTGCTTTGTAATTCAGACTATGGGCGTCTCTTAAGCCTATTCTCTGCTTAAGTTTTTTGCAAACCTTTTCGTTTGTAGCCTTTGTAAGGATATCTGCGAGTTGATCTGAGCTCCTCGTGTATGTTGTTGCGATGACCCCCTTGACTATCTTTTCCCGAATGAAGTGGCAGTCGACTTCTATATGTTTTGTCCTCTCATAGAAGACTTGGTTTGCGGCAATGTGAATTATGGCTTGATTATCACAATGGAGATCGATAGGCTGCGAATGAGGGATACCAAGTTCTTCAAGCATTGCTTTTATCCATACCAGCTCACATGTCGTGTTAGCCATCGCTCGATACTCTGCTTCAGCGCTTGATCTTGCCACCACAGTCTGTTTTTGCTCTTCCAAGTAACAAGGTTTCCGCCACCGAATGTGCAGAGCCTCGTTGTTGATTTTCTATCTGTCCAGTCTCCTACCAAATCGGCATCACAAAAGCCTACGATGCTTGTGTCCCCTTCGTTTCTTCTCATCATAACTCTGAGTCTCGGCGTTCCTTTTAAATACCGAAGTATTCTTTCCACCATAGTCCAATGTCGAACTCTCGGAGCATGCATGAATTGTGAAACCTGATTTACAGCAAATGAGAGGTCAGGCCGGGTAATGGTTAACGAGATTAATTTACCAACGGTCCGTTGATATTCCTCTTTGTTCGGAATGAGCTCGCCCTCGTCGATATCCTTGAACTTCTCTTCGATTGGCGTCTTCGATGGTTTTGAGACTAGTTTTCCTGATTCTTTCAAAAGATCAAGAGTATATTTTCATTGTGATAGGAGTAACTCTTTTTTTTGTTCGAGTTACTTCTATTCCAAGAAAATATGTTAGTTCCCCAAGGTCTTTAATGTTAAAAGTGCTGCTTAGAAACCTTTTGGTATTGTTAATTTCAATTTCATTGTCTCCGGTTATGATAATATCATTTACGTAAACCAAGGTAACTATAATGCTAAAGGTACCTCTTTTGATGAACATAAAGTGGTCGGTCTCGCTTCTTACAAAGCCAAAATTGTGTAGAGCTTCGTATAACTTGTAATACCATGCTCTAGGACATTGCTTGAGTCCATATAGAGCTTTGTTCAGCTTACACACTTTCCCTTCTTCGATATCTAATCCCGGGGGTGCTTTCATGTATATTACTTCCTCTAAGTCTCATTGTAAGAACGCATTCTTCACGTCCATCTGCCAAAGAGGCCAATCAAGGTTTACGGCAATAGAAATGATAATCCTTACCAAGTTGAGTTTGGCTATGGGTGCAAAGGTCTCGGTGTATTCCTCTCCATAAGTCTGCGTGAATCCTTTTGCTACCAACCGAGCTTTGTAACGTTCTATCTCACCATTGCTATGGTATTTTATTTTGTAAATCCACTTGCTCTGAATGGCCTTTTTATCTTGAGGTAAGCTTGTTACCTCCCATGTTTTGTTTTTCTTTAAGGCTTCTAACTCATCATTCATAGCTTCTTCCCATTCTTTCTTCCCTTGCGCTTCTTCGTATGTCCTTGGCTCGATTTCCTTATCTATTTTACTAAAGAACGCTTGATGGCACGGTGAGAGACTCAAAATGTCTATATATTTATGAATAGGATATGCAAGAGCAAGATTGTTGAAGAATACTCTTTCATTTACCCAATCGGAGACAGACCGTCTTATCCTAGTACTTCTCCGAAGAGCCCTCACTTGGTCTTGTTGTTGTTATGCATCAGACTCACGAGAAATCACTTGTGTATCTTCTTGAGATATCAACTCTTGGTTCTCGTGCCTCTCTAAGTCTTGTACTTCTTGTGTACTTCTCAAATCTTCTTCATCAACGTTTTCCTAGTCTCTTTGCTCTTCATGTCTATCAAGGTCTTTACTTTCTACATGTGGTATGTTAGTTTCTTGAAGATTTATGAGAAGAGTGCGCCCTTAGTTACCGAGATCAGAAGGTCGGGCTATAGACTCGAGGTTTTCCCATTTCTTGCCTTCATAGTACCCCTTTTCTTCAATAAATTTCACGTCCCTCGATACTATGACCTTGTTTTCCCTTGGATTGAAGCATTTATACCCTTTTGGTGTTGTAGAGTATCCGATGAACATGCACCTTTCGCTTTTAGGTTCCAGTTTTCTTCTTTGAGGTCCTGTTTTGTAACATAGCAAAGACACCCAAAAATACGCAAATATTCAAGGTTAGGCTTTGATTTGTTTAGTACCTAGTATGGAGGGAGGTCTTTTAGCCGTTTTGTTAGTAACCGATTGATTAGGTGACAAGAAACAAGGACCGCATTTCCCCAAAACCTCTCGGGTACGCTTCTGTGGAACATTATAGTTCGTGCCATTTCCATAAGGTGTCGATTTTTCCTCTCGGCCACTCCATTTTGCTCAGGCATATATGCACACGTGGTTTGATGAAGGATCCCGTGGTGATCGAGATATTGCTTGAATTGGTGGCTTGTGTATTCCCCTTCGTTATCCGATCTTAAACATTTGATTCTTGCATTGTATTGGTTAAGAATATATTTGTGAAACTTTCTTTATAAATGCATCAAACACCGCACTTTTAGAATCAATCAGATATAGCCAAGTGTATTTAGAGCATTCGTCCATAAATGTTACGAAGTATTTTTTGTTGTCTCTCGTGATACAAGGTGTGGTCCAAACGTCGGAATCCACAAGATCAAAGCAATTTTCATATAAAGTACTAGAAGCATGAAATGGTCTCCTAGAGTGTTTTCCTAGGACACAAGCCTCACAATGACTATTTTCTTTAGCGACATTAGGAAACAACACATTCAAGACATTGTGATGAGGATGTCCTAATCTAGCATGCCAAAAACCGTTAGAATAAACAGAAACATTAGATGAATGAGATAATTTTTCTTGAAAATTTGAATTTTCTAGATGATAGAGTCCATTTCTTTGCAATCCACCTCCAAGGATTTCTTGTGTCTCATTTTCCTGCACCCACTACTTATTAGCATCGAAAGAGATAGTGCTTTTAAGGTCTTTAGCTATTCTAAAGGCAGATAAGAGATTATTTGAGAATGATGGCGCAAATAAGGCTTTGGTGGTTTTGTTAAATAAATTTAGGGAACCTATACTCTTAATAGATATTTTCTCACCATTAGCTATGAAAACGTCACCACTAACATGCTCTATGTTTTCCAGGATACTAGAGTCCCTTATCATTTGATTTGTGGCTTCTGAATCTACAATCATGCTTATCTGGAATTTTTTACACAAATTTTGAATGATTTTGTCGAGATTAAACATAGAAATGTTACCACTTTGTTTGCCTCCTTCAAGGCTTCGTTGCTTTGATTCAAGAGTTGTATGAGGCTCTGTAAATCCATTTCGTTACCTAGTTTAACTTCATTTGCTTGGTGAGCAGAGTTTTTGTAAGAGAAACTCTCCCGGTTTCTATTGTTGCGAAGGTGGGGATGTATATTCCAGCATTTATCCTTCGTATGTCCCCTCTTCTTGGAAAACTCACACACCGGTGGTTTCTTAGGCAGAAAACCTCTGCTGACGTGAGCAGAGTCATCTATTTTTGCCTTCTTCTCTTCTTGGAGACAGCCCAAGCTTTGCGTAACGTGAACAGCCTCGATGTTGCCCTTAAAAAATCTGTTTGTGCCTTCTTCTTTTTGAATCATCATGCATACTTCGTTGTAGCTTGGGAACGTCGTTTGGATGAGAATATGCTGCACCAAGTCGTCAAACGAGCTATCAAGCGCAGAGAGAAGCCCAAACACTTGGTCTTGGTTGCTTCGTGCCAAGATTTCTTGCTGGTCGACGGAGTCGGGTCTGAGCTCTTTGAGTTCAGCAACGAGACGATTATATTCGCCCATAATTTGACAAAATGGTCTGCTATCTTGTCGTATATTCACAAGTGCCTTCTTGACCTCGAATATATGATTAATATTGTTTACGTTTCCATAAACTTCCTTGATTTCATCCCATAAAGCTTTTGGGTCCTCAAGATGAGCATGGGCCTCAAGTATGGCTGGATCTAAGGAGCTTTGGATGAGAACGAGAGCTTGCAGCCTCTCTTGGTCGTGTTTTGCCTTTGGTACGCCATCATCACCACTTGGTGCTTCATTGGAGGGGAGATGGTGCCATAAGGCCCTGCTGCCAAGGTGAACCTTTACTATTTTAGCCCACGATTGATAATTGCTTCCATTTAGGAGAATAGGAACGTTTTTTTGGAAAAGTTCCATGAGAGAGTGAAAAACGAGCTTTAACTTTGGTTTGAATGAAAGATTGATTGGAGAAGAAGAGAGCTAAGTTATGCCTTGTTTAATGCTCTGATACCATATGGATAAGATTGACAAGGCTGCAAATAAGAAAGAAAAGGCTGAGATTGAGAGAATTTCTTGTAGAAGGAGATATGTTCACTCTTCTTGTTTATTATAAGCTCATTACAACCTTTAAATAGAGATAAGAAACTAACTAGTTGTTACAAGGATGTGGTTGTCCTTAAACCAAGGAAAAAGTGACCAAAAAGTGATATAAAACATGACATAAAGCAAGATTAAGACTACTAATACTATTATCCATCAGTTTATATGCTTCTAATAGCTCTAATTTCTCTATTTTCGTGCTCATGAGTTGTTCAGCAACAAGCGAAGCTTCTAGGATCAATTACTTGTTTTATTTGCCAAAGACTTGCTTGCGGTGCAAGAAGATGCCATATATCCTTGATCTTCAACATACTTTACCACTTGGTGAATTGAGTCCCGGAGGAGGAGAGATATACACTTCTTCATCCAAATCTCCTTGGAGGAATGCATTTTTGACATCCATCTGCCAAATGTTCCAACACAAGTTAGTAGCGACAGAAAGTATAATACGAACCATATGAAGTTTTGCTACAGGGGCAAAAGTTTTTCGTGTAATCTTCTCCATAGGTTTGTGCAAACCTTTGGCTACTAGTCATGCTTTATATCTCTCGATATCACCGTTGCCCTTGTATTTGACTTTGTAGACCCATTTGCATCCAACGACTCTTTTCTTATTTTGTAGTTCAACTAATTCCCACGTGTTATTCTTTTCCAGGGCATGTATTTCCTCTTCCATTGCATCCCTCCATTCTTCTTGAGTTGAAGCTTCTTCAAAGTTGACCGGTTCATGAACCTAATCAATTTTACTAAGAAACACACGATAATCGTTAGATAAGTGAGATACACCATAAAAGTCTTGAATTGGATAAGCAATGGCAAGAATATTGTAATAGACTCTTTTCTTGTTCCATTGTGATTCCGGAAACTTGAGTCGTTCACTGCGACGAAGAGGAGGTATAGTTGGCTACATTTGGTTCTGATCTTGGTCCTCTTCATATGTTTCTTCATGGTTTTCTTGTAGTATTTCCACCAAGTGTTCTTGTTGTTTTTTCTTTAATAGAGTTTCATTAAAGTATCGAAATTGTGTTCATCCTCTCCTTCTTGTGTCCGGTGTGATGAATTGGTTTCTGATTCTGAAGTATCGCTACTTGTTGATTCATATGGAGAAGGAACAAAAGCCTGAGGGGATGAGACTCTTTCATTAGTAACCTTAAGATTATTCACAAGGGTACGAGTGTAAAACCGATATTTGATGAATTGGTAATGCCTTCAATCTCATCTCAATTGTTGCATTCATAATAGGCTTTTTATTTATCAAACTTGACTTCTCGTCAGACAATGACGCTTCTTGTTTGAGGATGATAACATTTGAAGCCCTTTTGAGTAATGGAATATCCAATGAATAAGCATTTAATGCTTTTTGGATCTAGTTTATCTCTTTGTCCTTCACCTACAAGAACATAGCAAACACAACCAAAAACCCTTAGATGATCAATCTCAGGCTTTGTGTTATTTAGTACCTCATACGGTGAGACGATTGATCAAGTGGCAAGCACTTAATGACTGCACTGATGACTGCATCTCCCCAATATTGTTTTGGTATATTCTTGTACACCATCATTGTTCTTACAACTTCCATGAGATGTCTACTCTTGCGTTGTGCTACTCCATTTTGTTGAGAAGTGTAAGCACATGATGTTTGGTGGACAATTCCATGTTGCTCAAGGTATTGGTTGAATTGTTTGCTTGTGTATTCCCCACAATTATCTGTGCAAAAAATCTTAATTTTAGCATTGTATTGGTTAGAAACAAAGCTGTGAAACTTCATAAACATGCTAAATACGGAATCTTTAGATGTTAGAAGGTAAATCCATGTAAATTTTAATTTTTCATCTATGAATGTCACAAAATATTTTTTGTTATCCCGAGTAAGACATAGAGACGTCCAAACATCATAGTGGATCAATTCGAAGCAGTTATTATGCTTAGTGTCTGAATCCAGAAACACTGATCTACAATGTTTCCCTAGAATACATGCTTCGCATTTCTCATGATCATACTTGATATTGGGAAATAACAAACTAAGTGCTTTCTGATGTGGATGACCCAGTCTAGCATGCCATATTGAACAAAAAGCTTTATTTGATGCATAATTGAAACCAAAAGATGGATAATTTGCTGAATCAAAGAACTCCGAGATGTAGAGGCCATTTCTGAGTGAACCTCCTCCAATGAGCTTCCTTGTCTTAATATCCTGAATCTAAAACTTGTTAGATTCAAAGCAAACTAAACAATCAAGATCATTAGCTAGTTTGTGAACTGATATTAGATTATTTGAGAAAGTTGGAACATAAAGAGCTGATGTTGATTTGTTGAATAACTTTAGGTTCCCTATACCTTTAATTGGTATTTCTTGACCATTAGCTATTGTAATAGAACCAAAATAAGCTCTGGTATCATTATTAGCTCTTTTTTATTTATCATATGATTAGTTGCTCCAGAATC
>CM071869.1:20638373-20656000 GCA_036759665.1 Gynandropsis gynandra | reverse complement strand
CTCAGATAGAGAATAGATAAACTAAAACGAGAAGATGCATTCAAAGATAAATAGAAAGTGGTTCCGGGATAGCCAAGGGCTAATCCCTTCTCCTAGAACAAAAAAACTACTCGCTCATGTGTCTGTAAAGAAACATAAACGAAATCGAAAGTCTAAGGAACATGAAAACCAAGCGAAACCGAAGTGTCGGGTTGATCTCCAATGCTCCTTGCTTGCCTCCTCGCAAGAATTCTTCTCCAATCACGGACTGAATGAATTGTGTCTTCTAATGTCGTCTTCTGGCCTCTTTTCTGCCTCCTAAGTCGGTCCAAGTGTTGCCTTAATCCCCCCCACGAGTTCCCTTTTATTTTAAGTTAATTTTACTTAACTTAGCTGGTTTCTCGGGTCGCGACCCGCTCGGGCGCTCCTTGTGCCCGCTCGGGTGCGGCTAGGTCAGGTCGCCTCGTTCATGGTCTGCAAGGGATGCGTGATCGGGCATGATGTCCGCCCGCTCGGGTATAAGGCAGCTGGTCGGGCATTTCCTTGCCCAAGTCGTGCGTGACTTGCGCACAAAATTTGCCGTAGCTTTTGCCTGATCGTGCATGAGTTGTGTCGGACCGGGTGGAGGCTCTTCATGCTAAATCTCGTCCCGTTTGTCCCGTGATGATCCACGAAGTTGCTCCTTACCTCCGTGCATGTCCTTTAGCTCCAAAATAATCCAAATACGCATAAAAACCTGTAAGAACATGAAAATACGAAAACAAGTAAAACGGAAACGGAATCATACGTAAAGCAACACATATATATAAAAAACATCCCTAAAATCGTGCAAGAAATACGTATGAAAACGAGATGATCAGGTTACTGTGATGCAGATTGGGCAGGAGATAGGATTGATCGGAAGTCTACTACGGGTGTTTGTACATTTGTTGGTGGCAATTTGGTCACTTGGAAGACAAAGAAACAGAAGGTGGTTTCATGTTCAAGTGCAGAAGCAGAATACAGGGCCATGAGAAAGCTCACCAATGAATTGACTTGGCTCAAGATATGAATGATATTAGGATATTATTGTATTAAGGGTATTATTGTAATTTACTATTCCCTAATTAGGTTAAATCCTTAACCTCTTGTACATATAGTCATTTAAGGCTTTTGAGTAATACAATTCGAAATTATCATTCACATGGTATCAGAGCGGAAATCGTCTCACGACGTAACCCTAGCCGCCTACCTTCTTTTTCGGCCACCCCAGCCGCCGCACCCTACTGGTCTAGCCGCCGCACTCTACCTCTTTCTCCGCCATTGCTCCGACGTTTCACCCCCTCGGTTTAGCTGCCGTTCCGTCGCCTCACCAGCACGGAATTATATCGATTCGCCTTGCCCCGTCGATCCGGATCTCTAGCGCCGCGTCGCCCCAACCGTCCGCACCATTCTCGCGCCGCGTCTTGCCTCAATCGTTTCCTGATTTCTCGCGCCGCGTCTTGCCTCAACCGTTTGCTGATTTCTCGCGCCGCGTCCTGCATCCATGTCGCACATCTCGGAGCCGTCGAATCGCACCGAGTCTGTGAGCATGTTCGATCCGCAACATCCACAGAAACTCCTCTTCGCTTGCAACATGTCAAGTGTTACAAAACTCACTCCGACGAATTACCTCACTTGGAGCGTCCAAATCCGTTCACTCCTCGAAGGCTACAATCTCGAGTGCTTCATCACCGAAGACTCCATTGTGCCGCCAGCCATGACTCACATCGATGGAATTCAGCAATCCAATCCCACCTTCAGCCCGTGGAAACACCAGGACCGATTGCTCTTCAGTTCCATGCTCGGCGCACTCTCCCTCCCGCGCCAACTGGTCATCGCTCGAGCCACTTCCGTTCGAGACGCTTGGCGAACCCTAGCCAACATCTATGGAAAAGCCTCACGTGGTCATGTCAAACAACTACGAGATCAAATCAAACGTTGTGCCAAAGGATCTCAATCAGTGGAAGAATACCTACGGTTCATCACCATCAAAACGGACGAACTCTCACTCCTCGGGAAACCGATGGATCACGAGGATGTTCTTGAAGCCATCCTTGATGGACTGCCGGAGGAGTACAAACCTGTGGCTGATGTGATCAATGCAAAAGACACCGCAATCTCCATTGAAGAACTGCACAAAAAACTCCTCAATCATGAGGCAAAATTGGCCGTGGAACTCCCTCCGCTAGCCACTGCCCTACCGGTCACTGCTCACCTTGCCGCTGCCCGTCCTAAACCACGAAACCCTAATTCTCAATGGAGTCACAACAATAACAGGAGCTCCACGGGAGGTTACCGAGGCCGATACCAAGCTTGCGGAACTCAAGGACACAGGGCGAAGTTCTGCAACCAATTCTGACTCATATGCATGAACTCGTCATCGGATCCGATTCAACAACGGTGGACACCCCTCAACGTCCGTGGCCGCCTGCTGCACACGTTGCTACGTATCCTACATATGATACCTCGAGTTGGCTTCTTGACAGTGGTGCCTCACATCACATCACTTCCGACTTGCAGAACCTGTCACTCCACAGTCCGTATCAAGGAGGCGAGGAAGTCACCATAGTCGATGGATCCGGACAGCCCATCACTCATTCGGGTTCTTTTTCGCTATCCTTACCAAATCGTTCACTATTACTTGATAGTGTGCTTTGTGTTCCCTCAATGCACAAGAATTTGGTCTCGGTTCATCGTTTATGCAAGTCTAATGGTGTTTCCGTTGAATTTTTTCCTCATATGTTTCAGGTGAAGGATCTAATTACAGGGGCGCCGGTTCTTCAAGGAAACACTAAGGATGGAGTTTATGTGTGGCCGTCCCCTACCACCAATACGTCACCCACCGTTGCCTTCTCCAGCCTTAAGCCCACCGTTTCCACTTGGCATTCACGTCTAGGACATCCGTCACTGCCCATCCTCAAACACGCCTTGTCCAAGGTTCACATTCCGCTAGTTCGAGAGTCTATCGTTTCTCCGTGCAATTCTTGTCTTAGTAATAAGAGTCACAAACTTCCGTTTCATGAGTCATCTATTGTTTCTTCTCGTCCACTTGAATTTATTTTCTCGGATTTATGGACATCTCCTATTATTTCAACGGATGGTTTCAAGTATTATGTTCTTTTTGTAGATCATTTTACGCGTTATTCTTGGCTTTATCCGCTCAAACAAAAAATCACAAGTTCGAGCAACTTTTATTGCTTTTAAATCTCTTGTTGAAACCAAGTTTAACACTAAAATCGTCAATCTTTACACCGATAATGGTGGGGAATACATAGCCCTTCGTTCTTTTCTTTCAGAGAATGACATCTCACACTACACAACCCCTCCACACACCCCGAGCATAATGGGATATCCGAACGCCGACATCGTCACATTGTCGAGACCGGATTATCTCTTCTTATGCACGCCTCCCTACCACTACTCTATTGGTCCTTCGCCTTCACAGCCGCGGTTTATCTTATAAACCGAATGCCAACTCCTCTCCTCTCCTATGCCTCACACTACGAAACCCTCTTCCAAACACCACCGAACCTTCATAAACTTAAAATCTTTAGCTGTTTGTGCTACCCTTGGCTACGTCCTTATGCTTCTCACAAACTCGACCCTAGATCCGCTCCTTGTGTCTTCCTTGGCTACTCCAACACCCAAAGTGCGTAACTTTGTCTTGATCTATCCAAACTCCGTGTCTTTGTCTCTCGTCACGTTGTCTTTCATGAATCCGTATTTCTCTTTGCTAACCTTTCCAAATACGTCACCCATCCTGACATACCCGTCGCCTCCCCATCCTCTCATGGTCCTTCTCTATCACCCATCCAGCCCTTTACCTTGTCACACGCTCCATCTCCTCCACCGCAGACACGGACACTAGCCACGCTGCGGACTCTTCTCCTTCCCCCACTCCAGCATCGCCCTCGGACGCGGCCCGTGCTCCTACCGTTGTGGAACCAGCCACTCCAAACGTGCATCCAATGGTGACCCGCAGCAAGGCCAATGTCATTCGATCTAATCCTCCGTTTGCGAATGTGTGTACAGGTTCTCTTGACGAAATCGAACCCGCAACAGCAACACAAGCTCTCCGCAACACCAAATGGAGACAAGCCATGAGTGATGAATTCAATGCCCTTCTACGCAACAAGACATGGGAACTCGTATCTCCTCAAACCGCAGGCAAAGTTGTTGGATGCAAATGGGTTTTCCGTATCAAACGAAACCCCGATGGTCAAATTGATCGCTACAAGGCTCGCTTGGTTGCTAAAGGTTTTCATCAACGTCCGGGAGTGGATTTTCACGAGACTTTCAGTCCCGTGGTCAAGCCCGCTACCATCCGCACCGTGCTTAGCCTTGCGGTCTCCAACGGATGGCATATAAATCAGCTTGATGTCAACAATGCCTTCCTTCAAGGCAAACTCACAGAAGATGTATACATGGAGCAACCACCTGGATTTATTGACAAGGATCACCCTCTTCACTGTTGCAAACTCCGGAAAGCTATCTATGGTCTCAAGCAAGCACCTCGTGCATGGTACTCTGAATTACAGACCTTTTTGCTTGGCAATGGCTTCAAGAATTCTCTTGCGGACACTTCACTCTTTGTATTCAACACGCCAACCACGAAGCTCTATGTTCTCATCTATGTCCATGATATGATCATCACGGGCTCTTCCTCCACTCACATTCAGACCTTCATCAAGTTGTTGGCATCTCGGTTCTCCATTAAAGATCTTGGTGCTCTCACCTTCTTTCTAGGAATTGAAGCCACGAGGACATCACAGGGTCTCCACTTGTCGCAGCGGAAGTATATCACGGATCTTCTCATTCGGACCAACATGAATGAGGCGAAGCCTGTCTCTACACCATTGCCATCGACCTCACGGCTCACCATTTCCTCGGGCTCACCACTTTCCGACCCAACCGAATTCCGACAAGTCATTGGGAGCCTACAATATCTTCCCTTCACGCGTCCGGACATGAGCTATACTGTCAACAAATTGTCTCAATTCATGCATCAACCACGGATGAGCATTGGCTATGCGCTAAACGTGTGCTTCGTTATCTTGCTGGCTCTCGTGCTCAAGGTATCTTTCTTGCAGCTCAAAACACTTTGTCTCTTCAAGCTTTCAGCGATGCGGATTGGGCTGGAGACTCATCTGACTTCAAATCCACGGGAGCATATATTGTTTATCTTGGCAAGCATCTGATATCGTGGTCCTCCAAGAAACAAACTGGCCACTAACGATCATCCACCGAGGCAGAATATCGGTCCGTTGCCAACACCTTGGCCGAAATTTGTTGGCTAGGCAATCTTCTCATGGAACTTGGTGTTACCCTCACGTCGGCTCCAACTATTTATTATGACAATATTGGAGCTACTTATCTCAGAGCCAATCCGGTTTTTCACTCCCGTATGAAGCACCTTGCACTTGATTACTTCTTTGTCCGTGGCCAAATTGAAGTTGGTACTCTTCGAGTCTCTCACGTGCACTCCAAAGACCAACTCGTCGAAATCCTCACCAAACCTCTAGCGCGGTTACAGTTCCACGAGTTGTGTTCCAAGATTGGAATCACCTCGGGTGATTCATCTTGCTGGGACGTATGAAGGATATTAGGATATTATTGTATTAAGGGTATTATTGTAATTTTCTATTCCTAATTAGGTTAAATCCTTAACCTCTTGTACATATAGTCGTTTAAGGCTTTTGAGTAATACAATTCGAAATTATCATTCACACAAGACTCTTCTCGAGGACTTTGGAATCGAGCACGATTTTCCTATTATCTTTCATTGTGACAACCAAGCAGCAATACACATTGCTAGTAACTTAGTATTCCATGAGCGGACCAAGCACATCGAGTGAGGATCAACTCGTAGATATCTTTACCAAAGGTGCAAGTATCAAGGTTTGCAATCACATTTGTGAAAAACTTGGACTTGTGGACTTAACTCTTCCTCATTGATCAAATGCCCCCCTGGCACATTAGATCATACTCTTTTTCTCTCAATGTGGTTTTGTCCCACGTGGTTTTCCACATTGAGGTTTTTATTGAGGTGATACTAATGAGCTCTTTCTTCCAAGCTTAGACTTTTCGGGTGATTCCAAAGTCTAAACTTGAGGGGGGTGTTGATCAAAGGAAATATTCAAGGACATTTGAGCAATAATTCAATAAGTATGGATTTATTCTTAATCATACTTATTAGAATAATTCAACAATCAAATCTATAAAAGGAAGTCAAAGTAAAAGGTTCCAAGAACAAGGTAGGTCACTTTCACACCTAGGAGACCGTTTTCACATCTAGGAGACCGTTCACACCTAGGAGAACGTTTTGACATTGTTTTCTCTATATATAGTGGCATCTCTTGTAACACAAAAATCAATTAAGAAACAACTTTCTCTCATATCCTCTCTAATTTTTCTCCATTCTACAACAAAGATGGAGTTCAATCCATCTTAAAACTACTTCACATTCAGATCTTATTTTCTTATTTTTCAATCTATTCTCTAAAATCTTACAAATTGTTCCTTGCGTGATTTGTTGGTTAAAGAAGCTCATTGTGGCGGATTAATGGGCCACTTTGGAGTGGCCAAGACCTTGTCTATTTTACAGGAACATTTCTATTGGCCGCACTTGAATAGAGACGTCGAAAGAGAATACCCGAGATGCATTGTTTGTAGGAAAGCGAAGTCTCGACTTCAACCCCACGGTTTGTATACTCCTTTGCCCATTCCTAGTCATTCTTGGGTAGATTTTTCTACGGATTTTGTGCTTGGTTTGCCTAGGACTACGACTGGCCGAGATTCAGTTTTTGTGGTGGTTGATAGGATTTCAAAGATGGCTCTCTTCATTGCTTGTAGCAAAACCGATGATGCTTCGCATGTAGTTTCTTTGTTCTTTAAAGAGGTTGTTCGTTTGCATGGAATGCCTAGGACCATAGTTTATGATCATGATGTGAAATTCTTAAGCTATTTTTGGAAGACTTTGTGGTATAAGGTTGGAACCAAACTTTTGTTTTCAACAACATGTAACCCTCAAACCGATGGTCAAACCGAAGTTGTTAATCGAACTCTTTCCACTTTGCTTCGTTATTTGGTTAAGAAGAATCTGAAGTCTTGGGAAGAATGTTTGCCTCACATTGAATTTGCTTACAATAGAACTGTGCATTCGGCTACTAAGTTCTCCCATTTTAGATCGTTTATGGTTTTAATCCGTCGCTTTGGATTCGTCACCTTAACCGTTTGATGAGTTTGGTAATCTTGATGGGAAGAAAAAGGCTGAGTTTGTGAAGCAGATTCTACATATTGAGGAAAAGACCAAGAAGTATGTGAAGCAAGAGAAGAATAGAAGAAAGGAAATCGTTTTCGAACCCGGTGACATGGTTTCCGAAACAAAGAAAATCAAAGCTGATGCCGAGAGCAATTGGTCCATTCAAAGTTCTCAAAAAGATCAACAACAATGCATATCAAATCGATCTTCCAAGTGAGCATCAAATCAGTTCTACTTTCAATGTTTCTGATCGATCTCTTTGTGATGCATATGATCCAGATTTGAGGACAAATCGTTTTCAAGAAGAGGAGTATGATGAGGACATCGGAGACATTTCTCCACTAGCTGAACCGGAGCAAGGACGTGAAGAGGAGAGCCAAATCGAGTTCGTCGGACAGATCACAACAGCGAGAGCATGCAGATTGCGAACCGAGGTCCACAGCATGCTCATGAGCGGGTTTCGGGCTGAAATGTAAACAAACCAAGATGGAAATGTTTATACACCTTCTAGGGTTTTAATCCATCTCATTCAAGCCCAAATGAAGCCCATTTTAAGTCTTTGGAGAGCTTGGACGAATTCTGATCAGAATTCAAAGAGTTTCTTCCAAGATGACCTTCAAACTTCTCTTTTTAGCATTTATCTTTGAACTAGTTCATGTGTGAACTCTTTGTTGCTAGTTTCTTTGTCTTATAACCCTTTTTAAGCCATCCTAAGTGTAGGAGAACAACATATTTCGTTTTTATTTCAGAGGTTTTCTCTTTAGTTCTTCTAGAACTAGTTTTCAACTCCTTTGGGATTGTCATTCTGCTGGAATCGTGTTTCGACTTATCATTCGTTGCTTCTTACTACGATTGAGCGTGTTCGATTGCCTTACGTTCTTAAATCAGGTTCTATCGGGGTCTAAAACCGTTCTTTTCGAACGTGGGTTTAGGTTCTTATGAGATAGCGTGTTGTTTAAGGGTTTAGGGATCCCGTCACCGCCTAATATGGTTTTCTAACGATCTAGGATCACATCATCCCCCCAGACTTGAATTGAGCTGCATCCACAACGTGAAGCTCCGATGGAGGATAGGAAGGTGAAGTCACGGTTGCAGGTGTTCTTCTTTTTATGTTTTTTTATATTTTCTATTTTTGATGTTTTTCAAAATAAACCAAGTCCGAAGTACGAAATAAATGAAAAAAAAATGCTGAGTTGCCTCCCAGAAAACGCTTGTTTAACGTCGTTAAGCTTGACGTCTCCATGCTTCATGTGCGTGCGATGGTAGATCGAATAGGAGAATGAGTTTCCACTTTCAATAGATGGAGCGGCTTGATGTAGCTTAAGGTGTTGCCTATTTTCCGTGAACGTTTCGCTTGAATCGCTCCATAGTTCTACCTCTCAATTGAAGAAGGTTTCTCGTACGTGTAACGGACCAGCCCAATGGGAATGTAATCTGCCCGTGAAAGAATTAAAACGAGAGTCACAAAGTAGAACAAGATCACCTTGCCGAAAGTCACAAGGTATGGTGTTTGTATCGTGCCATCGTTAAGCTCGATTGCTTTTCTCATTCCGCATTGCCTTCGCAGCTCCTTTCTCTTCCAAACTTTGGTGCAGCCTCTTTTGATAGTCGATGCAGGTTTCGCGGTTGTCCTCTTTAGGAATCCAGCGTATGCATGTTGAAGGGCTCACTCTCCTACGCTTCTTGAGACAAATTGATGGTTTTCGCGTCTCATGCTGATTTGAGAAATGAAGAGGTTCAAGCTCAAGCTTAGACGCCTTCTCTACCCCAAAATCAGTGAGTGTTTCGCATGGCGTCTTCTCATGTGGGGCATCTTGCAGTGCCTCAATGGCACTCACGAATTTTGTGTAGACCTTGGCTCCTTCATCGGTAAGTCCTGCAGCATTGTAAACTTGTGTTAGACAACTTTCAAAAGGATCGAAAATACTTATGTGATCAAACGTGTCATTCGCCGACTTGTCCAGCACATCAACTTTATAGCATGACTCCTTAGGGCTGGACAAATGGAATACAATCTTCTCATCATCGACACGTAGAGAGAGCTTCCCTTGTCGTACATCTATCTTGACACCTGCAGTAGCTAAAAATGGTCTACCAAGAATAATAGGTACGTTAGCATCTTCCTCGATATCAAGTACAACAAAATCAGTAGGAATGCAAATACTACCTACCTTGGAGGGAAATGTTTTCAACAACTCCCACCGAATACCTTACCGAACGATCCGCGAGCCGTAGACACATCTTGATAGGCTTGATATTCCCGAATTTCACCCGCTCATAAGCCGAATGTGTTGAAATGAGCTTAATATGCTCATAATAGGGTCTTGGACGAAATTAATATGAAGAGAACACCACATTGATGAGTTTGATGAGTTCTAGAGTCAAACAACACTTATTTCCTCTCTCTTGTAACTCTACACTTCATTTACTTTCAT
This sequence comes from Gynandropsis gynandra, assembly GCA_036759665.1. Classification (NCBI taxonomy): domain Eukaryota; kingdom Viridiplantae; phylum Streptophyta; class Magnoliopsida; order Brassicales; family Cleomaceae; genus Gynandropsis; species Gynandropsis gynandra. Next base: position 20,646,304 of record CM071869.1, on the reverse strand, counting down.
TCTCTATGCAAGCACTCTATTTATTGCTTCTAATCTCTTATAAATATGTAACCTCTTGTGAATAATAATAATAATACAATATAGAATGGAAATAATCTTAGCCTTATTCTCTCTTATTCTCATTCTATTTTCTCCTATTCTCATACTATTCTCTTGTATTATTCTTGTTTTCTACATGGTATCAGAGCTTTTTTGATCTTTTGGGCACGATTCTTAAAATTTTTGAACTTTTTGGCTCTAGTTCATCGAACGTTTTTTTGCGTCGATTGAATCCAGAATTTGTTCAAACCTTCTGAATTTGTTCAAACTTTCTGTTATATCCTTTATTTCACCAATAAACAAATTTGTTCCCTTTCTCTTGTTTATCATGTCAACCGTGAATCTAAGACCAATTTCCGTTGTTTTCAATGGAAAAACTATTTGAATTGGTCTCGGGTGGCAAAAACAAATCTTGGAGGCAAAGGCTTGTGGAAATATTTCCTGGAGTCTCCTCAACCCAATGGAAAAGCTGTGGCAAGTGATTCTGCTGAAAAGGTAGAACAAGATGTCATGAATGCTTTGGGAGTACTTCAAAGTTCTCTTGCTCCTCATATCCTCGAAGCATACAATCACAAAGAGACTCCAAAAGTACTTTGGGATGAGCTGAAACAAGTATATGGAAATTCATCAAACCTTACAAGAGTTTATGAAATCAAACATGCTCTCAATTATCTCCAACAAGTTGGCAAGGAGTTCAATCAACATATCGCAGATTTTAACAGCCTCAAGGCTGAGATAAGAGAGTTGCGCTCATTCACAATGGATCCTGTGGAGGTTTGCTACACGTGATGAAGAAGATGACGTGTTTGAGCTTCTTCTAACATTGGACCAATCCTATAATGATCTCATCAATCATATCCTCCGACAGAATCCACTTCCCAAATTTTCTGAAGTTTGCATGCTGGTAAAAAAGGAAGAAGGATCTAATCGGCTCTTCCAAGGCTCAGAAAGTGATGTTGCTCACGTTAGTCGAGCAAACCAGCGCTACGAGAAGAAACCAATGTGGTGTGAGCATTACAAGAAGAAGGGTCAATCCAAGGAAAAGTGTTGGATTCTCCATCCCCATTTGAAACCATCTCAACCAAGGGATAACTACTAGCCAAAAGAAGCTGCTCATAGTGCTTCCAACACTAACTCTGTTTTGCAGGATCAAATCAATGAGATACTTCAAACTCTTTAAAGTTCGGGGCTAACCTCAAACACTTTCGGCAATTTCGGTAACGTCTCTCTTACTAAGAGCCCTAACAATTATATGAGTTGATTCTGGAGCAACTAATCATATGATCAATCAAAAAGAGCTAGTAAATGATATTAGACATTATTTTGGTTCTGTTACAATAGCTAATGGTCAAGGAATACCAATTAAAAGTATAGGGAACCTAAAGTTATTCAACAAATCAACATCAGCTCTTTATGTTCCAAATTTCTCAAATAATCTAATATCAGTTCACAAACTAGCTAATGATCTTGATAGTTTAGTTTGCTTTGAATCTAACAAGTTTTGGATTCATGATATTAGGACAAGGAAGCTCATTGGAGGAGGTTCACTCAAGAATGGCCTCTACATCTTGGAGTTCTTTGATACAGCAAATTATCCATCTTTTGATTTCAATTATGCGTCAAATAAAGCTTTGTGTTCAATGTGGCATGCTAGACTTGGTCATCCACATCAGAAAGCACTTAGTTTGTTATTTCCTAAAATTAATTATGATCATGAGAAACATGGTAGATCAGTGTTTCCGGATTCAGACACTAAGTATAATGATTGCTTCAAATTGATCCACTCTGATGTTTGGACGTCTCCATGTCTTACTCGGGATAACAAAATATATTTTGTGACATTCATAGATGAAAAATCAGAATTTACATGGATTTACCTTCTAACATATAAAGATTCTGTATTTAGCATGGTTATGAAGTTTCACAGCTTTGTTTCTAACCAATATAATGCTAAAATTAAGATTTTTCGCACAGATAATGGTGGGGAATACACAAGCAAACAATTCAACCAATACCTTGAGCAACATGGAATTGTCCACCAAACATCATGTCCACCAAAACGCAAGAATAGACATCTCATGAAAGTTGCACGAACATTGATGGTATACAAGAATATACCAAAACAATATTAGGGAGATGCAGTCATCACTACTTGCCACTTGATCAATCGTCTACCCACCAAGTGCCTAGGCGATATCTCACCGTAGGAGGTACTAAATAACACAAAGCCTGAGATTGATCATCTAAAGGTTTTTGGTTGTGTTTGCTATGTTCTTGTAGGTTAAGGACAAAGAGATAAACTTGATCCAAAAAGCATCAAATGTTTATTCATTGGATATTCCATTACTCAAAAGGGCTTCAAATGTTATCATCCTCAAACAAGAAGAGTCATTGTCTCTCGAGAAGTCAAGTTTGATGAAGAAAAATCTTATTATGAACGCAACAATTGGGATGAGCTTGAAGGCCTTATCGATTCATCAAATATCGGTTTGACACTTGGTACCGTTGTGAATAATCTTAACGTTACTAAAGAAAGAGTCTCATCCCCTCAGGTTGTTGTTCCTTCTTCATATGAATCAACGAGTAGAGATGTCTCGGAATCAGAAACCAATTCATCACACCACACACAAGAAGGAGAGGATGAACATAATTTCGATATTTTTAGTGAAACTCCATTGGAGGAAACACAACAAGAACACCATGAAGAAACACACGAAGAGGACCAGAATCAGAATCAAATGCAGCCAACTATACCTCCTGTTCGTCGCAGTGAACGACTCAAGTTTCCGGCATCAGAATGGAACAAGAAAAGAGTCTATTACAATAATCTTGCCATTTATTATCCAATTCAAGAATTTTATGTTGTATCTCACTTATCTAACGATTATCGTGCATTTCTTAGTAAAATTGATCGGGTTCAAGAACCAGCCAGCTTTGAAGAAGCCTTAACTCAAAAAGAATGGAGGGATGCAATGGAAGAGGAAATACATGCCTTGCAAAAGAATAACACGTGTGAATTAGTTGAACTACCAAATAACAAAACAGTCGTTGGATGCAAATGGGTCTACAAAGTCAAATACAAGAGCAATGGTGATATCGAGAGATACAAAGCACGACTAGTAGCAAAAGGGTTTACACAAACCTATAGAGAAGATTACACATAAACGTTTGCCTGTAGCAAAACATCATACGGTTCGTATTATACTTTCTGTCGCTACTAACTTGTGTTGGAACCTTTGGTAGATGGATGTCAAAAATGCATTCCTCCAAGGAGATTTGGATGAAGAAGTGTATATGTCTCCTCCTCCGGGACTCAATTCACCAAGTGGTAAAGTATGCAGGCTAAAAAAGGCTCTTTATTGCCTAAAACAATCACCTTGAGCTTGGTATCACAAACTCCATGATGCACTTCTAAGCTATGGTTTCCTACGAAGTGAATGTGATCACTCCCTGTTTTCAATTCAGGGGGAAATGGGTATTATCGTTCTCTTAGTATACATTGATGATATTATCATCACAGGTAACGATGTGCATGGAATTGAAAACACCAAGTTGTTTCTTAAAACTACTTTTGATATTAAAGACTTAGGTGAACGTAAGTACTTTCTAGGAATAGAAGTTGCTCGTACCTCTAATGGGTTGTTATTGTCTCAAAGGAAGTACACTCTTGACTTGCTACAAGAAACAGGAAAAATTGGAGCTAAACCTGCAAAAACTCCAATTGAAGAAAAGTACAAGGATCGTGGTGAAGGAGAACCGTTCAATGATATTGGAAGATATTTACGTGTAGTAGGTAAGCTAATATATCTCACAATCACACAATGTGAGTTGTGTTTTCTTGTGATTCAGGTTAGCCAACAAATGCACTCTCCCACTATTCAAGATTGGAATATAGTCGAAAGAATGTTGAGGTACCTAAAAGGATCACTGGGTAAAGCCATTCACATGGAGCAAAATGGACACACAAACATAGCAGGATATTGTGATGCGGATTGGAGTGGTGATCGAAATGATAGGAAATCTACAACCGGGTTTTGTACCTTTGTTGGGGGCAACCTTGTCACATGGAGAAGCAAGAAACAATCCGTGGTGGCTCGATCAAGCGCATAAGTAGAATATCGCGCTATGGCAAGCACCACCTGCGAACTGATGTGGATAAAGGCATTGCTACAAGATATCGGAGTCTCCTCAAATCATTCAATTCCTCTTCACTGTGATATCAAGCCACGATACATATCTCAGTCTACTCGATTTTACACGAGACAACCAACCACATCAAGGTCGATTGCCACTTCATGCGGGAAAAGATTAAGCATGTCATCATCAACACTTACTATACTTCAAGCGAGGATCATCTCGCTGATATTTTCACCAAAGCTACAAATGAGAAAATCAACAAGAAGCTTCAGCTACAACTTGGGCTACTAGACATTCACCAACCATTGTCAAATGGCAAGCTCGACCAATCCCATCATGGTGTGTGAGTGTACTCTATTTCCCTTCTCCGAGTTTTGTCCCAGTGGGTTTTATCGGGAAGGTTTTTAACGAGGCACCTCACCATGATTCGTCTTGATTGTGTCGAGCTTGAGGGGGAATGTTGAAATGAGCTCAATATGATCATAATAGGGTCTTGGACGAAATTAACATGAAGAGAAGATCACATTGATGAGTTTGATGAGTTCTAGAGTCAAACAGCACTTATTTATTCTCTCTTGTAACTCTACACTTCATTTACTCTCTTTCTCCATGCAAGCACTCTATTTATTGCTTGTAATGTCCTATAACTATGTAACCTCTTGTGAATAAGAATACAATACCGAATTGAAATATTCTTAGCCTTATTTTCTCTTATTCTCATTCTATTCGCTCCTATTCAAATGGAGAATAGAATGTGGCATTTATGCTCACGCTTGCTCCCAAATCGCACAAAGCTTTGTCAACGTCAGTGTCTCCTATGGTGTATGGGATGGAGAAGCTCCCGAGGTCCTTCAACTTTGTGACAGCTTGTTTTGGAGAATTGCGTTGCATTCCTCGGTGAGTACTACTGTCTCACTCTCTTTGATGCGCTTCTCCTTGGAAAGAAACTCCTTAAGATAATTTGCTCGATTAGGCATCTTGTGGAGGGCTTCCACGAATGGCACGTTGATGTCGAGTTGTTTAAGGCAACAAGAATTTGGTCACACTCTCTCCATTCTTGCTGCTCACCAAACGTCCAGGAAATGGTACAGGAGGTTCGTACGCCGGCGGGGCAACATATGGCTTCTCTAAATCAGGCGCATACCCTTCCATGATTGCAATTCTTCCCTCTCTTTTATTCACTGAATGTCCAGCAACGTTCTCTTGCGCCTTGGAGGGTGGATTCTTGATCATATCCTCGACGCACAAAGCGATGGCATTTACGTGCTCTCTCGGGTTAAGATCCGGCTTTCCGGATAGCATCCGGGACTTCGAGAGGATGATGTAGCATGTTGTGCAATGAATTTTTCTAGCATCTTCACATGATTGCTCAATGAATCCATTTAAGTTTTAAGCTCGTTTATCGCAGTCCCCATTTCCTCGTTTAATTTAGCTTGCGTCGAATGTTGCTGCCTTTGTTCCTTGATGAACTCAAGTATCACCACCTCAAGGCTTGACGAAGGGGCTTGAGGAGGTTGAGGAGCTTGCTGGAGTGACTGCGGTTGTTGATATTGTTGCTGCCTTTGCTGAAAACCAGAAAATTTCACCGGTTATGTCGTGCAATACGAGAGATTCAGGTGGTTTCTCCAATTCGGGTTGTATGTGTTCCCGAATTGAGTATTGCCTTGCTGTTGGGCGTAGCTCACTTGGTCCATGCCTTCTTGCATTGTGCATTGGTAAGCCATATGATCCGTCTCTCAACACTTTGCACAATAGATGGCATTCACCACATTGCCCATCACGCTTCTTTGAACAACTTCGTAATGACCTCGTGTCTTGTTTGGCATACTTCTTGGTGTCGACCACATGCTGTGGTTCATGGCAAGATTGTCGATAAGCTCGTATGCCTCTTCAACGCTTAAGTCCATGAATTATCCTCGAGCAGCGTTGTCTAATGTCGTTCTATGCTCATACGTGATCCCATTGTAGAATGTTTGGATCACGTACCGCTGCACTAAACCATGATGAGGATATAGTTGTAAAAGGTACTTGAATCTTCCCCATGCCTCAAATAATGTCTCTCCCTCTCGACTTCTAAACATTGTGATTTCTCCTCGCATTTGGATCATTTTGCTTGGAGGGAAGAACTGTGATAGGAATGTCGTGCAAAGCTGGTCCCATGTAGTGATCGAACCAGCGGGAAGAGATTGTAGCCATGTCTTCGTTCGTCTCCCAATGGACAAGGTGAAGAGACACAGCAAGATCGCATCTTCCGAGACTCCATGAATTTTGAACGTGCTGGAAAGTTCTAGGAAGTCTTGTAGATGTTGAGGAGGGTCTTCGTGATTTCCACCCATAAACTGTTTTTGGTATAACATGTTGATCATCGCGGGCTTGATCTCAAATTGTTCCCTCGCAACAGCGGGCGTCCTTATTGCAGTTTGGACGTTGCTCATGTTCGGCACCACGTAATCACGGAGACGACATGGTGGAGGAGCCTGTTGCTGCTGTAATTGCACCGCATTACCAACGGGTAATTATGGCTATCCATGACCATCCAATACATCATTTTGATTGTTCATCGTTTTTGGATTGGTCGTGTCTACTCTTTGTTCTCCATTGCCTTTCACTCGTTTATTAATCGTTCTCTCAATCTCGGGGTCGATTCGATGCAAATTCCAATTACCTAGAAATCGGGTAATGCACCTACGAAAGACAAGTAAAAGGAATTAGTAGAAAGAAATGAAAATCAAAAGAAAAATAAAAGAAAACAAAACACGTATGATTCTAAATCTGAATCCTAAACGTGTTGACAATTAATCCCCGGCGACGGCGCCAAAAACTTGATGCGTGTCAAGTTAAACAAGTTAACCTAAACTACCCGCAAGTGCACGACACGAGTGTAGTAATTAAGGTGTCGATCCCACAATGACTAATGTAACACGGTTTAAGAATCAAACTCAAATCAATACTTGCTGCAATGAAATAAGGATTATGATATGCAAATACAAATATGCAGTGGAATGGTGAGTTCTAAACAAAGAGACAAACGTTCTAAAATCTAGTTTTCACCGCATATCCTCTGAAACCTATCTCCAATCTATCTAATCGTGCATTCTCTATCAAGATATCTAAGGCGGATGATCCTAACTGACGTGTGGAAACGCGAGTTATAATTAACCTAGTCCACTTCACCGCAAGTATACGGATCTTGTAGTACCAGGGTCGATCTCAGGGACTAATACAGCTAAACTAAGAACAAAACTAAACTAGGAAGAAAGGTGATATGAGGGGATATGGTTCTAATGCCTAAATCTATAACCTAATGGAGACAACGAAACGAAGGTAAAGATGAACTAGATATGATGAATACTACGGGTGTACGGGATACCGAATATTGCATACATGAACGACTAAAGATCATAGATCTACAACCATCTCTTGACGACGGAAAATTCGTGCTCTATTGTCGAGGAGTGATTCTTCCGAGCCTAAACCTCCTAACCATGGATACATGCAACCCTGCCTTCCGACAGCCGATTAACACGTACCATGGCAGCATTAAGACCGCAATCACTATCCCTAAGTTGGCTAACCGACCGGTCAGATTCTCATTAGCCAAGACTTAATCTACTACTTAGCGAACCGGATTCGTTCCTTAACCTTCCAGCAAGGTTCGAGATCCTATGTTGTTGAGCGGTCAGCACTAACGTATGATTGATATTGCTAAGCGTAGAACCGTAAATCAAGAGTAAATAAATAAAACTAAGCATTAA
>CM071869.1:20614552-20630779 GCA_036759665.1 Gynandropsis gynandra | reverse complement strand
GGTAGTGGTCACCCGATCGTGTGGTTGAGGGGCCCGAGTCGCGTAAACTTACGGGGCAGAATGGATGGCTGAATGCCCGAGCGGGTAGTCAGAACACGCCCGATCGGGTAGTGATCACCCGATCTCCTTGTTCATGTGCCCGGTCGTGTAATCTTGCATGGACAAATCCCGTAGACTTTACCCGAGCGGGTGGAGAATAGTGCCCGGTCGGGCACCCTTGTGATCTTGATATTCCTCTTTTCCGCTCGTTGCTCGGGTGTTCCTTTGGGTTCTGGAGCTCGGTCTCGGCTCTGAGTAGATTTTCCTTCAAATCTTGTGGTTTTTAACAGGAATCCTTCATTTTGATCTCATTTAGGCCTTGTCGCCTATAAACCTGAAAACCAACAAAACGGGTGTGTGAAGCTCAAAATAGAATCGGATAGGTATGTAGACGATGTAAGAATCATGCGAAAATGATGTAAAAACCTATCCTAATAATGATACACTTTCAGTTTTATCACTAACGTGGAACCAACCCTCTCTCAAGGCATAGAAACGTGGCTAGATTGAGTCATCCCCTACTTTAATGGCCAACACCCCATCTAAACCCCATTACAAATCATGATTCGCCCGATTCAACCCTCAGTAGTTACTACCCTACTTTCGTGACCTAGTCTCTGTTGTTCTAAGCCTAATCTTCTAGGACTACTCAATCATGAGTCTTAACATCATAAACGAAATGGTAAAGTAAGGAGCATAGAAATATCAAACGAGAGATGATCCCAAATCAATTCTCGACTCCTTGTTGTATCTCCCGTCAAAGAGGGCTCTTGAATGGATCGATAGATGCTGTGTACCTTCCTAGGGTTCTCCTCTGTGTTTGCTTGTTTCTGAACTCAATTTGGGGTTCCTTTTTATACAAATTCCCCATTGGAGACATTCTAGAGAAGTTGTTATAGGCATGCCCCGCGCGAGCAAGGGAGGCAACCCACGCGAGCTTCTCATATCCTCCATGACCCGCGCGTGCTAAGGGCTAGCACGACTCGGGCAACAACTTCTGGAACACCACCCCGCTCGGGTGAAGGAAGACACCCCACACGAGCTCGTCTTGAAAATCAATCCATGCGTGCTAAGGGTTAGCACGACTTGGGCAAATGCTGCTGGACGTTCAGCTCGAGCGGGCTAAGGAAACCACCCCGTGGGGGGCCTTGTCTCCTCATTTCGTATTGTATTCCTTGCCCGTTTCATGTTCCGTTTGTTCCTTTATGATCTCCAGTGCTCGTACTTTGTCTCGTGTATGTTCTTTTGCTACGAAATTAATCAAATACGTATTAAAACCTATAAGAACATGAAAACACGGAAACAAGTAAAACAAATACAAAATCACACGTAAACATCACAACTATCATCAAAACATATGTAAAATCATGCGAAAATCGTGCACGGAAACGAGATGATCATTGTACATATTTATAGAGAAAGAATAAATGGAGAAACTAGTTGTCATAAGGCTTAAATGAGTTACGTGACATATTAGTTTAATAAATGCTTGGAGATAGTGGAGGTAGTTGGGTGAATTGATGTGTAATTAAGTAGAATTCGAACTCAATTACACAATTTGAAATATAATCTCCTGCAACGGTCATTTGACACTGAAAGGCGTGATCCGTAAGACTTTGTTTCTCAACACATGGATAGCACATGGTCCATATATGGGTAGCACATGATCCGTAAGGTGTGATCCGTAAGGTGTGATCCGTACGACTCTGTTTCTCAACACATATGATCGGCGTACGCATACATGCATAGCACATGGTCCATATAGTATGTACCAGTGTGCATATGTAAACATACGGCATGCACACGTACGCACCACACAAAGACCCTAATCAACTAGAAACCACAAACTAGATCCTTATAATGAATGATGACGATGATCGGCCCTATCCCATCGAATAAATCGGATTATCAACCTTAATTCTTTGAATCACGCCACAAATATTTATGGACAAACATTTGATAAGTCAAAATGAACATTACGAACGCAATAACTCCAAATGATAAGTTTGTTGGTTCAAAAAACAATGAGCTAAAAGTTCATGAATCATTCTTTAGGTGAAATTAAAATTCACACACCTCTATTATTTATTATTTATCGAATAGTTTTATAGGCTACAAAAGATTGACTTACATACCTGAAATTCACTAAAAACAATATGATAAGACAAGATTGTAGAGTTCTATGGAAGATTGTGTAGAATTCAATGTGATTTCGAGATTTTCCATTTATAATCAATGCAACATAAATTAGAAAATCTTCAATTTTTTACTAAGTTTAAACCGTCTCTCAACCGAATAGATTTGGCGTTGACCCGAGCTGACCATCTATTGACAAATGGTGCTCACATATGTATGGTGTGCATGGACACACATTTGTTTGATCGTTGTATGCATACTTACATAGCACATGGTCCATAGTATGTACCAGTGTGCATATGTAGACATACACCATGCACGCGTAGGCACCACACGATGATATGGTAAATGTCTACCTATTAACATGTATACACATACACGTACACATACACAACTTATTGAGCTTCTCCCCACAGAAATGCCACATTATTCCTGGACATCTCAATGAGTGGACGACGATGGTCCTAAAGTCTTTTATAAAACATAGGTTGAAGCCCCTGAGTCTATGGAAGTTTCACGCTTCGTTGACGAATTTTAGAGTTGACCAATCCATGATTACAAAGATTTTCTCCTCCTCAACCTGGATTCCTGTTTACTAATGACGAAGCCTATAAAGACTAACTTAATAGTACGAAAGTGCACTTTTTCAGGTTAGTGAATAAGGATGGTTCCTTACAATGGAAAACTTACCTATAATTTCTTAAATGCATTGTGCATTAAGTATATTAATGTACTAACTACATTCGTGATTCCAAAAGGCATAATGAGCCAGTCATATAAGCTATATTTCTTTTGAAAAATGTATTTGGTTATAACAAGCTTTTTAAGTAAATTTTCAAGAAAATATTGAGCCAAAACCGTTTTCAAGCATATGTATACTATGATTTGGTTTACCACATGACAGTTCCCTTATATTTCCCATGCGTCGTTTATTTTGCACAAGAATCAATTGTGATCCAAGGCACATATCATCAATGACATAGCCCACATCAATATGTTATCTGGAACTTACTTTTGTGTCATTAATTATGTAATCTATTGTGACAACTTAGTCTCCTCAGAATTGGATTGATAAACGGGTATGCAATCGATTGATGTTCAATACTACAAACTAGAGGAATTTCATCCAAATTGTTTTCAAGGGAAATGTCATCATAATTAAGTAAAAAGTCTCTAAAACACTCGAAATAAAACTTTTAGGTCGTAAATAATAATAAATTAGTTTTTGTAGATAAGTACCAACATCGACACACATGCCAAAAAGAACATTTTGACCTCACTTACTTTTAAAAACAAATTTGTGTTTGACCTCTCGTATATACTCTCACATATCTTTGACTTGATTTTACTTGAGACCTCACAACAATCATCAAAACTGATCATAATAGTGCTCATAAAATATGTACGAAATATAATGATCGAAATCCCCCAGATTTAAATGTTTATTGGTCCCTAAGCAAACGTAAATATGAAGTAGAATGGGACTAGATAACTGATCATCATGTTTATGTACACGATTCGTTTTACTTGTAATTTTGTATTCGTTTTACTTGTGTCCATGTTTTTATGTTCTTATATGTTACAATACGTATTTGCTTCGTTTTAGAGCTAAAGAATATAGAAGGGACAAAGTACGAGCATTGGAGATCATAACGGAGCAAATGGGACGAGAACTGGGCAAGGAATGCGATACGACATGAGGAAATAAGGCCCCCATGCGGGGTGGTTTCCTTAACCCGCTCGGGCTGAACATCCAGCACTTGTTGCCCACCTCGGACTCACCTTTAGCACTCAAGGATCAAGACTCATGATGAGCCCGTGCGGGGTGCTCTCCTTAGCCCACGCGGAGTAGTGTTCCAGTAAACAATGCTCGAGTCGTGCTCATCCATAGCGCGTGCGGGTCATGCCACAGTTAGGGAGCCCATGCGGATTGGCTATCGAGCCCGCACGGGCCATGTCCACACGGGCCATGTCCGCACGGGCCATGTCCGCAACAACTTCCCTTGAAGTTCTCCAACGAGGAATTTGTTTAAAAAGGGACCCCTAATTGAGTTGAGAAAGGAAGAAATCATAGAGGAGAACCTGAGGAGGGTAGATTGGAGCCTATCCATCATTAGAGAGAGCCCTCTTGATGGGAGACACACTAAGAGTCGGGAATTGATTCGAAATTACACTTGTTGATATTTCTATGCTTCCTTACTCTACTTATTTCGTTTATGTTGTTTCGATTCATGATTGAGTAGTAGATTTGTTCTAAGAGAAGGGATTAGCTCATGGCTATCCTGTAACCCTCTTTGAGTTACTTTTGAATTCATTTCCCCATTTTGCTTATCTATTCTTTGTTTGAGCACTTAATGTCTTGTGTTTACAAAGGCCACGTAGATGCATGTATTTGGGATTAGGAGAAGGACCAGAAAGAGAATTCTAGTCCTAGAATATCAGGCTTAGAACAACCGAAACTAGGTCACGAAAGTAGGGTCGTCACGGTTGAGGGTTAATCGGATGATATCGTAGACCGCATTGCGGTTTAGTTGGGGTGTCAGCCACGAAAGTAGGGGATAACTCAATTGAATCACATTGCTATGCCTTGAGAGAGGGTAGGATTTACATTAGGATCGTCCGTCTTAAATATCTTGATAGGGAACACATGATTATAAATATCAAAGGTTAGTTTCGGAACCTATGCAGTGCAACAGTATCCTAGAACGTTTTTCTCTTCGTTAGGAACTCGTTAGTCCACTACATCATCATATTTGCATCTCATAACCCTTATTTCATTGCAGCAAGCATTGATTCCAGTTTGATTCTTAGACCGTGTAGCATTAGTCCATGTGGGATCGACACCTAAATTACTACACACATGTCATGCACTTACGGGTAGTTTTAGGTTCAAACTTGTTTAACTTGACACGCATCAAGTTATTGGTGCCTTTGCCGGGAAATATTGTCAACACGCCTTAGATTCGGATTTAGAATCATCTTTGTGTTTGTTTTCTTTTGTTTTTCCTTTTTTTTGTAATTTCTACTAATTGTCATTACTTGTCCTTTGTAGGTGCATGACCCGATCTCAAGGTAATTTGAGTTTACATCGAATTGGCCTCGAGATTGAGAGAAATAATAGAGAGCGAAAGAAGGGCAACAATTACCCATCGATAATATGGCACAATTACAGCAACCGCAGGCTCCTCCACGATGTCGGCTTCGTGATTACGTGGTGCCAAACATGAGTAATGTCCAAACTGTAATAAGGACGCCCGCTGTTTTGCTGGGGAGCAATTCGAGATCAAGCCCACAATGATCAAAATTTTATACCAAAAGCAATTCATGGGCGGAAATCATGAAGACCCTCATCAACACCTACGAGACTTGAAGGATGCTATTTTGCTGCGTCTCTTCCCTTTCTCAATTCGGGGACGAGCGAAAACGTGGCTACAATCTCTCCCCGCTGGTTCGATCACTACTTCGGACCAGCTATGCACAACATTCCTATCACGGTTCTTCCCTCCGACCAAGACGATCCAAACGAGAGGGGAAATCACAATATTTAGATGCCGAGAGGGAGAAAAATTATTTGAAGCGTGGGAGAGATTCAAGGACCTTTTGCAAATGTGTCCTCATCACGGTTTAGAGAAGTGGAACGTGATCCAAACATTCTATGATGGGTTCACGGATAAGCATAGAACAACGTTGGACAACGCTTCAAGAGGATCGTTCATGGACTTAAGCGTTGAAGAGGCATACGAGCTGATTAACAATCTTGCCATGAATCACACCATATGGTCTACACCAAGAAGTATGTCGAACAAGACACGGGGTCTTTATGAGGTGAATCAAAGAAGCACGATGGGAAATGCGGCGAATGCCATGTATTGTGTAAATTGTGGAATATGATCATCTCCTTTTCGTACACGCTTCCCGCATGGTTTTAGAAACGTTTATGATGATAGTTGTGAAGTTTATGTGTGAATTTTTATCTGTTTTACTTGTTTTCGTGTTTTCATGTTAATGAGCATACACATGACAAAATACAACATCGAGGGTCACAACGGATCGAACGAAATGAGAAATAGACAAGTCATGGCCGAGCACACGACTCAGCACGACCGAGCATGCATCAAGGGACACAGTCCGGTCAAGCATGGTCAAGTGCACGACCGAACACCCATCTTTATCAAGTGTACGACCGGGCATGGTATCATGCACGGTCGGGCTCTTTGTGCCTTTCGAAGGCCAAGAGATGTGCACGACCTGGGCATGCCAAGTGCACGATCAGGCACTCTTGGTGAGGGAGCACGGTCGGGCGTTCGATTGTGCACGGTCGGGCATTTCATAAAAATTCATCCCTATAGATTGTGCAGGGGTCGAGCGTTCCAAGAGCACAGTCGAGCACCCTCCTTTGAAGGCAGCACGGTCGGGCTATCTATCATGCACGGTCGGGCAATGAGCAAAACGGCTTGGCTATTTGCATGGGATGAAGCATGCCCGGCCGGGCATGACATGGAGCACGGTCGGGCATGACTTTGTAAAACGGCCTACCGATGAATTTGGTGGAAATGAGTCGGCCAAAGCTTCAATTTCAAATTATAAAACGTGAAGGGCATCCACCATCCATCCATCAATCCATAACACACCATTCACAACAACCAATCCATCCAAGAGCTCTCTTGACGGGAGACACAACAATGAGTCGGGAATTGATTCGGGATCATCACTTGTTTGATATTTCTATGTTCCTTATTCTACTGATTTCTTTTATGTTGTTTAGACTCATGATCGAGTAGTTGATTTGTTATAGGAAAAGGGATTAGCCCATGGCTATCCCTGAACCATCTCTGAGCGCTTATTAACTTATGTTTATGCTGGCAACATATATGCATGTGTTAGGGATAATGAGAAGAACCAAAAGGAGAATCCCAGTCCTAGAAGATCAGGCTTAGAACAACCGAGACTAGGTCACGAAAGTAGGGTAGTAACGGTTGAGGGTTGAATCGGCCGAAACATGAATCATAATGGGATTTAGTTGGGGTGTCAACCACGAAAGTACGGGATGACTCTATCGAACCACGTTCCTATGCCTTGAGAGAGGGTATGTTCTATATTAGGATTGTCCATCTTAGATATCTTAATAGGGAATGCACGATTCGATAGATTGGAGATAGGTTTCGGAAGCTATGCGGTGAAACCGGATTCCAAGAATGTTTACCTCGTTGTTTAGAACTCATCATCCTTATTTCTTCACAGCAAGCATGGATTCTAGTTTGATTCTTAGATCGTGTTACATTATTCCTCATGGGATCGACACCTTAATTACTACACGTGTGCCGTCCACTTGCGGGTAGTTTAGGTTAACTTGTTTAACTTGACAGGCATAAAGTTTTTGGCGTCGTTGCCGGGGATTAATTGTCAACACGCTTAGGATTCAGATTTAGAATCATGCTTGTTTTTGTTTTATTTTGTTTTTTTCTTTTTCGTTTCTTTCTACTAATTCTCTTTACTTGTCCTTTGTAGGTGCATGACCTGCTCTCGCGGTAATTCGAATTTGCATCGAATCGACCCTGAGATTGAGAGAACGATTAGACAGCGTAAGAATGGCAAGGAAGACGAAAGAGTAGACACGGACACCACCAATCCATGAGCAATGAACCATCAAAACGATATATTAGATGGTTGCGGACAACTGCAATTAAACGTCGATAATGTAGCACAATTACAGCAACCGCAGGCTCCTCCACCACGTCATCTTCGTGATTACGTGATGCCGAACATGAGCAACGTGCAAACTGCAATAAGGATACCCGCTGTTACGAGGGAGCAATTCAAGATCAAGCCTACGATGATCAACTTGTTACACCAAAACTAATTCATGGGCAGAAATCACGAAGACCCTTATCAACATCTACGAGACTTCCTAGAGCTTTTAAGCACATTAAAATTACATGGAGTCTTGGAGGATGCTATTTTGTTGCGTCTCTTACCTTTATCAATTGGGGGACGAGCGAAAAACGTGGCTACAATCTCTTCCCGCAGGTTCGATCACTACATGAGACCAGCTATGCACAACATTCCTATCACGGTCCTTCCCTTCGAGCAAGACGATTCAAATGCCAGGAGAAATCACAATGTTTAGACGCCAAGAGGGAGAGACGTTATTTAAAGCTTGGGGGAGATTCAAGGACCTTTTGCAAATGTGTCCTCACCATGGTCCTGAGTAGTGGTACGTAATCCAACCATTCTATAATGGGATCACGTATGAGCATAGAACGACGTTCGACTGCAAAAGGATCATTCATGGATTTAAGCGTTGAAGAGGCATACGAGCATCGAAAATCTTGCCATGAACCCCACTATGTCGTCTACACAAAGAAGTATACGAAACAAGACGCGAGATCTTTACGAAGTGGATCAAGGAAGAGCGATGGGCAATGGGATGAATGCCATCTGTTGTGTGAATTGTGGAGATAAGGATCATATGGCTTACCAATGGGCAATACAAGAGGGCATGGAACATATGAATTACACCCACCAGCAAGGCAATACGCAATTCGAGAACTCATACAACCCAAATTGGAGGAACCACCCGAATCTCTCTTATCGCACGATCCAACCGGTGAAGTATTCAGGTTTTCAACAAAGGCAGCAGCCATATCAGCAATCGCAGCCATTCCAGCATGTCCAGCAAGCTCCTCAACCTCCTCAAGCTCCTTCCGCAAGCCTTGAGGCGGTGATGCTTGAGTTCATCAAGGAACAAAGGCAGCAAAAAATCGACTCAAGTTAAATTCAACAAGGAAATTGGGACTGCTATGAACGACCTGAAAACTCAAATGGATTCTTTAAGCAAGCATGTGAAGATCCTTGAAAATTCCATTGCACAACAAGCTGCTTCATCCTCTAGAAGTCCTAGAATGCTTCCCAGAAAGCCCGATCCAAACCTGAGTGAGTACGTAAATGCCATCACTTTGTGCAGCGAGGATACGATCGAGAATCTGCCCTCCAAATTGCAAAAGAACATTGCTGGAAATTCAGTGGACAAAGGAGAGGGCAGAATTGCGATTATGGAAGGGTATGAGCTTGATTTAGAGAAGCCATATATTGCTCTACCGGCATACAAACCTCCGATGTGGTTAATCTCAAGTAATAAAATACCTAAACTAACGCTTCCTCAAGAATACGGATCGTATAGTACCAGGGTCAAACATGAGGAATCGATGCAATTCTAAAGCTAGTAAACTAATGAAAAGAACGGTTAAAATCAAATAGTGTTTTGAATGTGAATGAAACTAAACTAACTAATCAACTGGTTAAATTCAATTAACTAAATATCATAGGTTTCGAGAGATGCACGATGATGCAATGCACTTCTAACAAAATCATGGTTACAGATATCACTACATATTCGGGAATACAAGCTCTTTCCTAGGGAATGACTCTCCCGATGCCAAAACCCACTATCTAGCATATGTACTACCAATCTCCCAATTGTTGAATCTCACCTACTAGATGCATTAAGATTGCTATCCTAATTGCTAAGTTAAATTAACCGATCGGCCTGTTGAAATGAGCTCAAAATGCTCATAATAGGGTCTTGGACGAAATTAATATGAAGAGAAGACCACATTGATGAGTTTGATGAGTTCTAGAGTCAAACAACACTTATTTCTTCCTTCTTGTAACTCTATACTTCATTTACTCTCATTCTCCATGCAAAGCACCCAATTTATTACTTCTAATATCCTATAAATATGTAACCTCTTGTGAATAAGAACACAATACAGAATTGAAATATTCTTAGCCTTATTCTCTCTTATTCTCATTCTATTCTCTCCTATTCTCGTATTATTCTCGTTTTCTACATGATATCAGAGCTTTTTTTATCATTTAGGCACAATTCTTAACTTTTTTTTATTTTTGAACTTTCTGACTCTAGTTCATCGAACGTTTTTTAAGAGAGTTGTGCCGACCCTATAATGATCTCATCAATCATATCCTCCGACAGAATCCACTTCCCAAGTTTTTTGAAGTTTGCATGCTGGTAAAAAAGGAAGAAGGAACTAATCGGATCTTCCAAGGCTCAGCAAGTGATGTTGCTCACGTTAGTCGAGCAAACCAGCGCTACGAGAAGAAACCAATGTGGTGTGAGCATTGCAAGAAGAATGGTTACTCCAAGGAAAAGTGTTTGATTCTCCATCCCCATTTGAAACCATCTCGTCCAAGGGATAACTACCAGCCAAAAGAAGCTGCTCATAGTGCTTCCAACACTAACTCTGTGTTGCAGGATCAAATCAATGAGATACTTCAAACTCTTAAAAGTTCGGGGCTAATCTCAAACACTTCCGGCAATTCCGATAATGTATCTCTTACTAAGAGTCCTAACATTTATATGATAGTTGATTCTGGAACAACTAATCATATGATCAATCAAAAAGAGCTAGTAAATGATATTAGACATTATTTTGGTTCTGTTACAATAGCTAATGGTAAAAAAATACCAATTAAAGGTATAGGGAACCTAAAAATATTCCGCAAATCAACATCAGTTCTTTATGTTACAAATTTCTCAAATAATCT
Source organism: Gynandropsis gynandra (assembly GCA_036759665.1). Taxonomy (NCBI): domain Eukaryota; kingdom Viridiplantae; phylum Streptophyta; class Magnoliopsida; order Brassicales; family Cleomaceae; genus Gynandropsis; species Gynandropsis gynandra. Next base: position 20,620,039 of record CM071869.1, on the reverse strand, counting down.
AATATCAGTTCACAAACTAGCTAATGATCTTGATTGTTTAGTTTGCTTTGAATCTAACAAGTTTTGGATTCAGGATATTAAGACAAGGAAGCTCATTGCAGGAGGTTCACTCAAGAATGGCCTCTACATCTTGGAGTTCTTTGATTCAGCAAATTATCCATCTTTTGATTTCAATTATGCGTCAAATAAAGCTAAGTGTTCAATGTGGCATGCTAGACTTGGTCATCCACATCAGAGAGCACTTAGTTTGTTATTTCCTAATATTAAGTATGATCATGAGAAATGCGAAGCATGTATTCTAGGAAAACATTGTAGATCCGTGTTTCTGGATTCAGACACTAAGTATAATAATTGCTTTGAATTCATCCACTCTAATGTTTGGACGTCTCCATGTCTTACTTGGGATAACAAAAAATATTTTGACATTCATAGATGAAAAATTAAAATTTACATGGATTTACCTTCTAACATCTAAAGATTCCGTATTTAGCATGTTTATGAAGTTTCACAGCTTTGTTTATAACCAATATAATGCTAAAATTAAGATTTTTTGCACAGATAATGGTGGGGAATACACATGCAAACAATTCAACCAATACCTTAAGCAACATGGAATTTCCACCAAACATCATGTGCTTACACTCGTCAACAAAATGGAGTAGCAGAACGCAAGAATAGACATCTCATGGAAGTTGCACGAACAATAATGGTGTACAAGAATATACCAAAACAATTTTGGGGAGATGCAGTCATCACTGCTTGCCACTTGTTCAATCGTCTATCCACCAAGTGCCTAGGCGATATCGCACCGTATGAGGTACTAAATAACACAAAGTTTGAGATTGATCATCTGAAGGTTTTTGGTTGTGTTTGTTATGGTCTTGTAGGTGAAGGACAAAGAGATAAACTTGATCCAAAAAGCATCAAATGTTTATTCATTGGATATTCCATTACTCAAAAGGGCTTCAAGTATTATCATCCTCAAACAAGAAGAGTCATTGTCTCTCGAGAAGTCAAGTTTGATGAAGAAAAAGCTTATTATGAACGCAACAATTGAGATGAGCTTGAAGGCCTTACGGATTCATCAAATATCGGTTTGACACTTTGTACCCTTGTGAATAATCTTAAGGTTACTAATGATAGAGTCTCATCCCCTTAGGTTGTTGTTCCTTCTCCATATGAATCAACGAGTAGAGATACTTCAGAATAAAAAACCAATTCATCATACCAAACACAAGAAAGAGAGGATGAACACAATTTCGATATTTTTAATGAAACTCCATTGGAGGAAACACAACAAGAACACTAGGAGGAAACACAACAAGAACACCATACGAAGAGGACCAGAATCAGAATCAAATGCAGCCAACTATACCTCCTCTTCGTCGCAGTGAACGACTCAAGTTTCCGGTATCAGAATGGAACAAGAAAAGAGTATTACAATGATCTTGCCATTGCTTATCCATTTCAAGAATTTTATGTTGAATCTCACTTATCTAACGATTATCGTGCGTTTCTTAGTAAAATTGATCATGTTCAAGTACCAGTCAACTTTGAAGAAGCCTCAACTCAAAAAGAATGGAGGGATGCAATGGAAGAGGAAATACATGCCTTGGAAAAGAATAACACGTGGGAATTAGTTGAACTACCAAATAACAAAAGAGTCGTTGGATGCAAATGGGTCTACAAAGTCAAATACAAGAGCAATGATGTTATCGAGAGATACAAAGCACGACTAGTAGCAAAAGGGTTTACACAAACCTATGGAGAAGATTACACGGAAACTTTTGCCCATGTAGCAAAACTTCATACGGTTCGTATTATACTTTCTGTCGCTACTAACTTGTGTTTGAAGCTTTGGCAGATGGATGTAAAAAATGCATTCCTCCAAGGAGATTTAGATGAAGAAGTGTATATGTCTCCTCCTCTGGGACTCAATTCACCAAGTGGTAAAGTATGCAGGCTAAAAAAGGCTATTTATGGCCTAAAACAATCACCTCGAGCTTGGTATCACAAACTCCATGATGCACTTCTAAGCTATGGGTTCCTACGAAGTGAATGTGATCACTCCCTGTTTTCAATTCAGGGGGAAATGGGTATTATCGTTCTCTTAGTATACGTTGATGATATTATCATCACAGGTAACGATGTACATGGAATTGAAAACACCAAGTTGTGTCTTAAAACTACTTTTGATATTAAAGACTTTGGTGAACTTAAGTACTTTCTAGGAATCGAAGTTGCTCGTACTTCTAATGGGTTGTTCTTGTCTCAAAGGAAGTACACTCTTGACTTGCTACAAGAAACAGGAAAAATTGGAGGTACACCTGCAAAAACTCCAATTGAAGAAAAGTACAAGGATCGCGGTGAAGGAGAACCATTCGATGATATTGGAAGATATCAACGTGTAGTAGGTAAGCTAATATATCTCACAATCACACAATGTGAGTTGTGTTTTGCTGTGAATCAGGTTAGCCAATGAATGCACTCTCCCACTCTTCAAGATTGGAATATAGTCAAAAGAATGTTGAGGTACCTAAAAGGATCACCGGGTAAAGGCATTCACATGGAGCAAAATGGACACACATACATAGCAGGATATTGTGATGCAGATTGGACTGGTGATCGAAATGATAGGAAATCTACAAGCGGGTCCTGAACCTTTGTTGGGGGCAACCTTGTCACATGGAAAAGTTAGAAACAATCCGTGGTGGCTCGATCAAGCGAAGAAGCAGAATATCGCGCTATGGCAAGCACCAACTGCGAACTGATGTGGATAAAGGTATTGCTACAAGATATCAGAGTCTCCTCAAATCATTCAATCTCTCTTCAGTTTGATAATCAAGCCGCGATACATATCTCAGCCAACTCGTTTTTCCACGAGAGAACCAAACACATCGAGGTCGATTGCCACTTCATACGGGATAAGATTAAGCATGGTATCATCAACATTTACTACACTTCAAGCAAGAAGCAGCTCACTGATATTTTCACCAAAGCTACAAATGTGAAAATCAACAAGAAGCTTAAGCTACAACTTGGGTTACTAGACATTCACCAACCATTGTCAAATGGCAAGATCTCTATAAATATGTAACCTCTTGTGAATAAAAATAAATACAGAATTGAAATATTCTTAGCCTTATTCTCTCTTATTCTCATTCTATTCTCTCCTATTCTCATACTATTATCTCGTATTATTCTCGTTTTCTACACGGCCAAGGTTCTAAATCAAGTGAGACTTCATATCATGGCTACATTCTAGAATCTAATTCATCTCTTAATGCAATTAGATTTTTATAAACATTCATTCAAGCTACCAACAAGAATAAAAGCATTACGAACAACCAATCAATCCGAAACGAACAAATATTATAACCAAGCATTAAGAACAAAACTTCATTACATATCGGCAAAGCTCTCTAACCCGTGGCTATGGATCTACTCGGGCATGGACTTAGAAAACGAAACACGAAAGATAACAATATTCAACATGGATAAAGATTGAGATCCCTCCCTATTTTCTATTAATGACATCTTTAATAGCTCCTCCGCGCTCCGGCTTCGTCACTCCGTCCTTGTCTTTGTGTGCATTCTGCTCTCTCTACTCTCTCTAGTCTGTTACGTATGTGTCTGTTTCTCTGTTTTCAGTCCAAATGAAGCTTTGCTTTCCTCCCCTCTCTTCTCTTTCCTCTTCTCATTTCTTTCCTCTTTGGCTGAGTGTTTTCCATTCTTCTGTCGTGAGTTTCCATTTCTTTCCATAGTTGAATCTTTCCTTTTCTTCTTCGGCACGTGCAAGTTCAACATGTCTGCCCGGGCACAATAGATAATATTGACAAGGCTGCAACTAAAAAAGAAAGGGCTGAGATTGAGAGAATTTCTTGTAAGAAGGAGATATGTTCACTCTTCTTGTTTATTATAAGCTCATTACAACCTTTAAATAGAGATAAGAAACTAACTAGCTGTTACAAGCATGTGGTTGTCCTTAAACTATGGAAAAAGTGACTAAAAGGTGATATAAAAAATATGACATAAAGCAATATTAAGACTAGTACTATTATCCATCAGTTTTCTATGCTTCCAACAACTCTAATTTCTCTATTTTCGTTCTCCATGAGTTGTTCAGCAATAAGGGAAGCTTCTAGGATCAAGTACTTGTTTTATTTGCCAATGGCTTGCTTGTGGTGCAAGAAGATGCCATATATCCTTAATCTTCAACAGACCCCTTCAAGCTTGACTTAACTACATTCTTAGAGCTCAATGCCTCATTAAAACCTTTCCAAATAAAACCCGTAGGAAAAACCTTAGAGTAGGAAAGAGTACATTGTTTTTGTGTGCTCGGATGTTGATCAGCCAAGCTTGTTTTGTAATTTAGTCTATGGGCGTCTCTTAAACCTATTCTCTGCTTACGTTTCTTGCAAACCTTTTCGTTTGTAGCCTTTGTAAGGATATCTGCGAGTTGATATGAGCTCCTCGTGTATGTTGTTGCGATGACCCCCTTGACTATCTTTTCCCGAATGAAGTGACAGTCAACTTCTGTATGTTTTTTCCTCTCATGGAAGACTTGGTTTGCGACAATGTGAATTGCTTCGTGATTATCATGATGGAGACTAATAGGATGCGAATGAGGGATACGAAGTTCTTCAAGCATTGCTTTTATCCATACCAGCTCACATGTCATGTTAGCCATCGCTCCATACTCTGCTTCAGCGCTTGATCTTTCCACCACAGTCTGTTTTTTGCTCTTCCAAGTAATAAGGTTTTCGCCAACAAATGTGCAGAACCCCGTGGTTGATTTTCTATATGTCCGATCTCCTGCCCAATCGGCATCACAAAAGCCTACAATGCTTGTGTCCCAATCGTTTCTTCTCATCATAACTCTGAGTCCCGGCGTTCCTTTTAAATATCGAGTATTCTTTCCACCATAGTCCAATGTCGAACTCTCGGAGCATGCATGAATTGCGAAACCTGATTTACAGCAAATGAGAGGTCAGGTCGGGTAATGGTTAAGTAGATTTACTTACCAACGGTCCATTGATATTCCTCTTTGTTCGAAATGAGCTCGCCCTCGTCATTATCCTTGAACTTCTCTTCGATTGGCGTCTTCGCTGGTTTTGAAGTTAGTTTTCCTGATTCTTTCAAAAGATCAAGAGTATATTTTCTTTGTGATAAGAGTAACTCTTTTTTTTGTTCGGGTTACTTCTATTCCAAGAAAATATGTTAGTTCCCAAGGTCTTTAATGTCAAAAGTGCTGCTTAGAAACCTCTTGGTATTGTTAATTTCAATTTCATTGTCTCCGGTTATGATAATATCATCTACGTAAACCAAGGTAACTATAATGCCAAAGGTACCTCTTTTGGTGAACATAGAGTCGTCGGTCTCGCTTCTTACGAACAAAATTGTGTGTAGAGCTTCGTATAACTTGTAATACCATGCTCTAGGAGATTACGTGAGTCCATATAGAGCTTTGTTCAGCTTACACACTTT
>CM071869.1:20573696-20614404 GCA_036759665.1 Gynandropsis gynandra | reverse complement strand
CTTATCTATTTTACTAAAGAACGCTTGATGCCACGGTGAGAGACTCAAAACGTCTATATATTTACGAATGGGATATGCAAGAGCAATATTGTTGAAGAATATTCTTTTATTTACCCAATCGGAGACAGGCCGTCTTATCCTAGTACTTCTCCGAAGAGCCATCACTTGGTCTTGTTGTTGTTCTGCATCAGACTCACGAGAAATCACTTGTGTATCTTCTTGAGATATCAACTCTTGGTTCTCGTGGTTCTCTAAGTCTAGTACTTCTTGTGTACTTCCGGAATCTTCTTCATCAATGTTTTCTTGGTCGCTTTGCTCTTCATGTCTATCAAGGTCTTTACTTTCTACATGTGGTATGTTAGATTCTTGAAGATTTATGAGAAGAGTGTGCAAGGAGTTATCGAGATCGCAAGGTTGGGCTACAGACTCGAGGTTTTCCCATTTCTCGCCTTCATAGTACCCCTTTTCTTCAATAAATTTCACGTCCCTCGATACTATGACAAGGCTGCAAGTAAGAAAGAAAGGGCTGAGATTCAGAAAATTTCTTGTAAGAAGGAGATATGTTCACTCTTCTTGTTTATTATATGCTCATTACAACCTTTAAATAGATATAAGAAACTAACTAGCTGTAATAAGGATGAGGTTGTCCTTAAACTAAGGAAAAAGCGACTAAAAGGTGATATAAAACATAACATAAGGCAAGATTAAGACTAGTACTATTATCCATCAGTTTTCTATGCTTCCAACAACTCTAATTTCTCTATTTTCGTGCTCCATGAGTTGTTCAGCAACAAGGGAAGCTTCTAGGATCAATTACTTGTTTTTTTGCCAAAGGCTTGCTTGTGGTGCAAGAAGATGCCATATATTCTTGATCTTCAACAGGCACAAGAGTGAGCTCAGTCGGGCACTTCATCTAATCCAAGCCCGGTTGGGCTCCATACACGCTCGAGTCGTGCTGCACGTTTGAGTCTCCTTTTTGTTTGATGAGCCCGGTCGGGCTGGAGATGTTGTTTCCAGGAGCACGGGCGGGCTGTGTGTGCTACACGGTTGGGCTGGTCATTCCCTCATGCGCCCGGTCGTGCTATGCATTGTTGTCTTCTATGCCCGGGCATGTTAGTTGGTAGTGTAGGGCAATTCGTATTTGCTCGTGTTCGCTTTATTTCTTGTTCGATATTTTTATTTCTTGCAAATACACGAGAAAACGATGAAAGAGGACTACGTGATGCTTAATTCTTGGTAAACTAGCTACGAAAATGAACTAAAATACTATAACAAGATAGACGTGATCAAACTCCCCCAGACTTGAACCTTTGCTCGTGCTTGAGCAAGACAAGAACAAAGCATGAAATGGGTTAGACAACAACCGGAAGCTAGCACTAACAACTCGAAAAGTCAGCCACCCTACGCAACAACGCGTCACACGAACGTAGATCTAAGCACACCAAATTTAAACCTCTATCTACCGAAAGCCACTAACTGTGCAATCTTACACATATCCTAAGTTCATTCACTATCCCCTAGACAATATCCAAGCGATTTCCGTACCTATTCTAATGCGTAAACAATTCGATACCATTCTTTAAAACAATTATTTTTCTTTTTCGGTTCTCTTTTTCTTCTTTTCGGTTTCTCCATATTCTTTTGAAAATTCGCACTCGGTTTTCTAGAACGTCGAAGTTGAAGAGTACAACCTTCTACTTAGACCTAGGTTGCTGATTGGTACACTCATAAGGTCTTGTAACCTTAGCGGAGTGAAGAGGTTGTGTCATTGCAGATTTTTTCTTTTGATTAAACTATTGTGACTACGCATCGAATCTAACCCTTAGGACGTAAAAAAACAGTCTCGGCCCACCACTTAGATCCAAACCATCAATATCGATGCACTCATGTCAATGTAAGACTGAAATAGTTAAAGAACTTATTCTATTGACAACGGAGTGTGAATGCGTGGAGATATAAAGATAGAAACAAAACAAAGAATGAACGGTATGCTTGAAGATATAAGTGCTTGGGATTGAAACCTAGGGGACAAAATAAAACTATAGGCTATGGATTCATGCCCGAGCACTAACTAATCGATATCTAAAGATATGTTTCAGCAAACCTAGACTTTGTACCCGATTCGACAAAGTTGCATAGAGGTGACTAAAGTTCGAAAATTTTCGTACTAGATATCAGTCCATCTTAATCTAATGTAAAAGCTAAAATAAAACGCAGAACTCAACATCTAAAACCTAATCACAGTCATGACACTCAAAGAGTACACCCCCCCAAGACTTGAACGGAACACCGTCCCGGTGTTCAAAACCTAAGAGAAGGACTAGCATGCAAAAACTCAGAAAAAAATAGATAGGAACATGTGCACTTTATGTGTGCTTGTTGTCCCGAGTTGATGAAGCTGAGTATATGCGTGTCTCCTTTTGTTGTGGATGATATCGGAGCAGAAAACCTGTAACAAAAGTCACACAATCCGAAGGAGACAGTACGATACATTGTGGTTGTTGGTAAGGTGCATGCCTGTGAAAGGAATAAGAATCGAATTCTAAAAAATATAAAACGAAGTAACTAAAAAGATATAGGGCTCGGGTTGCCTCCCGAGAAGCGCTTGTTTAAGGTCACGAGGTTGACCAAGATACTCTACTTATGCGTTGGTTGTGAAAGAGCGAAAATGGTTCGATTGTTGTCCATGTTGTCCATGTTGTAGAGTTTCAAACGTTGAGCGTTCACTTTGAATGTGTTGTCGTTTCCCATCAGCTTGATAGCGCCATGTGGTGAGACACCTTTGTTTGTGAACGGCCCTGACCAATGTGACTTGAGTTTTCCTGGAAAAAGTTTCAAACATGAACTGAAAACAAGTACTTGGTCACCTACCTTGAAAGACCACTCGATTATGTGTCGATCATGCCATGGCTTTGTGCGCTCCTTATAGATCTTTGTGTTCTCGTACGAATGGAGGTGCATCTCCTCTAAAGATTTCGTGATTATAAGCAAGGAGATTGAGAGAAAGATATTTTTAATCTTCACTTATCTTTATTAGTTAGTAATATCTCCTTTAAATAGAGATTTAACACAAACTAGCTGTTACAAAACATATGGATCCCTTAATTTAGGGAAAAGGTGACAGAAAGCATGATATAAAGCTGTTTTCAGAAACGTGTTAATATCCACCAGTTATCTATGCTTAAAACAACTCCAAAGGATAGATTTAAACATTTTCAAAGTCCTTTGGGCGCCAACAAACGTTTCTCTTGTTGAAGAACCGTTTTGTGCTTGATTTGGATCATTTAGAGTCTTGAACTTGCCTTTTGAGACTTGAGAAGCACTCTAACTGATTTACCTTGGACTCTAATAGTTCCCCTCAAGCTCAACTCATCCTTAATTCAAGATTTAGGTGCCTCATTAAAACGTTTCCTTTCCAAGTAAAACCCATAGGGACAAAACCTTGGAGGAGGAAAGAGTACACTTTAAGAGGATCTTGAATTTAGGATTAGTTTGAGCTTGATTTGAAGTTCAAGTAATGAGCGTCCTTGAGACGAATCTTTGACTTCAACCTCTTGCAAATCCTTTCGGTTGTTGCTTTGGTGGAGATGTGATGCGTATCAGAGTTAAATATAACCTAATCTACCCGCAAGTGCACGGCACGTGTGTAGTATTTTAGGTGTCGATCCCACAGAGACTACGCAACACTACCTAAACCCGAACTACGAATCAAACTTGCTAACGAAAGAGTGGTGATGAAGAATGAAATACTAAAAGTGACTAAACTACTTGGGTTCTAACGATGAGACAAACGTCCTAGGAATCCGGTTTCACCACAAGACTACCGAAACCAACGATCATCCTATCTATCATGCAATCCCAGTTATAGCTATCTAAGGCGGACGATCCTAAGATGATATCTACCCTCTCTCAAGGCATAGACACGTGATCTAGACAAGCTGCCCCCTACTTTCGTGGCTGACACCTTGAACTAAACCCATAAACTCTGTGATTCGCCCGTTCACCCTCAACCGTCTGCCCCCTACTTTCGTGGCCTAACCTCGTTTGTTCTAAACCTGACTTTCTAGGATTAGAATTCTCCTTTCGGTCCTTCTCCTAATCTCTAATACATGTATCTACGTGGCCTTTGTAAACACAAGTAAATTATAGCACTCAGATAAAGAATAGATGAACTAAAACGGGAAGATGCATTCAAAATAGATCAAAAGCGGTCTCGGGATAGCCAAGGGCTAATCCCTTCTCCTAGAACAAACGAACTACTCGCTCATGCGTCTGTAAAGAAACATAAACATAGTAGAGAGTCTAAGGAACATAAAAACCAAACAAAACCGAAGTGGTGGTGCTTGATCTCCAATGCTCCTCGCTTATCTCTTCGCAAGAATCTCCTCTATCTTCGCTGAATTCTTCTCCTCTGTATGCTTGCTTTAATGGCGTCTTTTTGCCTCCTTTTAAGCCTCCTAAGTCGGTCCAATTGTTGTCTAAATTGTCCCACGAGTTCCCTTATGTTTTAAGTTAAGTTTACTTAAGTTTTGAGCAGTTACGGGTCGCGACCCGCTCGGGTAGTGAGTGTGCCCGCTCGGGCATGGCATGTGTGCCCGCTCGGGCACAAGGCAAAATGGGCACAATGCTTGCCCGAGTCGTGCTAAATGGTCCACACAATTGGCCGTAGGTTTTGCCCGATCGTGCAAGGGTTGTGCCCGACCGGGTGAGGCTTTTCCATGCTCAATCTCGTCCCGTTTGTCCCGTGATGATCCCCCAAGTTGCTCCTTAGCTCCGTGCATGTTCCTTTAGCTCCAAAATGGTCCAAATACGCGTAAAAACCTGTAAGAACATGAAAAGCACGAAAGCAAGTAAAACGGATACGGAATCATACGTAAAACATCACATATGTATCAAAAACGTCTCCTAAATCGTGCAAGAAATACGTATGAAAACGAGATGATCAAAATCCCCCAGACTTGAATGTTTGCTTGTCCCTAAGCAAACGTAAACGTGGAATACATGGGGTATGAAAATACGAGAATTCCCCTTCTCCTAGAAATACCGCTAAAGCGAACCTAACCGATTAACTAGCACATTGAGAGCAAATTCGGCCTACTCGAGTTTTCAGCCTTAATCCTAGGTCCACCACGGTTACCCATAAGAAAGTAAATCAAAGGAGACTAGACACGCTACCGTAACTCCCTCCACCAGACAAGACTTCAGACTATGCTAAACCTAGATCAACCGAGGATACTTGTTTCTTTCTTTCCGAGCTTATTCTTTTTTTTTCTTTTTCTTTTTCTTCTTTTTGTTTTTCTTTTTATGAATTTTTTCTTTTTTTTTCTTTTGTTTTCTTTTATTTTTCCATTTTTCTTTTCTTTTCTTTTCTTCTTTTTCTTTGCATACACACTAGGCTTCTAGGACGTCGGATTTGAAGGGATCCAGCCTCTACTTAGACCCAGACTACCGATGACGGTATACTCATGCATCTCGTGTGAGAGTGCAGCGGAGTAGGCGGCTTTTTATGCCTTGCCCTTAGGACGTAGAAAGATGATCGCCAACCCACCACTTAGACCCGAGCCACCGAAGGGGTAACAAGGTCGATGCACTCATATCGATTTTTGATCATGCTTATTAGGCACTATTTCTATCGACAGCGGAGTGTTAGTGTGTGCTTTTTAATCTGCAAAACAAGCTCGATTTTATATGATCCAATGATCCTCAATGTAACCAAAGTAAAGTGTCATCTACACGAAGTATAACCATCTGGGTAGAAAGAATAAACGTTAAACTAGCCTAGCAACCTCGTCTAAACTTCCCCACAAGTAACACTAGGATTCCCAAGAATTACGACCTATTGTTTTTCAGCCGACTAATAAGCTCTAACGCATAGGACAACCTAGCTCAATCATGCAAAGTCTAACGGAATAGGTCAACCTCTTAAGAATTCCTAAGTTCGGGGTTCATCTCAAAACGTGGCACCGGATAAGTGCCTTGGGACGACTCTGACTCAATGAAAACAAAAACGAACTAAAAATCGCAAAAATAACCTAAAAACTAAAAATCAAAGGAAAATGAAACGAAATCACCTGACAAACGTGAACTGCTCCCCCAGACTTGAATTGAACGGCGTCCTCAATGCGTCCTCGACGCGAAGCTCCGATGGAGGATGAAGGAAGTAAAGCACGTTTGTGGTGTTATTTATTTATTTATTTATTTAGTTTTTTTTATGGAAATTAAATAACCGAGTCTTAAACATGAAAAGTAAAAACAAACAGCTGGGTTGCCTCCCAGAAAGCGATTATTTAACGTCATTAAGCTTTGACATCTCCATTCCTCATGCGTGCGCGACGGGTGGATCGGAAAGGGAAATGGAGTTTCCACTTTCGATCAGTTGAGCGGCTTGGTAGAGCTTACGGGTGGATCGGAAAGGGAAATGGAGTTTCCACTTTCGATCGGTTGAGCGGCTTGGTAGAGCTTTAGCCGCTGTCCATTGGCGTTGAACGTGTCACCCGCATCACTCCCTAGTTCCATGTCTCGTACCTGAAAAGGATCAGACCAATAAGACAGTAGGTTGCTCGATAAAGACTTAGGTCGAGAATTAGAAAGTGGAACGAAATCACCTGATTGGAAGTCATGAGGTAGGGTCTTCTTATCGTGCCATCCCTTAGGCACATCATGCACGGGGTTCACTTGCTCGCTGTCCAAGGTTGGATAAGGGGTATCTGCGTTGAAAAGTTTAATGACATCTTTTTCCATTACCTCGTGCAAGTGCGGGTGCAGCCTCCTTTGAATTTCGAGTGAAGGTTCGTGGCTGTCCTCCCTATAATTCCCGTACATACATATTGAAGAGCTGAGCCTCTTACGCTTCTTCACGCGTGTGGGCTGTCTTCTCATCTCGTCTGCACTCATGTTAGCATTTAAAACAGCAAGATATGTTTTATCGGAATCAACGTACTCATACCGAGAATAAGGCGGCGGGTCGGGCTCAAGCTCGAATGCTTTCTCCGCTATGAAATCAGCATGCATATCACGTGGTATCTCCTCCCATGGGACGTCTCCTAGTGCTGTAATTGCACTCATGAATTTCGTATACACCTCAGCTTCTTCGTCCGCAAATCCTGCATTATCGCCAATTTGTGTCAAATACCGTAAAAGAGGATCGGATGGACTTACTTGATCGTGTGTGTCTTTCTCTAACTCGTCCAGCGAATCTACTGTAAAGCAAGACTCCTTGAGTTGTGATTCGTCCATGGGGCTGGGCAGGATGAATTCGATCGTTTCGTCTTTGACACGTAAGGACAGTTTTCCTTGTTGTACGTCTATCATTGCACCTGCAGTAGCTAAGAACGGCCTACCAAGAATAATAGGTGTCCTAGTGTCTTCCGTTATCTCAAGTACAACAAAATCAGTGGGAATGCAAAGCTTACCTACCATGGTGGGAACGTTTTCAATGATTCCCACCGGATGTCTTACCGTACGATCCGCGAGGCGTAGAGACATCTTCGTCGGTTTAAGGTTCTCGAACTCCGTCCGCTTGAAAACTGTTTGTGGCATGATACTCACGCTTGCTCCTAAATCACACAAAGCATTTTCAATATCGAGATTACCTATTTTGCATGGGATGGAGAAGCTTCCGGGGTCCTTTAGCTTAGGTGGCAGCTTGTTCTGAAGAATTGCATTGCATTCCTCGGTGAGTGCTACTGTCTCGTTCTCTTCGGTGTGCTTCTCTTTGGACATTACCTCTCTGATGAATTTGGCACGATTAGACATCTTTAGGACTGCTTCCACGTATGGCATGTTGATGTCTAGCTTCTTGAGACCTTCCATAGATCTTCCCACTCTCTCTTGGTTGTTACTGCTTACCAATCGTCGAGGATACGGTATCGGCGGAGCGTACGCCGGAGGAGGAACGTATGGCTTATCTAAATCTGGTTCGACTCCTTCCATAATCGCAACCTTACCTCTTCCTCTATCCATGGGTGTACCAGCAGCCTCTCCTCGCTCATTTGAGGGCGAATTCTCAGCCTCATCATCGCTGCATACCGAAATAGCATTCACATATTCTTTCGGGTTAAGATCGGGCTTACCGGGAAGCTGTCCGGGATTCCGAGAGGATGAGGCGGCCTGTTGTGCTATGGAGTTTTCCAACATCTTCACATGAGTGCTCAGAGACTCCATTTGAGTTTTAAGCTCACTAATCGCTGTCCCCACATTTGCGTTGAATTTGGTCTGAATCGATTGTTGCTCCTTGTGATCCTTGACAAATTCAAGCATTACTGCCTCAAAGTTTGATGAAGGTGCTTGAGAGGGTTGAGAGACTTGCGGAGCTTGCTGTGCTTGCTGGAGTTGTTGGTTGTTTTGCTGGAAATTATTCTGCCTTGGTGGAAACCCCGAATACTTCACCGGTTGAGTCGTTCGATATGACAAGTTCGGGTGATTCCTCCAATTCGGGTTGTAGGTGTTCCCGAATTGCGTGTTGCCTTGCTGCTGGGCATAATTCATCTGTTCGTAATCCTCATGTACTGTGCATTGATACGCTACATGATCCGTATCTCCGCAATTCGCACAGTACATAGCATTCGCTGCATCACCCATGGCTCTATTCTGGTTAGGCTCATATAAACGACGAGTGCTATTAGGCATACCTCTTGGAGTGGACCACATGGTGTGGTTCATGGAGAGGTTATCAATTAGCTCGAATGCCTCCTCGACGCTCAGATCCATGAATGATCCTCTGGCGGCGTTATCTAACCTCATGCGGTGCTCATCTGAAATTCCGTTATAAAAAGTTTGGACAACGTACCATTGCTCAAGTCCATGGTGTGGACATGACTGCAGAAGATCCTTAAATCTACCCCACGCCTCAAACATAGTCTCTCCATCTCTGCATCTGAATGTTGTGATTTCCCCCCTCATCTGAATTGTCTTACTCGGAGGAAAGAAGCGTGATAGGAACAATGTGCAGAGCTGATCCCATGTGGTGATAGATCCCGCGGGGAGTGATTGCAGCCAAGCTTTCGCTTTTCCCCCAATTGAAAAAGGGAAAAGACGCAGCAAGATTGCATCCTCAGAGACTCCATGAATTTTGAACGTACCTGAAAGTTCGAGGAAGTCTCTGAGGTGCTGATGAGGATCTTCATGGTTTCCACCCATGAATTGCTTCTGATAAAGCATATTTATCATTGCTGGCTTAATCTCGAATTGCTCTCTTGCAACAGCAGGCATCCTTATGGCCGTTTGCACGTTGTTCATGTTCGGCACCACGTAATCCCTTAGACGACGTGGTGGAGGAGCCTGTAATTGCATATGTCCATTGCCGTTCTGATTATCCATCTTTTGTCGACCTGAAAGTTCTGCAAAGGACAAACAAAGAACAATTTACGTAGAAGGAACGAAAGAAAAGAAAACAAAAATAAAAACAAAGCAAGAAGGACTCTAGGTTCGAATCTAAGACGCGTTGACAATAGTCCCCGGCAACGGCGCCAAAAACTTGATGCGTATCAGAGTTAAATATAACCTAATCTACCCGCAAGTGCACGGCACGTGTGTAGTATTTTAGGTGTCGATCCCACAGAGACTACGCAATGCTACCTAAACCCGAACTACGAATCAAACTTGCTAACGAAAGAGTGGTGATGAAGAATAAAATACTGAAAGTAAACTAAACTACTTGGGTTCTAACGATGAGATAAACGTCCTAGGAAACCGGTTTCACCACAAGACTACCGAAACCAACGATCAACCTATCTATCATGCAATCCCAGTTAAAGCTATCTAAGGCGGACGATCCTAACATGATATCTACCCTCTCTCAAGGCATAGACACGTGATCTAGACAAGCTGCCCCCTACTTTCGTGGCTGACACCATGAACTAAACCCATAAACTCCGTGATTCGCCCGTTCACCCTCAACCGTTGCTACCCTACTTTCGTGGCCTAACCTCGGTTGTTCTAAACCTGACTTTCTAGGACTAGAATTCTCCTTTCGGTCCTTCTCCTAACCCCTAACACATGCACTCTATCTTTGCTGAATTGTTCTCCTCTGTATGCTTGCTGTAATGACGTCTTTTTGCCTCCTTTTAAGCCTCCTAAGTCGGTCCAATTGTTGCCTAAAATTTCCCACGAGTTCCCTTATGTTTTAAGTTAAGTTTACTTAAGTTTTGAGCAGTTACGGGTCGCGACCCGCTCGGGTAGTGAGTGTACCCGCTCGGGTGCGGCTAGGGCAGTTCGTGCGCGTCCTGTGGTGCTGGAATGGTGCCCGATCGGGCATGGCATGTGTGCCCGCTCGGGCACAAGGCAAAATGGTCCTAAATGCTTGCTCGAGTCGTGCTAAATGGTCCACACAATTGGCCGTAGGTTTTGCCCGATCGTGCAAGGGTTGTGCTCGACCGGGTGAGGCTTTTCCATGCTCAATCTCGTCCCGTTTGTCCCGTGATGATCCCCCAAGTTTCTCCTTAGCTCCCTGCATGTTCCTTTAGCTCCAAAATAGTCCAAATACGCGTAAAAACCTGTAAGAACATGAAAAGCACGAAAGCAAGTAAAACGGATACGGAATCATACGTAAAACATCACATATGTATCAAAAACGTCTCCTAAATCGTGCAAGAAATACGTATGAAAACGAGATGATCAAGATGTCAGCTAATTGGTCGTGGCTTATCGTATATGCGGTGGCTATGACTCCCTTTACTAGCTTCTCTCTAATAAAATGGCAATCCACTTCAATATGTTTCGTCCGTTCGTGGAAGACTTGATTTGCGGCAATGTGGATGGCCGTTTGATTGTCACAATGGAGAGTCATTGGTTCTTTGTGCTCGATTCCTAAGTCATTGAGGAGATCCTTCATCCATCTTAATTCGCACGTCGTGTTTGCAATTGCTCTATATTCAGCTTCGGCGCTTGATCTTGCGACTACGGTTTGCTTCTTCTTCTCCAAGTAATAAGGTTTCCTCCAACAAATGTGCAAAAGCCCGTTGTGGATTTCCTATCCACCCTATCACCGGCCCAATCGGAGTCGCAATAGTCAACGATGCTAGTGTCTTCATGTGTCTTCATTAGAATCCCAAATCCCGGCGTTCCTTTTAGAGATCTCAAGATTCTCTCCACCATTATCCAATGACTTGTGGTTGGAGCATGCATGTGTTGGTAACCTAATTCACAGCGAAACAAATATCTTGACGTGTAATTGTTAGATAAATAAGCTTACCAACAGTCCTTTGATATGCTTCCTTGTTAGGGATCGGTTCTCCTTCATCTAGATCCTTGAACTTTTCTTCTATTGGAGTCTTGACCGGCCTCGAGCCTAATTTCCCTGCATCAGTCAAGAGATCAAGTGTGTACTTCCTTTGAGATAGTAGCAACTCATTTTTTGTTCGAGTTACTTCTATTCCAAGGAAGTACTTTAGCTCTCCTAGATTCTTTATATTGAAGGTCTTACTGAGGAAGTTTTTAGTGTATCTTATTCCATCTTTATGATTTTCAGTGATGATAACGTAATCTACGTAAACTAAAACAATCACAATTCCAACATTACCTCTTTTAGTGAACAAGGAGTGGTCTGATTCATTTCTAGTGAAGTCAAAAAGACGAAGGGCCTAATATAGCTTGTGGTACCACGCCCTTGGTGATTGTTTAAGGTCGTAGAGAGCTTTCTTTAGCTTGCATACCTTTCCTTCTTGTATGTTAAGACCCGGCGGAGGTTTCATATATATTTCCTCTTCTAGTTCTCCTTGGAGGAAGGCATTCTTCACATCCATTTGCCATAGATCCCATTCTAAATTCATAGCTAGAGAAATTATGAATCTTACCGTATGTAATTTGTCTACTGGAGCAAAGGTCTCGGTGTAGTCTTCTCCATATGTTTGTGTAAAACCCTTAGCCACCAACCGAGCCTTATACCTCCCAAACTTCTCCATTGCTTTGATACTTGATTTGTATACCCACTTACTTCCATGTCTCATTCTTCTTGAGAGCTTCTAATTCCTCATTAATTGCCTCTTGCCATTCTTCTTTCCTTTGTGCCTCTTCATATGTATTTGGTTCTAATTCTTCACCTATTTTTCTAAGGAATGCTTGATGGCAAGGTGAGACACAAGAAACATCGAGATAGTTTTGAATTGGATATACATTAGCAAAGTTATTAAAGAAAACTCACATATATACCCACTCAGAGGCCGGATACGAATTATTGTGCTCCGACGGAGAGTTTGTTGTTGCTCCGCTTGTTCTTCTCGTTCTTCCACTTCTTCTTCTCGTTCTAGAATCTCTCTTTGTTGTTGGTCCATGACTTTCTCATTTTGCTCGTTGGTTTGTTCATTTTTCTCGTCTAGGGCTTGTGGTGTCTCATTTTCAAGTGGTTGCTCTCGTTGCTCTCCTCTTTGGTTTTCTGTTCTATCATCGTTAGTTCTTTACAGATTTAGAAGTAGCATTTTAAGAGAGTTACCTATATCCATTGGTTGAGCAACGGTTACAAGATCAGCCCATGTTTCTCCTTCGAAGTAGCCTTTGTCTTCAACAAATTTAACATCCCTTGAGACTAAGATTTTGTTTTCCTTTGGATTGAAGCACTTGTAACCCTTTTGTATTGTTATCCAAGAAATACACACTTCTCGCTTTTAGGTTCAGGTTTGCTTCTTTGAGCTGCATTCTAAAACACATACCAAAGAGATCCGAAAATTCTTAAGTAATCAAGGTCAGGTTTAGATTTATTGAGTACCTCATATGGAGATTGATTGTTTAGCCTTTTCGTTGGTAGTCTATTGATTAAATGGCATGAAGTAAGAACCACATCTCCACAAAATCTCTTGGGAACACTTCTATGAAACATAATCGTTCGAGCCATTTCCATGAGGTGTCGGTTTTTTCTTTCGGCGACTCCATTTTGTTCTGGAGTATATGGACATGTGGTTTGATGCTTGATTCCGTGGCTCTCAAGGTATTGCTTGAATCGGTTTCTTATATACTCTCCACCGTTATCGGATCTAAGACATTGACCTAAGACACTTTAGCTTAGCATTGTATTGGTTAGCAATATATTTGTGAAATATAAGAAATGCATCATAAACGGTATTTTTAGAGCTAAGGAGGTATATCCTAGTATACTTAGATTTTTCATCGATGAAAGCTACGAAATATTTCTTTTGATCACGAGAGAGACACGGAGCGGTCCATACATCGGTATGGACTAAATTAAAACATTGTTCATACGTAGAACAAGAGTTAGAGAAAGGAAGTCTACATTGTTTTCCTAGGACACAAGCCTCACAATGGTCATTTTCCTTAGTGATTTGAGGAAACAAAAGATTTAGGACCTTGTGATGAGGGTGTCCTAGCCTAGTATGCCAATAAATATTCATATTACTAGCGACGTTCAATGCAAAGGCGGAATCATAACAAGATATAGGTAATTTAGTTTCTTCAAAAAGAAGAGTCCATCTTTGAACTCGGGCTCCGGGAACTTCTTGAGTTACTTTATCCTGTAACCACCATTTGTTAGCATCAAAGATAAGCATGAAATTGAAATCTTTAGCTAATTTATAGACCGATATGAGATTATTATTAAATGAAGGAACGTATGGAGCGGGTATATGTTTATCAAATAATTCTACCAAACCTACTCCTTCAATTGCTATTTTATTTTCATTTGCAACCATAACCTCACCATTTGATCCTTTAGAGATTTCCAAGTTCTTAAGCATGCTAGCAGCATTAGTCATATGGTTTGTGGCTCCTGAGTCTACTATCATTCTACCTTTCTTTTCTCTTAAAGCGGTTAGCAAGGAAAAGAAGAGATTACCATTCCCTTTGACTTGCTTCGAGATTTGATTGCTTAACGGTGGAATAGGTTCTCCATGATGATACATATATCAGCTTTGGTGAGATATCCAGCAGCTTCATTTGCTTGGTGTTGGCCTCGGTTTGATTGATTTCCTTCATTGAATTTGCTTGGTCGAGGATGAGGGTGCAAGTTCCAGCATTTCTCTTTGATGTGTCCTTTCTTCTTACAATAGACACAAAATGGGGCTTTGTTGGACGTGAAATTATTGCTGTAGTGAGCACTTTCTTCTGTTTTAGTAGCCACCTCGTCGGTTTTAACATTTCTCACCGGTTCTTCATAATTTTCGCTGGCAGTGGAGAGGTGTGCTACTTCAGCTCCTCCTTTGAAGAGCCGTGTGTTTCCTTCCTCATTTTTTATCATCATACACGCCTCTTCATAGCTCAAAAATGAGATTTGTTGGAGAATATGCTGAATGAGGTTGTTGAAAGCACAGTCGAGAGCAAAGAAGAGTTGGAAAACTTGGTCTTGGTTCCTCCTTGCCGCAAGTTCTTTTGGGTCCATAGTTTCGGGCCTCAACTCTTGTAGTTCGGCCAAGAGACGGTTATGGTCCCCCATAAGCTGAGTAAAAGGACGTCCATCTTGATGTAAGGAATAAATCGCCTTGTAGACCTCAAAGATGCAGTGGAGGTGGTTGACGTTTCCATAAACGTTTCGAATTTGATCCCATAGAGCTTTTGGCTTGTTGATGTGTATGCCTCTAGAATGGTTGAGTCCAGGGAGTTTTGTATTATCACAAGGGCGAGCATTTGATTTTGCCCCCATTTAGCCTTCTCGGTGGCTTCTATGTCGCTTGGAGCTTCGTTGGTCTCTATATGGTTTGCAAGACCTCGGCTGCCAAGATGAAATTCCACGAGCTTGCTCCATGAGTTGTAGTTGTTCCGATTTAGGGTAATAGGGATTACTTTGCTGAGAGAATCCATTGAAGCAAAGAAAAGAGCTCTATATAGCAGAAAAGAAACCGAAATGATATCAAGAACACTTAGAAAAGCTCTGTACCATAAAGATTTCGTGATTATAGGCAAAGAGATTGAGAGAAAGAGATTTTTAATCTTCACTTATCTTTATTAGTTAGTAATATCTCCTTTAAATAGACATTTAACACAAACTAGTTGTTACAAAACATATGTATGCCCTTAATTTTGGAAAAAGGTAACATAAAGCATGAGATAAAGCTGTTTTCATAAATGTGTTAATACCACCAAATATCTATGCTTAAAACAGCTCCAAGGATGGATTTAAACATTTTTTAAGTCCTTTGGGCGCCAAAAAACGTTTCTCTTGTTGTAGAACCGTTTTATGCTTGATTTGGATCATTTGGAGTCTTGAACTTGCCTTTTGAGACTTGAGAAACACTCAAGGTGATTTACCTTGGACTTTAACATCCTCAAGATGATGGAGCTGTAGCATCCGTTTTTCAGCAGCTGACTTGTAATCATAATTGAGTGCTTTGATCGCCCAATACGCTCGGTATTCCAACTCGACCGGTAGATGACATGCCTTAGCATACACAAGCTGGAACGTAGTCATTCCAATTGGCATTTTGAATAGGCCAATAATGCATCATCGAGTTTCAAAGCCCAATCCTTCCTAGATCTAGAGACCGTATTCTCCAAAATCGACTTGATCTATCGATTAGAAACTTCAACTTGGCCGCTGGTTTGAGGGTGATATGGCGTTGCTATCCTATGTCGAACACCATATTTCTTTAATAGCCCTTCTATAATACGGTTCAAAAAGTGCTTACCTCCATCACTGATGACAACCCTCGGAATTCCAAAA
This sequence comes from Gynandropsis gynandra, assembly GCA_036759665.1. Lineage (NCBI taxonomy): Eukaryota > Viridiplantae > Streptophyta > Magnoliopsida > Brassicales > Cleomaceae > Gynandropsis > Gynandropsis gynandra. The sequence goes on along the minus strand of CM071869.1, from coordinate 20,598,803 downwards.
CGTGGGAATATGATACATTTGAACATCTTGGTTACTGGTTTGGAGTTGTTGGTTGGACTTGCCAAAGCTTCTAACCACTTCATTACGTAGTCCAACCCAACTAGTATGTAGAGGTTCCCGCATGAAGAGGGAAAAGGCCCATGCAGTCTATTCCCCTATACATCAAACGGCTCGACCTCTAAGATGTACTGCTGTGGCATCTCATGGCGTCTAGAAATATTCCTCGTCCTTTGACAATTGTCACAAAATGCTATGTAGGCATCCTTGAAGAGTGTCGGCCAATAGAAGCCCGCTTGCACCACCTTTGCGGCTGTCTTGGCTGCTGAAAAATGTCCTCCATAGCTTGAGGAGAGGCAACGTGACAATATGTGTGGAGCTTCTTCTTCGGGGATGCAGCGCCTAAAGATTTCGTCCGTGCCCCTCTTGAGAAGATACGGTTCATCACAATAGTACACCTTGACGTCATGGAGAAATTTCTTTCTCACATTATAATTTGACCCTTTCGGTAGTACTTGACATGCTAAATAATTCACAAATTCAGCATACCATGGAGTGGAGGTGCAAGTCACGGACATTACCGCATTATCTTGGAGATAATCGTCGATAGGAATGCACTCAGGGATTTCAAGCCGTGAAAGATGGTCAACTACCCCATTCTTGGTTCCTTTCCTATCCCTTATTTCAAGATCAAACTCTTGCAGCAGTAGGATCCATCTAATGAGCCTTTGCTTTGCATCTTTTTTGGTGAGAAGGTAACGTAAGGCAGCATGTGTAGAAAACGAGAATAATGCGAGAGAATAGTATGATAATAGGAGAAAATAGAATGAGAATAAGAGAGAATAAGGCTAAGAATATTTCAATTCTATATTGTATTCTTATTCACAAGAGGTTACAAATTTATAGGAGATTACAAGCTATAAATAGAGTGCTTGCATGAAGAATGAGAGTAAATGAAGTGTAGAGTTACAAGAGAGAAGAAATAAGTGTCGTCTGACTCTAGAACTCATCAAACTCATCAATGGGGTCTTCTCTTCATATTAATTTCGTCCAAGACTCTATTATGAGCATATTGAGCTCATTTCAACATTCCCCCTTAAGCTCGACACAATCAAGACGAATCATGGTGAGGTGCCCCGTTCAAAACCTTCCCGATAAAACCCATTGGGACAAAACTTGGATAAGGGAATAGAGTACACTCACACACAATGATGGGATTGGTCGAGCTTGCCATTTGACAATGGTTGGTGAATGTCTACTAACCCAAGTTGTAGCTTAAGCTTCTTGTTGATTTTCTCATTTGTAGCTTTGGTGAAAATATCAGTGAGCTGCTCCTTGCTTCAAGTGTAGTAAGTGTTGATGATGACATGCTTAATCTTTTCCCGTATGAAGTGTCAATCGACCTCGATTTGTTTGGTTCTCTCGTGGAAAATCGAGTTGGCTGAGATATGTATCGCGGTTTGATTATCACAGTGAAGAGGGATTGAATGATTTGAGGAGACTCTGATATCTTGTAGCAACGCCTTTATCGACATCAGTTCGCAGGTGGTGCTTGCCAGAGCGCGATATTCTGCTTCTGCGCTTGATCGAGCCACCACGGATTGTTTCTTGCTTCTCCATGTTACAAGGTTGCCCCCAACAAAGATACAGAACCCGGTTATAGATTTCCTATCATTTCGATCATCAGCCCAATCCGCATCACAATATCCTGCTATGTCTGTGTGTCCATTTTGCTCCACATGAATGCCTTTACCCGGTGATCCTTTTAGGTACCTCAACATTCTTTCGACTATATTCCAATCTTGAACAGTGGGAGAGTGCATTCGTTGGCTAACTTGATTCACAACAAAACACAAGTCAGTTTGTGTGATTGTGAGATATATTACCTTACCTACTCCACGTTGAAAACTTCCAATATCATTGAACGGTTCTCCTTCACCGCGATCCTTGTACTTTCTTCAATTGGAGTTTTTGCAGGTTTAGCTCCAATTTTTCCTGTTTCTTGTAGCAAGTCAAGAGTATACTTTCCTTGAGACAAGAATAACCCATTAGAAGTACGAGCAACTTCGACTCCTAGAAAGTACTTAAGTTCACCTAAGTCTTTAATATCAAAAGTAGTCTCAAGAAACAACTTGGTGTTTTCAATTCCATGTACATCGTTACCTGTGATGATAATATCATCAACGTATACTAAGACAACGATAATACCAATTTCTCCCTGAATTGAAAACAGGGAGTGATCACATTCACTTCGTAGGAACCCATAGCTTAGAAGTGCATCATGGAGTTTGTGATACCAAGTTCGAGGTGATTGTTTTAGGCAATAAAGAGCCTCTTTTAGCCTGCATACTTTACCACATGGTGAATTGAGTCCCGAAGGAGAAGACATATACACTTTTTCATACAAATCTCCTTGGAGGAATGCATTTTTGACATCCATCTACCAAAGGTTCCAACAAAAGTTAGTAGCGATAGAAAGTATAATACGAACCGTATGAAGTTTTGCTACAGGGGCAAATGTTTCCATGTAATCTTCTCCATAGGTTTGTGTAAACCCTTTTGCTACTAGTCGTGCTTTGTATCTCTCGATATGACCATTGCTCTTGTATTTGACTTTGTAGACCCATTTGCATCCAACGACTCTTTTGTTATTTGGTAGTTCAACTAATTCCCATGTGTTATTCTTTTCCAAGGCATGTATTTCCTCTTCCATTGCATCCCTCCATTCTTTTTTAGTTCAGGCTTCTTCAAAGCTGACTGGTTCTTGAACCTGATCAATTTTACTAAGAAACTCATGATAATCGTTAGATAAGTGAGATACAACATAAAATTCTTCAATTGGATAAGCAATAGCAAGATTATTGTAATATACTCTTTTCTAGTTCCATTCTGATGCCGGAAACTTGAGTCGACGAAGAGGAGGTATAGTTGGCTGCATTTGATTCTGATTCTGGTCCTCTTTATGTGTTTCTTCATGGTGTTCTTGTTGTGTTTCCTCCAAGTGTTGTTCTTGTGTTTCCTCCAATCGAATTTCATTAAAAATATCAAAATTGTGTTCATCCTCTCCCTCTTGTGTTTGGTATGATGAATTGGTTTCTGATTCTGAAGTATCTCTACTCGTTGATTCATATGGAGAAGGAACAACAACCTGAGGGAATGAGACTCTTTCATAAGTAACATTTAGATTATTCATAAGGGTACGAAGTGTCAAACCGATATTTGATGAATTGGTAAGGCATTCCAGCTCATCCCAATTGTTGCATTCATAATAAGCTTTTTCTTCATCAAACTTGACTTCTCGAGAGACACTGACTCTTCTTGTTTGAGGATGATAACATTTGAAGCCCTTTTGAGTAATCGAATATCCAATGAAGAAACATTTGATGCTTTTTGGATCAAGTTTATCTCTTTGTCCTTCACCTACAAGAACATAGCAAACACAACAAAAAACCTTTAGATGATCAATCTCGGGCTTTGTGTTATTTAGTACCTCATACGGTTAGATATCGCCCAGGCACTTGGTGGGTAGATGATTGATCAAGTGGCAAGCAGTGATGACTACATCTCCCCAATATTGTTTTGGTATATTCTTATACACCATCATTGTTCGTGCAACTTCCATGAAATGTATATTCTTGCGTTCTGCTACTCAATTTTGTTGAGGAGGGTAAGCACATGATGTTTGATGGACAATTCCATGTTGCTCAAGGTATTGGTTGAATTGTTTGCTTGTGTATTCCCCACCATTATCTGTGCGGATAATCTTAATTTTAGCATTATATTGGTTAGAAACAAAGCTATGAAACTTCATAAACATGCTAAATATGGAATCTTTAGATGTTAGAGTGTAAATCCATGTAAATTTTGATTTTTCATCTATGAATGCCACAAAATATTTTTGTTATCCCAAGTAAGACATCAGAGTGGATCAATTCGAAGCAATAATTATACTTAATGTCTGAATCCGGAAACAGTGATCTATAATGTTTTCCTAGAATATATGCTTCGCATTTCTCATGATCATACTTAATATTAGGAAATAACAAACTAAGTGTTTTCAGGTGTAGATGACCAAGTCTAGCATGCCACGTTGAATACAAAGCTTTATTTGATGTATAATTGAAATCAAAAGATGGATAATTTATTGAATCAAAGAACTCCAAGATGTATAGGTCATTCTTGAGTGAACCTCCTCCAATGAGCTTCCCTGTCTTAATATTTTGATTCCAAAACTTGTTAAATTCAAAGCAAACTAAAGAATCAAGATTATTAGCTAGTTTGTGAATTGATATTAGATTATTTGATAAATTTGGAATATAAAGAGTTGATGTTGATTTGTTGAATAACTTTAGGTTCCCTATACCTTTAATTGGTATTTCTTGACCATTAGCTATTGTAACAGAACCAAAATAAGGTCTAATATCATTTATTAGCTCTTTTTGACTGATCATATGATTAGTTGCTCCATAATCCACTATCATATAATTGTTAGGACTCTTAGTAAGAGATACGTTAAATTGCCGGAAGTGTTTGAGGTTAGCCCCAAACTTTTAAGAGTTTGAAGTATCTCATTGATTTGAAGCACCATGAGCAGTTTCTTTTGGCTGGTAGTTATGCCTTGGACAAGATGGTTTCAAATGGGGATGGAGAATCCAACACTTTTCCTTTTGAGTGACCCTTCTTCTTGCAATACTCACACCACATTGGTTTCTTCTTGTATCGCTGGTTTGCTCGACTAACGTGAGCAACATCACTTGCTGAGCCTTGGAAGAGCCGAATAGTGCCTTCTTCCTTTTTTACCTGCATGCAAACTTAATAAAATTCGGGAAGTGGATTCTGTAGAGGATATGATTGATGAGATCATTGTAGGGTCGGTCCAATGCTAGAAGAAGCTCAAACACGTCATCTTGTTCGTCACATGCAACAATCTCCACAAGATCCATTGTGCCTATTAAAATCTGATGTTGATTGAACTCCTTGCCAGCTTGTTAGAGATGATTGAGAGCATGCTTGATTTAATAAACCCTTGTCAGGTTTGACGAATTGCCATATACTTGTTTCAGCTCATCCGAAAGTGCTTTTGGAGTCTCTTTGTGATTACATGCTTCGAGGATATGAGGAGCAAGAGAACTTTGAAGTATTCCCAAAGCATTCATGACATCTTGTTCTACGTTTTCAGCAGAATCACTTGCTACAGCTTCTCCATTGGGTTGAGGAGACTCTAGAACATATTTCCACAAGTCTTTGCCTCCAAGATTCGTTTTTGCCACCCGAGACCAATTCAAATAGTTTTTTCCATTGAAAACAATGGGAATTGGTCCTGGATTTACGGTTGACATGATAAACAAGAGAAAGGGAACAAATTTGTTTATTGGTGAAGTAAAGGATTAGACAACAAGTTTGAACAAATTCAGAAGGTTTGAACAAATTCTGGATTCAATCGACGTAAAAAACGTTCGATGAACTAGAGCAAGAAAGTTAAAAAATAACAACAAAATTAAGAATCGTGCCCAAAAGACAAAAAAAGATCTGATACCATGTAGGAAACGAGAATAATGCGAGAGAATAGTATGAGAATAGGAGAGAATAGAATGAGAATAAGAGAGAATAAGGCTAAGAATATTTCAATTCTGTATTGTATTCTTATTCACAAGAGGTTACATATTTATATGAGATTACAAGCAATAAATAGAGTGATTGCATGAAGAATGAGAGTAAATGAACTGTAGAGTTACAAGAAAGAAGAAATAAGTGCTGTTTGACTCTAGAACTCATCAAACTCACCAATGTGCTCTTCTCTTCGTATTAATTTCGTCCAAGACTCTATTATGAGCATATTGAGCTCATTTCAACAGCATGATCCGTGTATACTATTACCTTGGAGCTAACTAGGTATGAGTGCAACTTTTTAAACGCAAAGACGATTGCAAGTAGTTGCTTCTTGGTTATGGAGTAGTTGCATTGGGCGTTGTCTAATGTTCGACTTGCATAATAAATGGTGTGCAACATCCGATCCTTTCTCTGTCCCAACACTGCCCCAACAGCATAATCGCTCACGTCGCACAAGAGCTCAAACGAGAGCTCCCAATTCGGCGCTATTGAGGCCAAGATTGAGAAGATGGCCGAGGGAAGAAACACTATGTCAGGAGAGTTTAATCGTCGGAGGCCAGCCAAGGGAACTGACAGCGAGGTGCTTGCATTGCGTGCTAAGATCGCCGAGATGAAATTGCAATCGGTAAACATCCACCAAGCGCCTCCCGATTCTCACGGATTCCAGGATGTTGCAGATGCAAATTATGTTTCCAACAACCTGTATTCCAACACCTACAATCCGGGCTGGAAGAATCATCTAAATCTGTCTTACAAGAAAACCGACAACGTCTTGAACCCCTTACACGGAAGCTACCAGCCAAAGCCATTTCGAAGCAATCCGCAGAACCAGAAATTTCAGCCTAGAGCGCAAGGGTAGCAAGGGTATCAGCTAAGAGGAGTACCAGAGCCAATTCCGCAACAAGAAAGGAACACCTAGATCATGTCTATGATTCTTTTAAAAAAGCAAAAAGATAATTACGCTGAGCTGAAAAATGCAAGACAATATCAAGACGACGTGAAGAAGCAGATTAGGGAAATTCAGACGCATTCGAAGATCCTGGACACCCAAGTTGCATAACTTGCAGCGAGCGCTTCTAACCAGCAAGGAATTATACCGGCGAAACCTGAGCTGAATCCCCGTGAGCATTGCAATGCTGTTAGGTTGAGAAGCGGGATTGAACTTGCAGACGTCAAACACTGAAATTGCGAGAGAGGAGAGTGCTCAAAGTCTTCAACAGTGAAGCCTAGCGACCAAGAGCATCATAAAGAAGTGCGAGATGAAGAGGAAGAAGAACCAGTTTATGTGGCACCGCCACCAAGACCTCCTCCACTTCCATATCCCCGACGCCAACTGAGACAATCTGATGATTCACAATTTGATAAGTTCGGGATGGTTGAAGAAGGAGATTTCGGGGAACTAGAATCATTCGTCTGAAGCCACACTCGAAGAAATAAGAAAGATGAACATCTACGGTGTTTGTGTTTGTTTCCCTATGAATTCTGAGTAGTTCTCTTATGACGGGTTAGGGATGCCATTGAAATTGATTGTTTGGTTTGTTACTGCTTGATTTTGGTTTTGTTCAATCGTATGGTTCGATAGGTTGTAGTGTGCGTAATACGTTCGTACTTCGTTGATTTCATGTTTGAATGAGACTAGATCCGTTCAAGTAAGATTAGACACGTTTGAATGAGATTAAAGATTCGCCTAGGCATCGAGAGAGTCAAACTTGAGTCTCGGGTTAGCCTTCGATTGAATTACATTAATGAGAATCTAGCGATCGGTTAAATTAATGGATTAGATTCTCATTAATCTAATTCATTCGAAGGCTAATCCCGAAACTCAAGTCTGACTCTCTCGATGCCTAGACGAATCTCTAATCTCTTTTAGACGTGTCTAATCTCACTCAAACGGATCTAGTCTGATTCAAACATGAAATCAACAAAGTATGAGCACATTACGCACACTACTACCTATCAAACCATCTCATTGAACAAAACCGAAATCAAGCATTAAGGACAAAACTACCCATTACAATGGCATCCCTAACCTGTGATAGGAGAACTCTTCAGAATGCATAGGAAAACAAACACAAACGAAGTAAATGTTCATCTTCCCTATCATCCAAGCGTGGCATTGGATGAATCCTTCGGATTGCCGAAGTCTTCTTCTTCAACCGTGCTCTGCCTCTGTCTCTTGGTCTGGTCTCCAGTCTAGTCTCTTCTTTCTTTGATCCGTTCTGGTATCTATTTAAACTCACGTTCGTTCAAATTTATGTCCGTGTGATTCGTATGGTAGTTGCCATATATGCCCGGTCATGCACACCATTCAGCCCGACCGTGTAACCTTCATCCAAGAGGTGCCCGACCGAGCATGTAGCAAGCCCGGGCCATGCATCAGCTACGGCAGTGATTCTGTCTCAATAGCTCGACCGTGCAAGTGTTGATGCCCGGTCGTGCATGTTGCCTAAACCTCCAGCCCGGTTGTGCACAAGTCTAAGCCCGACCGTACTGCATGTTTAGTTCCTCCTCGGTCGTGCATTGAATGAAGCTCGGCCGTGCACATGTTGAAGCTTTTCAGCCTGGTCGTGCAGGGAGTGTAGCCCGGCCGTGCTTATGTTGTTTCCCTGCCCGGTCGTGCTGCAAAGGATGCCCAGTCGTGCATTGGATTTGATCAGCTCGATCGTGCACACACTCAGCTTGGTCGTGCATTGGTTTATCTCTTCAGCTCGGTCGTGCACAAGGTGATGGCCTACCGTGCGGCTTTGTTGCTTCCTCCCCCGGTCGCGCATTGAATGAAGCTCGGTCGTGCCTTAGATTCATCACACATGTTCACCTTGGCCATGCTCATATTCACATCTTGATCACTTTGTCACGTTTTCTTGTGGATTTGCCGTAATCACTCGTGTTTGCTTCACACGTCTTTATTTCCTCCACAACACACGAAGTGATAGAAGAAGTCCTCCAATTTACTCAATAAGTTGGTAAAGTCCAAGAATCGTAATTAAAACTAAAGTTAGGAATTATGAAAATACTATGACGGATTACGTGTTATCAAACTCTCGCAGACTTACCCTTTGCTCGTCCTTGAGCAAACCTAGAGTTGAGTACAAGAAGAATTAGATAACAATGTGATGTCGGTTAATCTCAAGTAATAAAATACCTAGATTAACGCTTCCGCAAGAATACGGATCGTGTAGCACTAGAGTCGAACACAAGGAATTGATGCAACTCTAAGTTATTAGACTAATGGATAAGACTTGTAAATCAAATAAAGATGGGATTTCGAATGAACTAAGCTAAACTACTTGACGAGATAAACTTAATGACTAAGCACCATAGGTATCGAGAGTCGCACAACGATGCAACGAAGTTCTAACAAGATCATTGGTCTTAGATACTATCACGAGTTCAGGGAATTCAAGCTCTTATATAGGAACTGACTGGCGTAGACTTGTCCACTATCTAGCATGCGTATACCAATATATCTATTGTGTATCTCACCTACATAGACACAGTAAGACCGCTATCCTAATCCCTAGATTCAATCGATCGACCTGGCATAGATTCTAAACCGATTAAACCCTAAATCATGGCTAGGTTCCAAAGTCTAATCCCCTGGCGTAGATTCATTAGACTTCTATGATCATTCGTTCGAGTGGTGTACAAGAACAAAAGCATTAAAAACAACCAATCAATCTGAAAACGATCAAAATACCGAAATCATTCATTCAAGTGGTGTTCAAGAACAAAAGCATTAAGATCCACCAAGCATTAAGAACAAGACTTCGTTACATATTGGCAATACTCTCTAACCCATGGCTATGGATCTACTCGGACATGAACTTAGAAAACGAAACACAAAAGATAACTATATTCAACATTGATAAAGAAAGAGATTCCTCCCTATTCATATACCGACGTCTTCAATAGCTCCTCCATGCTCTGGATTCCTCGTTCCGTCCTTCTCCCTCTTTCTCTATGTCTCTAAGTGTGTCCTCTAATGTCTCCTCACGTCCCCCTTTTAGTCTAGTGCGAATCGTAGCTTTAAAAGGTCTATTTTCTCCTGAATTGGCCGTTCTAAAATCAATGAGTTTGTTGAGAAAAAGGTGGATCCGACAAGTCTGGTTCGAATCCTAGCTCTAAAAGGTCTCTTTTCTCCTTAATTGGCCATTCTAAAATCAAGGAGTTTGTAGAGAAAAAGGTGGACCCGAGCGGGTGCACAAACACAGCCCGAGCGGGCACACTTCATGCCCGAGCATATACACCATCAAATGTTGTTTCCGCTCTTTTCGCTCGATGCTTGAGTGTTTGATTTGCTTCCATGGCTTTGCACAAGTTGTACCTTGTCATTCAATCACGTTTTTAGGGTTGAATTACCTTAATCTCTCGTGTTTCGCTTCATGTCTTCGTTTCCTATACAAAACACGAAATGTAGATGAAGTCCTCGAATAAACTCGATAAATCGGTGTAATCTAAGAAATCTAATCAAAACTAAACCTAAGAATGATGTAAATACTATGACGAATTACGTGTTATCACAATGGGTACTAGCACAAAAACTTCGAAGGATTAGCCATCATGCACAACAAGGCGTCATACGAGCATAAGCCTAAGCGTACCTAGTTTAGACTTTTATCGACTGAAAGTCACGAGCCATGCAAATCCTACACATAACCTAACTTCATTTCATTCCCCTAGACAACGTCCAACTGTTCTCCATATCAATTCTTCTATACGTACTTGAGATATCACTACAATCATTTCCTCGTTCTTTTCTATTCATGTTTTTTTTCGATTTCGACAATTTTCTTCTTTCAAGATGTGCACTTGGTTTCTAGGACGTCGAAGTCGAAGAGGGAAAGCTTTCTACTTAAACCCAAGCTGCTGATGGCACACTCATAAGGTCTTGTAACCTTAGCAAAGTGAAGAGGTGCGTCATTGAAGAATTTTTTATGATCACGCATCAACTCTAACCCTTATGATGTAGAATAGCGCCTCACCCCACCACTTAGACTCAAACCATCGATCTCGATGTACTCATGTCAATGTAAACCTGAAATAGTTAGAAACTTATAAATATTGACAGCGGAGTATAAGCGCGTGGAATCTAATCATCAATAGAAAATGAACGATAAAATTTATCCAACAAAGCAAGGAATGAACAATATACACGGAGATATGTATACTTATGACTGAAACCTAGTAGGTGAAACACAAATATAGTCATGGTTTCAAGCACAACTACTAGACTAATCAATATCTAAAAGAATTCCTTAGCAAACCTAGACTATTATTCACGACTCGACAAAGTTGCGCAATAATGACTAAAGCTCGAAAGTTCATGCTAGGTATCCATCCGTTTATTCCTAAAAAAACTCAACATCTAATCCTAATCACATGCATGTTACTCGACAAGTACTCTCCCAGACTTGAATGAAACACTGTCTCGGTGTTCAAGAGAGAATCTCACACACTAAAACACGGGAAAATAAGGGTTAGAACGTGTGCACCTTGTGTATCTTGATGTCCCGAGTTGGTGATGCGGCTGGACGTTGTACGCGCCTACTCCTTAATGGATGATATAGAAGTCGGAGAGCCTATGAAAAAAAATCACAAAATCCAAAGAGAAAATACAACGTAATAGCTCACCGAGTACATCAATGCAAAAATAATAAGAATAAGTCCGGAAAATGAGATAAAATGAAAAAAATGCAAAAGTCGGATTGCCTCCCGAGAAGCGCTTGTTTAGGGTCCCGAGCTTGACCAAATGCTCTCCTCATCACCATCGAGGTGGATGTCCTCGCCGTAGTGTGTGATGTCTCCTACGTTGTGTCCTTTGTTCGGGTGTAGCATATGGAATGGTCATCCGCCTTGCAAGATCAGCCAACTCGCTTGTGCTCCCCTCCTGCTTCATCGAACTCATAGACATACACCGAGCAATCTGGATGTAGTAAAACAACAAACAATGACTTAGCTCTGAAATAGTCTCAAAATAAAAGAAAAAAAATACAAAAAATAGAAACAAACAAAAGACTCGAAAGTGACCGGATCTCGATTCAATGAAATCCTAATTCTAATACCGTAACTAGTCCCCAGCAACGACGCCAAAAACTTGATGGTGGAAATACGAGGTTTTAAATTTCCTAAACCACTCTACCGCAAGTATACGGTACGTGTAGTACCAAGGTCAAACTCTGGGGACTCAGTGCAACATTAGAACTAAGAAGCCACGAGAAGAAGATCGTCTAATAGGTGGTTATCGAACTAGAAAGTAAAATAATAAAAGAATGAGGAAGCTAGAATTAAGAAGATAGAGTACCACGGGTTTTTGGAATGGCGAGATAGTAAAATAACTAGTCCCCGGCAATGGCGCCCAAAAACTGATGGTGGAAATCATAGGTTTTAAATTTCCTAGACCACTCTATCGCAAGTATACGGTACGTGTAGTACCAGGGTTGATCTTTTGGGACTCAATGCAGCGTTAGAACTAAGAAGTCACGAGAAGAAGATCGTCCAATAGGTGGTTATCAGACTAGAAAGTAAAATCATATAAGAATGATGAAGCTAAACTCAGCAAGATAGAGTACCACAGACTTCGGGAATGCCGGGACTTGCAATGGATGTTTCTATTGAACATGAAATTGATTATATCAATCGATGGGGAACTAAAATCTAAGTCCACTACCTAGAGAATCAACGTCACTCATCTCTCGATACAGCACGGAACATCTAGATGCATGAAGAATTATAGGGAACTCTAACCTCTACTGTCAGAAATAATGGGAACTCGACCTCGATTGACCGAGGTAACTCTCTCGATGTCTAAACCCACTATTTTAAAGATAAACGTACTCACCTCTCGATGGAGTAAACTTATATCCTAAAAGTATGAAGAACAATGGGTGCTTTACCGTTCCTAAATAGATTAACCGATTGCTAGATTCTCATTAATCTAATTCATTCGAAGGCTAATCACGAGACTCAAGTCTGACTCTCTTGATGTTTAGACGAATCTCTAATCTCATTCAAACGTGTGTACTCTCACTCAAATGGATCTAGTTTCATTCAACATGAAATCAACAAAGTATGAACACATTACGCACACTACCACCTATCGAACCATACGATTCAACAAAACCGAAATCAAGCATTAAGAACAAAACTACCCATTACAATGGCATCGCTAACCCGTGATAAGAGAACTACTTAGAATACATAGGGAAACAAACACAAACGAAATAAATGTTCATCTTTCCTATCATCCAAGCGTGGCCTCAGACGAATCCTTCGGATGGCTGAAGTTTTCTTCTTCAATCGTGCTCTGCCTCTGTCTCTTGGTCTGGTCTCTTGTCTGGTCTCTTCTTTCTTTGATCCGTTCTGGTGTCTATTTAAACTCAAGCTCGTTCAAATTGATGTCCGTGTGATTCGCGTGGTAGTTTCCATGCATGCCCAGCCGTGCACAGGATTCAGTCCAACCGTGCAGCCTTCATCCAAGAGGTGCCCCACCGAGCATGGAGCAAGCCCGAGCCATGCATCAGCTACAAGGGAAATTCTGTCTCAAGAGCCCGACCATGCATATGTTGAAGCCTAGGCATGCATGTTTCCTAAACCTCCTGCCCGGTCATGCATGTTGCCTAAACCTCCAGCCCGGTCGTGCACAAGTCTAAGCTAGGCCATGCTGCATGTTTAGTACCTCCCAGGTCGTGCATTGAATGAAGCTCGACCGTGCACATGTTGAAGTTCTTCAGCCCGGTCGTGCATGGAGTGTAGCCCGACCGTGCTTATGTTGTTGCTCTGCCTGGTCGTGCTGCAAAGGATGCCCAGTCGTGCATTGGATTTCATAAGCTCGATCATGCACATACTTAGCTTGGTCGTGCATTGGTTTATCTCTTCAGCTTGGTCGTGCACAAGGTGATGCTCGGCCATGCGGCTTTCTTGTTTCCTCCCCCGGTCGTGCATTGAATGAAGCCCGGCCATGCTTTAGATTCATCACACATGTTCATCTTCGTCGTGCTCATATTCACATCTTGATCACTTGGTCACGTTTTCGGGTGGATTTGCCGTAATCACTCATGTTTGCTTCACATGTCTTCATTTTCTGCACAACACACGAAGTGATAGAAGAAGTCCTCAAATATACTCAATAAGTCGGTAAAGTCCAAGAATCATAATTAAAACTAAAGCTAGGAATCATGAAAATACAATGACGGATTACGTGTTATCAAATATTATTTGTGGAGAAACCAACACCATCTTCAACTTTTCAAATGCAGCGTAACATTCCATTGTAAAATCGAATTTACATCCTTGACTAGTAGGTCGGTGAAGGGTTTAGATACTTTCGAGAAGTCTTTGATGAATCGTCTATAAAACCCCGCATGACCTAGGAAACTACGGATGGCCTTAATTTTCCTAGGAGGTGGCAGCTTCTCATTAACCTCTATTTTCGCTTTATCTACCTCTATTCCCCTTGCTGATATCTTATGTCCCAATACGATTCCTTCGCAAACCATGAAGTTACACTTCTCCCAATTCAGCATAAGATTCGCTTCGACGTACCTGTTTAACACTTTACAAAGTTTGGTCAGACAAACATCAAAGGAAGGTCCATGAACGGAGAAATCGTCCATGAACACTTCCATAATTTCACCATTTACATCGGAGAAAATAGAGGTCATGCACCGCTGAAAAGTAGCAGGTGCATTGCACAAACCGAAAGGCATCCGACAATAGGCAAATGTGCCGATGTGACATGTGAATGTCTTCTTTTCTTGATTGTTCGGATGGATTGGTATCTGAAAGAAACCTGAATAACCATCAAATAAACAAAAATAAGAGTGAAGAGCTAAACGTTCTAGCATTTGATCAACGAAAGGTAAAGGGAAGTGATCTTTCCAAGTGTTAGCATTCAGCTTGCGTTACTCAATGCACATGCGCCATCCCGTGACCGTTCTTGTTGGAATCAGTTTGTTGTTTGCGGTCCTCAAAGTCTAGATCAGCAGCATACATCCCCTTAATATATTCGAAACCCAGCAATTTCGAATCAAGTGAAATGATCAAACTATGGCGTCTAGACAAAGCATCGGCCACAACATTTTCTTTGCCTTGTTTGTAACGAATGTCATAAGGAAATGTTTCAATGAATTCTACCCATTTAGCATTCCTCTTATTCACCTTTTGCTGACCTTTTAAGTGCTTCAAAGCTTCATGATCCGAGTGAATGACAAATTCTTTCGGTCATAGATGGTGCTGCCAAGTTTGAAGCGCTCTCACCAAAGAGTAGCTCTTTCTCGTAGGTCGGGTAAGTCAATTGCGCTCCATTGAGTTTCCCGCTAAAGTAAGCAATGGGCATACCGTCTTGCATCAAAACAGCCCAATACCTACACCTCATGCATCACACTCAATTTCGAAAGATTTAGAAAAGTCGGGTAAGGACAAACAGGAGAATTTGTTAGTTTTTCTTTCAAGAGCTGAAACACAGCTTCTTGTGTCTCTTCCCACTTAAACCCAACGTTTTTCTTGATTACTTCAGTATGAGGTGCGGCAATGGTGCTAAAATCCTTCAGAAATCTCCGATAGAAACTCGCAAGGCCATGGAAGCTTCTAACTTCACTCACGGTTCGTGGAATCAGCCTTTGATTGCCACGATCTTTTCTTCGTCAACCTGCACCCCCTGCTCGCTAACCACAAAGCCTAAAAATACAAGCTTGTTAGTACAAAACATGCACTTTTTCAGATTAGCGAACAATTGTTGCTTCCAAAGAATTTCCAAGATAGATTTCACGTGATGAACATGTTCTTCAAGGCTTTTGCTACAAATAAAGATTTCGTCGAAATAAAAAACAACAAATCTGTCTATAAAGGGTCTAAGGACATGATTCATGAGTCTCATAAACGTGCTAGGAGCATTCGTGAGTCCAAAAGGCATGACAAGCCACTCATACCAACCATGCTTAGTTTTGAAAGCTGTTTTCCACTCATCACCTTCTCTCATGCGAATTTGATGATATCCACTTTTCAAATCAATCTTAGAAAATATCTTTGAACCATGCAACTCATCCAGCATATCATCAAGTTGAGGAATGAGATATCGATAGTTTACAGTGATTTGATTTACCGCACGGCAATCGACACACATACGCCAAGTGCTGTCTTTCTTCGGGACGAGTATTTCCGGGACTGCGCATGGATACATGCTTTTCCGAAAATATCCCTTCATCATGAGCTCCCCAACCTACCTTTGAAGCTCCTTTGTTTCCTCGAGATTTGTTCTATAGGCTGCTTTGTTGGGAATAGAGGCTCCGGGGACAAAATCAATTTGGTGCTCGATTCCTCTAAGCAGTGGAAGCCCGTTTGGAATCTCCTCGGGAAACACATCATCAAATTCCTGCAAAAGATCGGAAAACACACTAAGAACAGATTCGGTAAGCTCGTTAGTGTTCAAATAAGTCTCTTTGTACATACGTACAAACATAGGCTGATGAGAAAACAAAGTTTTCTTGATCTCTCTTAATCTCATGAAGAAATTGGTGTTTGTTCTCACGGGTTTACTCTTACAGGCCTTTGACTGGGTTTTTCTCGAGACTTCACCAATTTTTAAGTGATCTACCTCATGGTCACTCACATGTGTAGACTTCTTCTCATTCTTCATCATTTGAAGTCGGTCGGCGTACCTCTTTCGGCGTCATCGGTTTCAAACAAAAATGCTTCTCGTTGTGCTTAATGGTGTACTCGTTGCTATATCCATCGTGTTTAGCTCGCCTATCAAACTGCCATGGACGTCCAAGAAGCAAATGACCCGCTTGCATATGCACCACATCGCAGAAAACTTCATCTTCATATTGCCGCCCGATCGGGCTCATTTGTGTGTGCACGATCGGGTAGGTCACCTGCACGATCGGGTAAAGAGCATGCCCGCTCGGGTCCAGCGTTCCAACAAACTTTCCTAAGATCTAGATCGGCAAATTTAAAAGGGAAAATCAGATCTGGAAAGAGGGGGACGAACCAGAACACATCAGAGGAGATTGGGAGACATTAGGGCAAGGAGAAGAAGGAAGAAAAGGACGGATCTACGGATCGGGAGCGAGAAGAATCTACCGAAGGCATCGGTTTATGAATAGGGAGTCATCTCTTTCTACATCTATGTCGAATCTAGACTTCTCTTGTGTTTCCTTGTCTGTATTTATGTCTGAGTAGATTCCTTGCCATGGGTTAGAGAGATTTGCTATGTTGTAATGAAGTCATATGCTTAATGAATGGTGGTGCTTAATGCTTTCATTACCTGTACGCCACTTGAATGAATGAATTTGGTTTCTATCATGTTTTCAGATTTCATGGTTGTTCTTAATGCTTTCTCTACCTGTACGCCACTTGATTGAATGATCTTAGAAATCTAATAAACCAACGCCAGGGCATTAGGTTTCGGAACATAGCCATGATTTAGGGTTTAGCCGGTTTAGAATCTACGCCAGGTCAATCGGTTAAATCTAGGGATTAGGATAGCGGACGTAATGCGTCTATGCATGTAAGATGCGCAATGGATACATTGGCATATGCATGCTAGATAGTGGACAAGTCTACGCCAGTCAGTTCCTATAGGAGAGCTTGAATTCCCTGAATCCATGATAGTGCCTTAGACCAATTATCCTTTTAGAACTTCATTACATTCGTATGCAAACTCTCGACACCCATGGTGCCTAGCCATAAAGTCTATTCTCTTCGATTTAGTTTAGTTCAGTTCAATCACAATCACAACTTTAGTCACCTCGTACGTCTAATTCAATTAGTTTAATAGCTACGAAGTCGCATCAATTCCTTGTGTTCGACCCTAGTTGCTACACGATCCGTATTCTTGCGGAAGCGTTAGTCTAGGTTTTATTACTCGATATAACGCATATCAAGTTTTTGGCGCCGTTGCCGGGGAATTGATTACGGCTTAGGAGTTAGGAAACTTTTAGATTAGACATTAGGTTTTTAGGAGTCTTGTTTGTTTCTTGCTTTTTCGTGTTTTTGTTTGTCATTTCGTTTAGAGTCAAGTTCTTTTGCTTCTCGTATCTCACGTGATCTTTGTGTTTGTCTTCTTTTTCTTGTGCAGCTTAATTGTGCATGAGAAACACCGGAAAAGCGGATCTAGTTTTCGACCCCGACATCGATAGAACGCTCCGAAAACTACGGAAAGAATCGAAAGCTAGTGCAAGCAATTCAGTTGATAACACGCAAGCACATTTGGATTTTCAAACCGAGGAAGTGATTGAACAACCGTTTGTTGAAGAGCTAATGGCCGAACGTCAAGATATGAACGTTCAAAACGCGCAACGAGTGCAACCGGCACTGACCTATGGATCATACACGGTCCCTAGGCACACGCAGCTCTTATCTTGCATTGCAAGAAGAAACGCCCGCGTAGAGCTTCAACCGGCATTTATTCAAATGCTTGGTAACGCGGCGTTTAGAGGGAGACCAACCGAGGATCCAAACCAGCATCTCACCGATTTCAAGATGTTATGTCGAACCATAAGGGCTGGAGATGGGGTATCGGATGAGGATATAATGCTAGCTGCTTTCCCGTTCTCGGTGAAAGATAGAGCACAAGATTGGCTATATTCGCAACCAGCGAATTCTATTGCGTCATGGGATCAGCTAGAGGAAAAGTTTATGACGAGGTTCTTCCCTCAAAACAAAGCTCAGCTAGCCAAGAATAACATCAACACATTTGTGCAAGGGGCAGCCGAGAGTTTGTATGAAGCGTGGGAGCGATTTAAAGGCTACCAACGCCTTTGCCCACATCACGGTATGGATCAAAGTTACCTCATATGCAACTTCATGCAAGGTTTATCGGACAATACGAGGATTTTGATCGTAGCCGCTGCTGGAGGTTCCTTAAGCAACCTCACCTTCCCACAAGTCGAGGATCTCATAGATCGTATGGCTTATGAAGGAAATCAAACCGCCGGAGAGTATAATCGCAACACTCCAGCGAGAGTAGCTAACGTGGATAATACGCGTTCCATATATGCCGAGTTAGCGGAAATGAGAGCTGAAATGAGAGCTGAGATGAAAAGTGAATTCAATGAGCTCCGCAATATGATGTCCGGAATGAATCAGCAAGAATATTATGAGCAGCCGGATGAGCAAGGAATTCAAGGGTACGAAGGGGTGAACTATGTGAGCAACGCCCAACCTTTGGGTAATACCTATACCCCCGAGTGGAGGAATCACCCTAATCTCTCGTACAAGAATTCCGACGGTGCATTCAATGCACAACGAGCATCGGGAAACTTTCAACCGCGTTTGATGCAACGCAATCAGAATTTCCAGCCGAGGACGCAGCCCCAAAATCAGAATTTTCAACCACGTGCGCTTGCTCCTCCGCAACAAGAAGTTAGACCCGATATCACATCAATGCTAGCTCAAATCATACAAGAGCAAAAGAACCAAGCCAATGATATAAGAGCGTTGAGAACGAGTCATGAAGAGATGAGAGCAGAAAATCAAGAGATGAAAAATGAGTTTGTGGAGGTGAAAACGCATCTTAAGATCTTGGATACTCAAGTCTCACAACTCGCTGCACAATCATCACGACCGCAAGGAATTCTACCGGCGCGGCCGGAAGTAAATCCTCGTGAACACGTCAATGCCATATATCTTCGGAGTGGCAAAGTGGT
Organism: Gynandropsis gynandra; assembly: GCA_036759665.1. NCBI lineage: Eukaryota > Viridiplantae > Streptophyta > Magnoliopsida > Brassicales > Cleomaceae > Gynandropsis > Gynandropsis gynandra. Next base: position 20,579,550 of record CM071869.1, on the reverse strand, counting down.
GGATCAGCCCACTCATTTGATGTTTGAGAAGGATGAAGTGATTAGCACAGCAGCGGAAAATGGCAGCTACGTTGAGAAGCGAAAAATGAAAACCGAGGAAGAGGAAGAGCCGAAATACGTGAAACCGGAACCAAGACCGCCTCTTCTCCCATTCCCACAACGTCAACGTAAGAGACTGATTGATCAAACCATTCCCTCGACATTCGACGAAGGTGAATCATCCAACAAAGCAATGAAAAATGGCAGTGGCAGCAAAGAGTACAAAAGTAAACCCGAGGAGGAGGGAGAGCCGAAATACGTGAAATTGGAACCGAGATCACCTCCTTTGCCATTTCCTCAACGTCAACGCAAAAAGGATGATGACGCTCAATTTGCGAAATTTGCTGAGATGTTGAAAAAGATGGATATCACGATACCATTCCATGAGGCGTTGAAGAAGATGCCTTCATACGCCAAGTTCCTCAAAGAGATACTTGCGAACAAGCGAGACGTGGAGATGGAATCCGTTATGGTAACGAATTCAATGCTGCAGCCTAATCTACCCAAAAAGATGCCGGATCCAGGTATATTCGTAATCCCTTGTAAAATTGGTGATTATGAAATAAACCATGCGCTAATCGACGTAGGAGCAAGCGTAAGCGTGCTACCATTATCTTTGTATAAGAAATTGGATCTTAGGGGTAAGATGGATCTTCGACCGACGAGAATGGCGTTAACCATGGCTGATAGGAGTGTTAGGATACCTGAGGGAAGGCTGGAAGACGTGCCCTTGCAGGTAGGAAAATTTTTCGTCCCGGTTGATTTCGTTGTATTAGATATGGAGGAGGACGAGAAAATTCCAATCATCCTTGGTAGGCCGTTTCTCAATACGGCGAAAACGATCATACATTGCGCTGAGGGTAGACTCACACTTAAATTTGGGGATGAAGAAGTGGAGTTCAATCTGAATGATACACTTAAGCAGCCATGTATGGTGGATTCGGTATTCCACATCGACGTCTTAGAGGAGTTAGCCAATGAAGTCTTCGAGAAGTTTGGGATATTAGATCCTTTTGAGATGACTCTTCCAGCAGCTAGAGAGGGGTTTTGTAAGTACATTAACGGAGTGAAGCTTTGTACAAAGCTACTGGATGAAAAGGATATAGAAGAAATCCCAAACCCCGAGTTAGACGAACCCCGAGCAGAATTCTGCGCGACTCGAGCACAGCAAGTTGCAGTTTCAGAAAATGATGGGTTTTCGGGTATTCCTGAGCAGAGAGACTTCTCAACTCATAATCACATGAGTACAGATCAGTTGGGGAAGGTTTCGAGCCAAGAAGACGTTGCAAACCAGTGCACAACCCTCCGACAAATCCAGGCAGATTCCAGCGCAGCACAAACGGCTCACATCGACAATTCGTCCATTCTTGAGGTACTTAGCAGCCACTACAAGCGTCCAGCATCAGATTGGAACATTGATAAGGCATCCAAGATGAAGGTTGAAATGAAGAATAGGGACGACATGACTGATCGGGGAAGGAATTCAATTGAACCGCGTACTACACTCTATCGACCACCTCATGTACGCAGGATGCTACGCACACCACGACGTCAAGGACGTCCATCTAATGGGTAGCACATTTTGGTCAAGCTCAAGACCTTAAACAAGCGCTTATCGGGAGGCAACCCGACTTTTTGCATTTCTCGTTTTCATTTTTATTTTTGGACTATTTCTTTTTCTTGTCATATTGATGTACTTGGTGGGATTGTATTCTTCCTTTTTGGATTGTGTGAATATTTTTCGCAGGTTTTTCAACGTCCATATCATCCATGAAGAGGAAACACAAACACGGGATTGGAAGCTACACAAGGTGCACACGTTCCAACCTTTCTTTTCCCGTTATTTTGTTTCTCCTAGGTTTTGAACACCGGGACGGTGTTTCATTCAAGTCTGGGGGGGTACTCATCGAGTATTGTCATATGATTAGGATTAGATTATTAGGATTAGATGTAGATTTTTGTTTTTCTAGGAATAAACGGATGGATACTTAGCATGGATTTTCGAGTTTTAGTTATTAGTACAACTTTGTCGAATCATGAGCAATGGTCTAGGTTTGCTTAGAAGTCTTCTTGATCCCGATTAGTTAGGTAATTGTGCTTGAAACCATGATCTTTAGTTGCATCTACCTCCTAAGTTTCATACCAAGTATCATATCTCCGAGTATACCGATTATTCAATGCTTGTTAGATTGATTTTAGCGTTCATTAGATTCCACACGCTTATACTCCGCTGTCAATTTTTGAATAAGTTTTCTAACTATTTCAAGCTAATATTGACATGAGTACATCGATATCGATGGTTCGGGTCTAAGTGGTGGGTTGAGGCGCTATTCTACGTCCTAAGGGTTAGAGTGATGCGTATTTTTGATAAGAAAAGAAAGAAAACCATGGTTTAAAATGAGCTTCAATGACGCATCTCTTCACTCCTCTAAGGCCGAGAAACCTTATGAGTGTGCCATAGGCAGCCTGGGTCTAAGTAGAAAGCCAACCTCTTCGACTTCGACGTCCTAGGAACCGAGCGTGGAATTATTAAAAAAAAGAGAAAAGAAAAAAAAAAGAATAAGAACGAAAAAAAAAATGGGTTTTAAGATATCTCAAGTTTAGAAGAGTTTGGTATGGAGAACGCTTGGATGTTGCTTAGGAGTACGGACTAAACTTAGGTCATTGGTAGGATTGCATGGTTCGAGACTTTCGGGTGATAGAGGTCTAAACTAGGTACGCTTAGGCTTACGTTCATGTGACGCGTTGATTTGTATGATGGCTAAATTCTTCGACGTATTTGTATTGGTATCCATGGTTGTTTAGCTCTTCTAGTACTCGACTCTAGGTTTGCTCGAGGACGAGCAAAAGGTTAAGTCTGGGGGAGTTTGATAACACGTAATTTGTTATAGTTTTTATATCATTCTTAGGTCTAGTTTAGAGTAGATTATTTATATTTCATTCATCTATTGAGTATATTCGTAGACTTTATCCACATTTCGTGTTTTGTGTAGGAAACGAAGGATTGAAGAGAAACACGAGTGATTATGCAATCTAAACCCGAAAACGAAGCTGTGTAACAAGGTTCGGCTTATGCAAGGCCACGGATGGAAGCGAGTACTCAAATACCGAGCGAAAGGAGCGGAAACTACACTTCAAGACATGCCCGCTCGGGTGGATTGAGAGTGCCCGGTCGGGCTGAATCATTCAAGAAAACCCCGTAGCCTTACACGACTCGGGTGCTCAAGGGATATGCTCGGGCATAGGTGCCCGCTCGGGTGCATTTGGAGTGCCCGCTCGGGCTGAATCATCCCTGAAAACCCCGTAAGTTTGCACGAGTCGGGCTGATGAAGTACACGGTCGGGCATGGTGCCCGATCGGGCTCATTTGTGTGTGCACGATCGGGTAGGTCACCTGCACGATCGGGTAAAGAGAATGCCCGCTCGGGTCCAGCGTTCCAACAAACTTTCCTAAGATCTAGATCGGCAAATTTAAAAGGGAAAATCAGATCTGGAAAGAGGGGGACGAACCAGAACACATCAGAGGAGATTGGGAGACATTAGGGCAAGGAGAAGAAGGAAGAAAAGGACGGATCTACGGATCGGGAGCGAGGAGAATCTACCGAAGGCATCGATTTATGAATAGGGAGTCATCTCTTTCTACCTCTATGTCGAATCTAGATTTCTCTTGTGTTTCTTTGTCTGTAGTTATGTCTGAGTAGATTCCTTGCCATGGGTTAGAGAGATTTGCTATGTTGTAATGAAGTCATATGCTTAATGAATGGTGGTGCTTAATGCTTTCATTACCTGTACGCCACTTGAATGAATGAATTTGGTTTCTATCATGTTTTCAGATTTCATGGTTGTTCTTAATGCTTTCTCTACCTGTACGCCACTTGATTGAATGATCTTAGAAATCTAATAAACCAACGCCAGGGCATTAGGTTTCGGAACAAAGCCATGATTTAGGGTTTAGCCGGTTTAGAATCTACGCCAGGTCAATCGGTTAAATCTAGGGATTAGGATAGCAGACGTAATGCGTCTATGCATGTAAGATGCGCAATGGATACATTGGCATATGCATGCTAGATAGTGGACAAGTCTACGCCAGTCATGGTTGTTCTTAATACTTTTCCCGAACTCCCTATAGGAGAGCTTGAATTCCCTGAATCCATGATAGTGCCTTAGACCAATTATCCTTTTAGAACTTCATTACATTCGTATGCAAACTCTCGACACCCATGGTGCCTAGCCATAAAGTCTATTCTCTTCGATTTAGTTTAGTTCAGCTCAATCACAATCACAACTTTAGTCACCTCACACGTCTAATTCAATTAGTTCAATAGCTACGAAGTCGCATCAATTCCTTGTGTTCGACCCTAATTACTACACGATCCGTATTCTTGCGGAAGCGTTAGTCTAGGTTTTATTACTCGATATAACGCATATCACCCTATGCGAATCGGAACTCGAACTTGCTTATGGACCTTGGTTGCTCCGCTCTCGTTTAGCCATTGAAGTCGATATGGCTTCGGATATTTCTGTGTGATCAGTCCAAGTTTCTCCACCAAAGATATGCTAGCAACGTTAGCACAACTCCCACTATCGATAATCATGCAACATACGTTGTCTTGGACGAAACATCGTGTGTAGAAGATGTTTTCACGCTGAATTATCTCCTCTTCTTTAGATTGAAGATTCAACACTCTCCTTGTCACCAACAAGTCTCCTTTTTCCGGTTCTTCCTTAATAATATTATCCTCGGAAGCTGCGGAACCAGATTCTTCCTCCACCTCGGTTTCTATCGTGCCATCCTCATACACAAACATTGCTTTCCGGTTTGGGCACTCCTTCGCGTAATGACCCATCCCTTGGTACTTAAAACACCGAATATCTCGTGTTCTCAGAGGAACAACCTCTGTTTGACCAAACTTTCGTCATGGAGGAGGCTCCACTCGGTTCTCTTGCTTCCGGGCAGATTTAGAACTCGAAACTCTCTTGTCGTCTTTATATCCGTGAGACCGTGAACTAGTGGCGTTTGAACGATACTTAGAGTATGATTGGCTCTTCCTCTTAAGCCGCTTCTCAGTCTTCATATTGATAAGCATATGAAGAAACCCGAGATGGAAGTAGAGTTCAGCTTAACGGACACACTTGAGCAATCATGCGTTATCGATTTCGTGTTCCCCGACGACATCTCTGGAGCCGAGGACGAGGAAGTTTGTGACGAATTTCAGAATGCGGATTCCCTAGATATGAATCTCATAGCAGCTGGAGAAAGATTGTACAAGGCATCAAACGAGCTGCTTGAGAACAAAGAGAAGAAGGAATCCCCCGACCGAGACTTCCGCACAACCCGAGCTAAATGTGCAATTCAGTACATAAACGACCCCGAGATGCCGCGAAGCTACACCAAACGTCCAGCACACAATTGGGACGTTGACAAGGCACCCAAGGTGAAGATGAAGCCTTCACCACAAAGGCTCACCCACCAAAAATCTCTGGATACGCTGAAGGAAACAAGCGACGAACGCCTAACCGGTTTCATGGATTGCACAACCGGACTTATGGACAGCTCGACCAGAATTTTTTGAAAGCACGATCTAGCCCCCAACATAGAGAACATCGTGATCATATTGCACGCGCGACGCTACGCTCACGACGATGTCGAGGACGTCCACCTAATGAGTAGCATTCGGTCAAGCTCGCGACCTTAAACAAGCACTTATCGGGAGGCAACCCGACTTTTGCATTTTCTTTTTATTTCGTTTTCAGACCTATTCTTTTTCTTTTCACATTGATTTACTCGGTGGATAGTATTCCTTCTTTTGGATTGT
>CM071869.1:20549018-20565641 GCA_036759665.1 Gynandropsis gynandra | reverse complement strand
TGCATTTATGAGAAAGTGACCGGGAGGATATCCTACGTATTGGCCTAATAGTGCCCAGCCCCACACCTCTCGCTTCGTTAATCCCTCGCTGATCTTGATTGAAGCTTGGTTAGAGTTTGGTTTAGTATAACTTAGACGACCTCCAACTCCGGAGTTCATGAATATTCTCTTAGAGCCCGCTGCCCATGCATTTGGGCGTGACCCATTGGATGGATGTTTACTACCCACCGTTGTGTCATTCCCTCGTGGAGCTGGTTGTGCCTTAGATACATCTGCAGCAAGTGATTCTACCCCTACCTCTGTCCTCTCTGTCCTCCCATCAACACCACTTCGTCCCCTTTCCGCTCCGCTCCGAGGTAGCGGAGGAAAATTCGTTTGGAGATCTAGCTCATCGTCCGAAAGGACATCCCCATTCAAAACTGCCGCTTCCTCTTGATCTTGTGCATTAGCCATAATAGCCATAATAGTGGTAAGTGTGGCGTCTACAACTTCCTTTTCCGTAGCCATACGTGCTGTCTCCGAGTTGCAAACGCCCTCAATCACCTCAACACTTCCTTTTGCAACCGAAACAGAATGATCTTGGCCATCCTCCTTTTCTTGAGTTATTGCTGTGGTTGGATCGCCTATTGCTATTGAGGACGCTGAAATTCCTCTTCTTCGTCCCATGATAGCTCACTGCAGGACTTCCAGCCCTCAACCGTGCACCGCTCGGACAGATTCCGAACCGTGACCGCAGGAGCCCTGAACTGCAGATTCTTGACTTCCGAAATCTTAACCTCAAAATGATATGCGTGAACCTGCCAAGAATGCGTGAACTACAGACCAGTGAAACCGCAGAACCCTCAGAACCCTAGCCAGACTCGGAGCACCCTAACTGACCAGACCCGTGGAGCCACAGAACCCTGACCAGAACCGCACGACTGTCAGCCGTCTTCCGAGCAGACGAACAACCTGCAGCCACAAACCTAACCAGAACCCTAACCAGACTTGGCGTGAGCTCAGCTGTCGGACCACTCTATCAACCCAGTAACCTACAGCAAGCTTCTATCCAAAATCTTGAAGCCACAAGAGTCGCGAACAAGAACTGAGCCCTGAGACCAGTCGCCGCGAACAACCCTCGAACACGAACTCAGAACCCGCGATCGCAATAAGGACCCTGGAACCAATTCTTGAATCCGCAAGATACTCGGACTCGAGCAAGAACCCAGCACCAGCCAACTCGAACAAGAAATCTGTACCCTGACCTTCGGCAGCCTAGTTCTTGAACCAACGAGAATATTGCCGACCACCCAAAACCAACACCGAAGCCTTCAAGAACTGCTCCAAGTCCGCCAAGAACGATAACCACCAGTTGCGTCAGTGTCAAGACCCAGAAACCGGCCAAGAATCAGTAGATTCCGGCGGATTCAAGCTCCAAGGAGCCCTAGGAAGGTCGAGACCAACCCTAGCTGAAGCTTGCCGAACCTAGCCTCTTCTAAGTCGTGTCTTTTGTTGCTGCTTGAAGGGAGAACACTCGCCAGAAAACTCGCCGGAACCCTAGAAACGCCGCCGGGAAACTCGTCGGAACCCTAGAAACGGTCGCCGGAAATCACCCTATAAATCACCCTAGAGAGCATTTTTGTTTTTTGAACTTTACCAAGCATTAAAGCATCCTTTAGTCCTCTTTTAGCGTTTCCTCGTGTTTTGCAACGAATGGAGATACCGGGACACAAACACGAGCGAATGCCACAAAACATGACCATTCCACGCCAAAGGAGAGGCATTCCCTAGGAAAGAGCTTGAATTCCCTGAATACATAATGATATTCATAACCATGATTTTTATTAGCACTTCATTGCATATTCGTGCATCTCTCAAAACCTGTAGTGTTTAGTCTATAAAGTTTATCCCGTTAATTAGATAGTTTAGTTTCATTCGCATTCTTCACACTTATTGACTTTTACCGTCCTTTTCATTAGTTACTAGCTTTAGAGTTGCATCGATTCCTCGTGTTCGACCCTGGTACTATACGATCCGTATTTTGCGGAAGCGTTAGTCTAGGTAAATTATTACTTGAGATTAACCACATCAGTTACGAAAGTAGAGTAGTAACGGTTGAGGATTTGAAATCGGGTGAATCACAGAACTTGATGGGTTTAGGTTAAAGTATCAGCCACAAAAGTAGGGGGTAACTTGACTAAAACACGTTTTTATTCCTTGAAAGAGGATACAAATCATATTAGGATCATCCTCCTTATTAGATTGATTGATTGTTGGTTACGGAGAGCCTTGTGGTGAAACCGTAACCTAGAATGTTTGCTTAATTGCCGAGAACTCGTTAGTTTATTGTCTTTAGATATTTGATCTCAAAACAATATTCATTCGTAGCAAGTTTGTTTCGTTTGTTTGATTTTATTTTTTGTTGCATAGTCCTTGTGGACCTAGAGTACTACACACGTGTCGTGCACTTGCGGGTAGTTTAGGTTAATTTATTTAACTTGAACGCAACATCAATATTTCGAGTAATCCGGGTTCTTTGGATAATTTAGATTGTTTGGTTACAGGTAATTGATGCGTGTTCAAGTTAAATAAACCTAAACCTACTCCGCAAGTGCACGAAACGTGTGTAGCGGAGAATCTAGGTGCCGATCCCACAGGGACCAGCAACATGACACAACTAAACAATTGAATCAAAGCTATCAAATTGAATAAATAGTGATGGAATTAAGCTAAAGTAATGATGAATAATGAATTGATGTTTAAACCAATCAAACAAACGTCTTAGGATACGGTTTCGCAACTAGGCTCCCAAAACCATGCATATCCATCTGCTACTCATGCTTTTTCCTATCCGAATTGAAGGTAAACGATCCTAATCTATCAACTATCCTCTTTCAAGGCCTATAGACGTGCATAAACTATCAAACCTCCTACTTTCGTGGCTGATGATGTGCGTAAAGCTCAAGTAATAAAACCTAGACTAACGCTTCCGCAAGAATACGGATCGTGTAGTAACTAGGGTCGAACACAAGGAATTGATGCGACTTATAAGCTATTAAACTAATGGAATAGACGTGTAAGGTGACTAAAGATGGAATTATTATTGAACTAAACTAAGCTAAATCGATGAGAATAAACTTATAGCTAACCATAGTCTCCAAATCTTATGGTTCGGCATAGCATCTTGAAATCAGTGAGATGCTGGTTTGGGTCCACGGCGGGTCTCCCTCTAAACGCTGCGTTACCGAGCATTTGAATGAATGCCGGTTGAAGCTCTACGCGAGCGTTTCTCCTTGCAATGCATGATAAGAGATGCGTGTGCCTAGGGACCGTGTATGATCCATAGGTCAGTGCCGGTTGCACTTGTTGCACGTTTTGAACGTTCATATCTTGACGTTCGGCCATTAGCTCTTCGACAAACGATTGTTCAATTACTTCCTCGGTTTGGAAGTCCAAGTGAACTTGCGTGTTATCAACCGAATTGCTTGCACTAGCTCTCATTTCTTTCCTTAGTTTTCTGAGCGTTTATCAATGTCGGGGTCGAAAACTAGATCCGCTTTTCCGGTGTTTCTCATGCACAATTAAGCTGCACAAGAAAAAGAAGACAAACACAAAGATCACGTGAGATACGAGAAGCAAAACTACCTGCACAAGAAAAAGAAGATAAACACAAAGATCACGTGAGATCCGAGAAGCAAACGAACTTGACTCTAAAGAAATAAACAAACAAAAACGAAAAAGCAAGAAACAAACAAGACTCCAAAAAAAACCTAATGTCTAAATCTAAAAGTTTCCTAACTCCTAAGCCGTAATCAATTCCCCAGCAACCGCCCCAAAAACTTGATGTGCGTAAAGCTCAAGTAATAAAACCTAGACTAACGCTTACGCAAGAATACGGATCGTGTAGTAACTAGGGTCAAACATAAGGAATTGATGCGACTTATAAGCTATTAAACTAATGGAATAGACGTGCAAGGTGACTAAAGATGGGATTGTTATTGAGCTAAACTAAACTAAATCGATGAGAATAAACTTATAGCTAAGCACCATGGGTATCGAGAGTTTGCATAATGATGTAACGAAGTTCTAAAAGGATAATTGGTCTAAGGTACTATCATGAGTTCAGGGAATTCAAGCTCTCCTATAGGAACTGACTGGCGTAGACTTGTCCACTATCTAGCATGCATATACCAATGTATCCATTGCGCATCTTACATGCATAGACGCATTACGACCGCTATCCTAATCCCTAGATTCAATCGATTGACCTGGCGTAGATTCTAAACCGGCTAAACCCTAAATCATGGCTAAGTTCCAAAGTCTAATGCCCTGGCGTTGGTTTATTAGACTCCTAACATCATTCATTCGAGTGGCGTACAAGTAATGAAAGCATTAAGATCAACCATGAAATCTGAAAACATGATAAAATACCAATTTCATTCATAACGCGTGGCGTACAAGTATGAAAGCATTACGATCCACCATTCATTAAGCGTAAGACTTCGTTACAACATGGCAATACTCTCTAACCCATGGCAAAGGATCTACTCAGACATAAATACAGCAAAGGAAACACAAGAGAATTCTAAGTTCGACATGGATAGAGAAAGAGATGACTCCCTATTCATAAACCGATGTCTTTGGTAGATTCTCCTTGCTCCCGATCCGTAGATCCGTCTTTTCTTCCTTCTTCTCCTTGCCCTAGTGTCTCTGAATCTTCTCTTCTGCTCTCTGGTTCGAAAACTCCTTTTTCAGATCTGATTTTCCTTTAATTTGGTCGTTCCAAAACTTAGAAATTAGTTGAGAGAAACAAGGACCCGAGCGGGCATGTCCTCTACCCGCTCGTGCAAACCACTTGCCTGACCGTGTACCCTCCTTTCAGCCCGAGCGGGCACCATGCCCGATCGTGTGATTCTTGAGTCCGAGTCGTGCAAACCTTCGGCGATCTCTTGACATTAATTAGCCCGAGCGGGCACTTCAAATCCACCCGAGCGGGCACTCCATCTTGGTCGTGTACTTTGAGTGCCCGAGTCGTGCAAAGCTACGGGGGTAATTGACAGCAATTAGCCCGATCGTGCACTCCAATTCCACCCGAGTGGGCACTCCATCTTGGTCGTGTACCTTGAGTGCCTGAGTCGTGCAAAGCTACGGGGGTAATTGGCAGCAAATAGCCCGATCATGTACACTTTCAATGCCCGAGCGGGCATGTGTTGAAATGTTGTTTCCGCTCCCTTCGCTCGGTGTTTGAGTGTTCACTTACAGTCTATGGCCTTGCACAAGTCGAACCTTGTTACTCAACTACGTTTTCGGGGTTAGATTGCCATAATCACTCGTGTTTCTCCTGATGTCTTCGTTTCCTATGCAAAACACGAAATGTAGATAAAGTCTTCGAATAAATTCGATAAGTGAATGAAATCTAAATAATCTACTCTAAACTAGACCTAAGAATGATATAAAAACTACAACGGATTACGTGTTATCAGCTGATAAGTTAGTCTACACCCATTAAGCTTCGTGATTCATTTGTGAGTCCTCAATCTCGGTTTTCCTACTCTTGTGGCTTAACCTAAACTGTCTTGAACCTATATGTCCGGTTTCAAGTTTCTCCTTTCGGTACTTCATTCAGATCCCTAATATCATGCAATTATTTGACCTTCACAATCACATGACGATTAAGCGCATAGACAAAGGATCAAACGGGGATAGAAATTTCCATCGTAGATAGAAATCAATGCAAGGGTTCCGGGATAGCCTAGGGCTACTCCCTTCTCCTAGATCAATCCTACTACTCAATCATGAATTCAAATGACAACATGAAACAAATAAAAAGATAGAGAAAGAATAAGCTCAATGATGTCTGTGTGTGCCTTCGTGTGTCTCCAGCGTCCTCGGATTTCTCTTGCTCCGTCTTCTCTTGTGTATGATAGGCTAAGATCCGTCCTTAGGTGGCTTGCTGGACAATCCTCCTATGGCTAATATTATTTTCGGGCTTGTCCAGGTTGCTGACCAAAAAGGAGGAAGCTCGGATTTTAATAAGGTCTGAAACCCTAATCCGAGTTGGAGTAGGCTTTCTAAAGTCGGCTCTTCCAATCTCGGCTACTTTGTTGCTTTTACCGAAACATTTCTTCTCCCCCAATCTAGACAAATCTGTTGCTTGACCGAGTCATTCCTCAAATTTTGCCGTTTGTTGCTTGACCAAGCCATTCCTCAAATGTTGCCTGCTTGTTGCTTGACCGAGTCATTTCTTCGTCGTATGTCGTCCCGTTGAGCCTCTTATTCCCTCCGCAATCAATATATGTTGCCTTTTTGCTCTATATACTCTTCATTTCTGTGTCTAAATCACAAAAGGCACTTGCAAGGAATATATCATGGAAATATGCACACAATCGCATACAAAACATTGAAATGTCCTCAAAACGTGATAAAAACCTATGTGAATGCTATTTAAACACTCATCAGTAATCGGGTTCTTTGTGTAATTTGGGTTGTTTAATTATGGGTAATTTGAGTTTCGATTAGGATTCCACGAGTTTTTTGGGTTGTGTAGCATTTTTTGGGTAATTCAAGTAAATAAACAACATTTAGGTTTTTTTGTTTTAATTTTTTAAAATTTTTGGGCTATTCGGGCTCTCCCAAACCAGAATCGAACCGACCCGAACCCGAACGAGTTCTAGATTTTGAACCCATATGGGTTTTGTGGATAACCCAAATGATTTATGGATTGAATTTTTTGGATCGGTTCGATTCGGGTCGGTTCGAGTTACCCGAATTGTCGACTCCTAATTTTGAAGATAAAAATCCATAAAAACAAAGAAAATTAAATAGATATTGATCCTCTAATAATTGAAAATATCAAAAAGAAAAAATTGAGGAAATATATTATTAATATGATAATAATGTAGAGAATATAAAGAATAATGAAATTTTCATTGATAGAAAGATTTTACCAAGAGACAAAATATATGATAATGATACTTTGTTTCAATATACCTAAAGAAATATAAATGAAATGAAAATGAAAATCCAGTACCAATACGAGTATCAGATGTTAAAAGATAAAAGATGAGATAACATGGAAATAGGCTATGCATATAGAGTTGGATTCGTTAAAGAAAAAATTTATTTGGAATCACTGTTCACCTCTACGAAGTTGATCAAAGAAGCGCGATGGACAATGCGGTGAATGCCATGTATTGTGCAAATTGTGGAGAGACAGATCATATGGCTGCACAATGCAAGAAGGCATGGAACAGATGAACTACGCCCAACAGCAAGGCAATGCACAATTCGGGAACACCTATAACCCAAATTAGAGAAACCACCCGAATCTCTCGTATCGCACGACAAAACCGGTGAAATTTTCGGGTTTTCAGCAAAGACAACAGCCATATCAGGAACTGCAACCACTCCAGCAAGCTCATCAACCCCCTCAAGCTCATTTATCAAGACTTGAGGTGGTGATGCTTGAGTTCATCAAGGAACAAAGGGCGCAACAATCGACTCAAGCAAAATTCAAAGAGGAGATGGGAGCGATGGGAGCAGCAATGAATGAACTTAAAACTCGAATGGACTCCTTGAGCACACATCAAGTGGGGACTGCGATCAATGAGCTAAAAACTCAAATGGAATCATTGAGCAAGCATGTGAAGATGTTAAAAAACTCCATTGCGTAGCAGGCTGCATCATCCTCTTGGAATCTCGGGATGCTACCCGAAAAGCCTGATGTTAATCCGAGACAGCACGTTAATGTTATCACCTTGCGTACTGGTAATGTGATTGAGAGTCCACCCCCGAAAGAGCAAGAAAAGGCTGCTGGAAAGTCAGAGGACAAAGGAAAGGGCATTGCGATCATGGAGGGAGCCGCACCAAATTTAGAGAAGCCATACGTTACTCCACCGGCGTATGTACCTCATGTACCATTTCCTCGACGGTTGGTGAGCAACAAGAATGAAGTGAGATACGAACGGTTCGTAGAGATCCTCAAGAAGCTTCACATCAATATACTGTTCGTGGAAGCCCTCCAACAAATGCCCGAATACGCCAAATTCCTCAAAGAGATCCTATCCAATAAGAGGCGCATTGATGAGAGTTAGAGGGTAGCACTAACCAAGGAATGCACCGTCATTCTTCAAAACAAGCGGCCACCGAAGTTAAAAGACCCCGGAAGCTTCTCCATACCATGCACCATAGGGAACATCGACATAGACAAAGCCTTGTGTAATTTGGGGGCAAGCGTGAGCCTTATGCCACACACGATCTTCAAGCTGATGAACTTCGGAGATCTAAAACCTACGAAGATGTCTTTACAACTCACGGATCGTTCAGTAAGATATCCGGTGGGAATTGTCATTAATATTCCGACCAAGGTAGGCAATCATTGTTTACCCGCTCATTTTGTTTTACGCGATATTGAAGAAGATGTTAGGGTACCTATTATTCTTGGTAGACCTTTTTTAGCTACTGCAGGTGCCATGATAGACGTACAACAAGGGAAGCTCTCTCTACGTATCGGAGATAAGAAGATAGAATTCAACTTGTTCATCTCCATGAACGGACCTTCCTTCAAGGAGTCATGCTTTAGAGTTGATTTGCTGGATGAGTTAGCAAATGACACGTTTGAACGAGTAAGTATTCTCGATCCTCTTGAAAGATGTCTAACAGGAATGTGCAATGTTACAGGACTTACCGATGAAGAAACCGAGGTCTATGGTAATTTTATGAGTGCTATTGAAGCACTAAGGGATGCCCCACATGAGGAGATACCACACGAAATACATTCTGATTTTGCAGTGGAGAAGGCGTCCAAACTCGAGCTTAAACCTCTTCCTTCTTCTCTTCGGTATGAGTATCTTGGTTGTAATAATACTTATCACGTTATTTGGAATCATTGTTCACCTCTAATGGTATTAAACTAGTTGGATAGAAATGAATTTTTGTGTGAAAGATAAATAAAAATCATGAAATCACGAATATATAAGGCACTTCTTGTTGCACAATGTTTCTCTCAAAGATCTGAAAATGATTATGTGGAAAAATACTCTTATTATGGAAGCAATTCTGTTTAGATATTTGATGAGGTTAACGACTTCTAAAAATTTGAAAATCTATCTTATGAATATTGTTACTGACGTATCTAAATGAATCATTGAATAATGAGATATAACATAAAAAAATTCCGAAGGATTAAAAATGTTGAAACTATAAAAATAAAAGCTAATTCACCAAATACAAAAAACATGTGGATTGAAGACTAATATCATTCCTTCATATTATTTGAAGATAAATATCATATGTGTTGGTCTGACAAACGAAGAGTTCATTGAAAATTACATAAAAAAAAAACATTTTCCTCCAAATTTGTTCTATATATTCAAGAGTTCGAAAAGAAAAAAAATTAATATATATTATATCCAATCAAACGAATATGTGGTTGATTTATTCTCAAAAGCACTCATGACTTCAACATTTAGAAAACATTTGTCATATGCCAAGTTCATAAATAAACATATGATTGTAAAATCAAGAAAGTTTATATCATTGTACTATTTTTCGCTCATCCTCATTGTTGTCTACCCATATAAAGTTGAATCGTACAAATATCAACGGGGAAACTTCAAAAATACTCTCGTAGGACTAAAGTGGTTCAAAAATTCCCTTCCCTCAAAAAAAAAGTTTCAACTTCAAATCTACCCTTAAAATATTGATAATCCCATATTACCCTGGTCGACAAATTTTCTTCTCCTCCAGAGCACCTCGATTTCTCTCTACTGTGGTGCGAAAATAATTGTTCTCCTACAACACGACAGATTCGGCGAGAGTAGCTTGAAATTAGCATCAGATTCACTGTCAATAGGTTGAAATCATTTGTTGTCAACAAAGAAGCTTGCAATTAAGCAGGTTCCATAGAAAAACTGTTGCAGTAGGTCACAGAGTCTTAGGGGGCCAAGGGTCGCAGGTAAAAAGTGGTCGCAAAGGGGTCAAAGGGTCGCAGGGGTAAAAGGGTCGCAGGGTTTAAGATAGGGTCACAGGGGTCCAAGGGTCGAAGAGGGTAAAAGGGTCGCAGGGGTCCAAGGGTCGAAGAGGTAAAAGGGTCCAGAGGTACAAGTGTCACAGAGGGACCTCTTCGACCCTTGGACCACTGCGACGCTTGTAACTCTTCGACCTTGGACCCCTACGACACATGTCCCTCTACGACCGTTGGACCCCTGTGACCCTTGTCACTCTGCGACTCTTGTTACAATAATACTAAACCCACAAAAATAGCAATATCAACAATGTAGTAAAAATAATTTATTATTTACAAATACAATACATATAATATGAATAAAATTTTGAAAATAATAATTTATCAAGTTATTTACAAATAATTGACTCAAATATCTACGAGCATTGTACATTCGCGACCCTCGGACCCGTGCGACCCTTGTCCCTCGCAACCCTTGGACCTGTGCGACCCTTGTCCCTCGCGACCCTTGGACCCATGCTACCCTTGTCCCTCGCGACCCTTGGACCCCTGCGACCATTGGACCCGTGCGACCCTTGTCCCTCGCGACCCTTGGACCCGTGCGATCCTTGTCCCCTTTCAACCCTTGTCCATTTGCTACCCTTGTTAGAATAATAGCAAATCCACAAAAACAACGATACTAACAATAACACTAACAATTGAATAATAGTAAATACACAAGATCAAATGAAGTTCAAGTTACATTGAGGTTCAAAGAAATCAAAATACAACTCAAATAAATCGAAGTACAGGTTCTCCTCCAATGGAGAACTTTTTAACTATGAGGGAACAACCCACGTTCAGTCCATTTTCTTGACAAAACTGTCTCCACCCCCTATGATGCAAGCGCCACCCCGACTCACGGGCCTTAATGCTGCTAGCAAAAATCGAATGTTCCACGATCGATTCTGCAATCGTGGTACATCATTACATGACATCGTCTATGGAAAAGACCGTTCTCCCTCGCAAACCCTATTGGAAGTGTATGCGACATCACCAAGTTACATGAATAAAAGTTTAATAGATAACCAAATTATATATGATGAATCGGTTTGAGGTCACTTACCAATGAATATAGGGCCAGATTTGAACACGTGACTGGTACAATGAAAACCTTCTCATCAAGAGTGGCTCTGGTGACGTTAAAGACCATGTCAGCTTCGTGACGGAAACGTACGACATCCCCAATACGAATGTTTTGGTCGTTGTAGAAATATGTCCATCCATCAGTGAATATGGAGCCATCCAACTTTACTTCCCATGTTCTGTTAGACGCATTCGATTTAATAGTTGTCATGTTGTTGTCCCTCATATTCCCGTAAATATACTCATCGAAGAAGATCATCAGAATTTCCTATAACAAAAAACAAAAAACAAAGTCAAATCTGTACATTCTCTATATGTAACATACCGACATAGTGTTTTAAAGAAGATTACAAGGTAGTATAGATCCTGCACAAGAATCTCTCGCAAGAAATGAGGGAAATGTGGCATTTTCAGAAAAAATGGATGGAAGATGATGAGAGGAAAAAATGGATAGGAAAAAAGGAAACGACTGGAATTCGAAAAGACATGACATCGAATCGACGTTAGATGGAATTCGAAAATACATGACCACACGGTCACATGGGTCGCAAGGGTAAAAGGGTCGAACGGGTAAAAGGATCGCAGGGTCAAGGGTCGAATGGGTAAAAGGTTCGCAAGGGACAAATGGAGCGACCCTTGTACCTCTTCGACCATTGGACCCCTGCAACCCTTTAAGCTTTATTATTAAAAAATTATTTACAAAAATATGAATAATTTTTTTAAAAAAATAACAATGTACAAAGTTGAATTATCCATTTCCAAAATTATTTACAAATAAACTCTTAAAAAAAGAACAATGTACCAAATTACATCTTCCATAATCAAAGAGTAAACATTTTTTTAGACCCTTGGACCGTGCGACCCTTGACCCCCTTTGACCCTTGTCTCTCTTCGACCCTTGTACCTCTGCGACCACTTGGACCTCTGCGACCCTTATCTCCTTTCGACCCTTGTCTCCCTTCGGCCCTTGTACCTCTGCGACCCTTGGACCCTCTGTGACCCTTATTACAATAATAGTAAATTCACTAAAACATTGATACTAACAATAATACATTCTATTGAATAATAGTAAAAAAAACCAACCAAATACAAACATTGTTGTTCAAATGAGGTTCAAAGCAATCAAAATACAACAGAATTCAATCTATGTTTATTATGGTCTTGATAAAGGGGAAAACAGTAGACAAGCTGCATCATCAAGAACGGCGTGCAGTTCGACTTCGAGGGTACAACCCACGTTAAAGCCATTATCGTGACAAAACTTTGTCCAACACCTGGTGATGGTAGCGCCACCGCATTTCACATGCCTAAGATGTGCCTCCAAAATTCGTACGTAATTGGTTATCAGATCGATCTTACTTCGTCTACCGCAAAGGCCACTCGACCTCGCAAACTCTATCAGAAGTGTCTGCGATAACCGAATAAATTTACAACGACGCCAAACTAATGCATATACGGCCAGATTTTATGAATCAAATAAATCGGTTTGAGTTCACTTACCACTGCATCTATGGCCTGATTTGAACGTGGGAATAGTACCGTGAAAATTCTCTGACCAGAAGAAGATGATCCTGCTTCTACGGATGATGATGATATAGATGATGCATATTGTAGAGTACACATATCATATCCGAAACCAGTGACGTGAAAAACCATGTCACCTTCGTGACAGAAAACTAAGAAATCCCGAATACGAAAATCATGGTCCTTGGAGAAATCTTTCCATCCATCAGTGAAGCTTGAGCCATCCAACTTGACTTCCCATGTTTTGTTAGACACATCCGATTTAAGCGTTGTCGTGTTGTCGTCCCTCGTTTTCCCGTAAATATGTTCATCGAAGAATTTGGTCGGAATGTCTTGTAACAAAAATCGAAGACCAATGCAACCTATGTGATCCATGCGACCAATGCGATCCATGCGACCTCTATGACTCGAATGACCGTACTTACTTGGTGGTACTTCGACAATAGTGGCGACCTCTTGGACAGGACCCACTGCTAGAGTACCTTGGTAGGAACCTCATCAGCGACGTCATCGACAGGACCCACTAAAGTATCTTTAGTGTGCACCTCTTCGACAGGACCCACTAGAGTATTTGCATAAAATTTACTTCATTCATTATACTCATCGTCCGTTACATTGATTATGTAACACATGCGACCCATGCGATTTTAGCGACCCAGTGACCCATGGGACATATGAAACCCATGCGACTCTAGCGACCCTACGACTTATATGTCTCTGCGACCGATCCGACTCTTGCAATCCATGCCGACTCTCGATTGAAATTGACTCTCAAACGACCTTTTCACTAAATATTACTTACTTGGTGGAACTCCATCAGGAGCAATGTTTGACAAATCCTCTTCTAAGTCATCTCTAGAGTCAACCTGCTCTTCGCTCACTGGATTTGGACATCGAAGGAATTCAAAAACGTAATCAATAACAATGCCGGAAGATTGGTTTCCAGTGCTCGCAACTTTCTCGGCAGCCTTTGATTTTGGATTAGACATATAAATCCCGACATCCCTTAGAAGGTCTCTTACGACATTGATGATTCTTTTCTCTAACTTCCTTATTTCCTCTATTAATTTCTGTTCCAGTGTTAGAGGGACTACAACATCAACATCAACATCATCTTGGACCTCTATTATTTTTTACCCACGCTCTCCTTCTTCTTAGTCCTCTTTTCTTTCCCCTCTTTTATCACCAAGAGCTGCTTTCCGTGTCAGCAATTCTTGCTTATGGATATCCTCCCAACAAATACCTTTCGGATTTCTACGAAGATGTTCTATCCACATCTGAACATCAGGATCATCACATCCCTCGTAATCCTCCAGATCAGAAAGTAAAGTTTCCTCTTCGTGTTCAGCACGAAGAATACTTAGAATATCATGAAAAACAAAAAATAACCATTATTACCCTCTGTGACCCTTGTTTCCCTTATGACCCTTGTGTAATTGTTACCTTAGAATCTCCGATCTGCCTTTTCACATCTACATACTTCGGGTTAAAACTGGATTTAACCATCTTCTTGCACATTCTTGGGCATAATCGATGCGCATCCACAACCTCAACATACCATCCCTTTCTGCCCAAACTAAGGATGGTTTCGAATTGAAGTAACTGAAACATTAAAACAAAATGATAAGTGACGTGTGGAAAACACGAGTTATAAATTATCCTAGACCACTTCACCGCAAGTATACGGATCGTGTAGTACCAGGGTCGATCTCTAGGGACTAAAGCAGCCAAAAACTAAGAACGGAACTAAACTAAGACGAATAGAGATAGAAGGGGATGTGATCCTAAATTCCTAAAACTAACCTAAATGGTGACAACGATACTAGGTTGGGGATAACTCGGATATGACAAACACTACGGGTGTCCGGGATACCGGGAATCGCATAGATGAAACAACTAAGGATCATAGATCTATCAACTTATCTTGACAACGGGAAATTCATGCCCTAAGGTGAGGAGTGATTCTTCCGAGCCTAAACCTCCTAACCATGAATACGTGCAACCCTACCTTCCAGCAGTGATTAACCCATACCATGGCAGCATTACGAACGCAATTATTATCCCTAAGATGACTAACCGACCGGTTAGATTCTCATTAGCCAAACTTAATCTACAATTTAACAGGTCTGGATTCATTCTTTAACCTTCCAGTAAAGTCCGAAATCTTATGTCGCTGAGCGGGCAGCACTAGTGTAAGAGTGATAATGCTAAGCGTAGAACCGATAATCAAGAATAAATCAATAAATCTAAGCATTAACGCAAATCATTGTTCATCCAATACAAATCCGATATCCCTACCCGCAGTTGGGACTCTACTCACTCATGGAGAAAACAAAAGACGAAGATAACATAACCCTATACATGATAGACTCTAGGAAATTCGATGCCTCGACCTTCCCTATCGTGTTACCGGTGTAAGGATTGATGCTTCTCTTCTTCTCCAACGTCTCCCGAGCCTTTCCAGATGTTTTCCCAGCCTTTCCTTGCCTTGTACGTCGCCCCCCTTGCTCTAGATCTGTTTTGTTCCTTAAATTCGGGCGTTTGAATGCAAGATCTAAGTTGTTGCGAAATACGCGGCCCGCTCGGGCACCACGGTTGCCCGGTCGTCCAGAGGCGCGCCCGGTCGTGTTCCTTCATTATGCCCGATCGGGCATCAGTACCCGATCGCGTGGTTGAGCGGCCCGAGTCGTGCAAACTCTCGGGGAATATTGGGATGAATTAACGCCCGAGCGGGTATTGTCTTGCCCCCGATCGGGTAAGGCTACCCGATCTCGTTGCCTTCGTGCCCGGGTCGTGCAAGGTATGCGGATAAAAACCCGTAGGTTTTACCCGAGCGGGTGGACTATGGTGCCCGACCGGGGACCCTTGTCTCCTTGAAATTTCTCTTTTCCGCTCGTTGCTCGGGTGTTCCTTTAGGTTCTGAAGCTCGATCTTGGCTCTGAGTAGATATACCTTCAAAATACATGGTTTTGTCCAGGAATCCGTCTTTTAAAGCTCATTTAGGCCTTGTCGCCAAAAAACCTGAAAACCAACAAAACTAAAACCTAATCCTAAAATCGATACACTTTCAGTGTTTTCACACTCCCCCAGACCTAAACCTTTGTTTGTCCTCAAACAAAACTAAAGTCTAACACAAGAAGAATCTAATAACGATGGATACTAGCTCAAAAATATCGAAGGGTTAGTCATTTTGCAAATCAACGCGTCACATGGATAAGAGCCTAAGCGTACCGAGTATAGCCTTATGTCTACCGAAAGTGCTGAGCCATGAAATCCTTCATAAAATCTAAGTCTACTTCACAACCCTAGATAACGTCCAAGCAATCTCCATACCAATTTCTCTAAGCTTTTGATATCATTCAAATCTCTTCTTCTCGTTCTTATGCATTTCTTTCTTTTCAGTACTTAGATCCACGCTTTGTTCCTAGGACGTCGAAGTCGAAGAGGGATGGCTTTCTACTTAGACCCATGCTGCCTATTGCACACTCATAAGGTTGCGCGACCTTAGAGGAGTGAAGAGGTGCGTTATTGAATTTTATTCTTATTTTTTTCGGTTTTTTTTCTTTTCTTGATTACGCAACACTCTAACCCTTAGGACGTAGAGAAGCGCCTCTACCCACCACTTAGACCCAAACCATCGAATATCGATGTACTCATGTCAATCCTAACTCGGAATAGCGAAAAACTTATCCTAGATGACAGCGGAGTATAAGCGTGTGGAATCTAATTCATGAACGCTAAACATATCAACAAAGCTAAGCTATACGGTATATACGAAGATATGACTACTTGGTATTGAGATCTAAGGAGTGAATTCAACGAGATAAGGGTTTCAAACACAACTAGTCGACTAATCGGTATCAAAGAGGCTTCTAAGCAAACCTAGACCATTATTCACGATTCAACAAAGTCGCAAAATATGACTAAACTCGAAAAAATTTTCACTAGATCCATCTTATTCCTAAACCTAATCCTAAGTCTAAACATGTCGCTCTAAATATACATCCGTATCACAAAATGAAAGAGTACCC
>CM071869.1:20532825-20542873 GCA_036759665.1 Gynandropsis gynandra | reverse complement strand
ATGTTTTCCCAGCCTTTCCTTGCCCTGTACGTCGCCCCCCTTGCTCTAGATCAATTCTGCTCCTTAAATTCGAACGTTTGAATGCAAGATCTAAGTTGTTGCAAAATACGCGGCCCGCTCGGGCACCACTGTTGCCCGGTCGTGCAGAGGCGCGCCCGGTCGTGTTTCTTCATTATGCCCGATCGGGCATCAGTACCCGATCGTGTGGTTGAGCGGCCCGAGTCGTGCAAAATCTCGGGGAATTTTGGGATGAATTAACGCCCGAGCGGGTATTGTCTTGCGCCCGATCGGGTAAGGCTACCCGATCTCGTTGCCTTCGTGCTCGGTTCGTGCAAGGTATGCGGATAAAACCCCGTAGATTTTACCCGAGCGGGTGGACTATGGTGCCCGACCGGGCACCCTTGTCTCCTTGAAATTTCTATTTCTCTTTCGTTCCTCGGGTGTTTCTTTGGGTTCTGAAGCTCGATCTTGGCTCTGAGTAGATATACCTTCAAAATACATGGTTTTGTTCAGGAATTCGTCTTTTAAAGCTCATTTAGGCCTTGTCGCCTAAAAACCTGAAAACCAACAAAACGGATGTGTGAAACTCATAATCATATCGGATATGTAAATCTATATATAAAATATATGCGAAAATGGCACTAAAACCTATCCTAAAATTGATACACTTTCAGTGTTATCAATAAGAATGCAAAAGTACGAAAACATTCAAGTTATTCGAATAATATATACAACTTACCATTAGTGGGATCATGAAACCGTCACAATACCATTTTGGTTTCGGTGATTCCCCGTTAACGTGCTTGCGGCAAGTATCCACAATCTTCTCGAATGTGTAACACCCCATGAAAAGCCTTCACAAAATTCCAAGTCATCAACCATGTCAATGCGCCCCCATGGAAAGCCTTCACAAAATTCCAAGTCATCAACCATGTCAATGAGATCATGGCTGATAGAGTTTTCTATTGAAGGCTTGTGAGCCATAACTTGCGCCAACAACATCAAAGTTGTCAACCTCTTCCGGTCGTCGGAATTCTTCGCCTTCACAAGCTTTTCACTGACTTGTGCGGGGGTCACCTTTCCATGGTCGAAATTCTTCAGCCTGAATATGACACCCCTTATGGACTTCCATCCTTTGGGATATGGTCCGCATTTCAATCCGGAAATTAGTGCATGCTCCACGATAGAGTACCGGATGGGAATGCCGTTTAAGACCAACCACAACTCTGTCTTGTCTCGTATAATCATGGAGTGATTAAGTAGGATAGACATTTGAACCTTCATCAATGTGGAGTCACATTGTAAATGGAATAAATGCCTAAATTGTGACTCTTTCTCGAAGTAATGCAACTCGTATTCATCTAAGATCCTCTCAGCGTCGTTATTGTCTCGTGAGGATAACACTTGGTGGTGATCTTTGGCATTTTGTCCATGTGCTTGAATTCATACACAAACTTCGGCTTTGGCGCCACTTGCAAAATGACCAATTAAGAATACATTATACTTCTACTGACTTAAGCGACCCATGCGACTAAACCGACCCGTGCGACCCATGCGGCTCAAACGATCCTCAGACACTCTGCGACGCTCAACCGATTCACTGAGACTCAAGCGACCGACGGGGCATAATATCAAGCGACCCACGCGACTCAAACGACCCTTGCGACTCAAATGGCCATTGAGACTCAAACGACCCTTGCGACGCAAACGAGCCTTGCGACGCGAACGACCCTATCGACTCAATGACATAAGCAACCCATGCGACTCAAACGACCCTTGGACTGCCTGCGACGCTCAAACGACCATTGCGACCCAACCCACTCACTGAGACAACCGACTCACTGGGTCGAAGATGGTCATGCATCTCCTGCGACCCTTACGAGTCAACCGACTAACTGACACTCACTCATTTCAAATCAATAAATCATTTTGTGACTCGACAGCTTGCAAAACCCTAAAAATCGATTTACTTACACTTATTGACGCCATTAAAGATTGACTCGTGCTCTCTTCTTCATTGTTGTTTCTGATTCTAGTCATTTTCCTTCTTTCCAACTTTAAATCGATCCCTCTCAAGTTCGACATCAGTTATTCTTTCTTGTTGTAAACTTTGAAACAGGTTTCACGTCGAAAAATTGTTCGGCTTTCTTGCTTTTAACACGGTTTGACAATTTTTCACGTCGAAAAACTACAGAACGTGGGTTTTTTCACGTTCGAACATTAAGGGCAAATTTGTTTTTTCTTCAAATTTTTTTTCCCGATTTAATAATTATTTTAAGAAAATGGTATTTTTGAAACAGTTTAATCCTATTAGGATATATCTGATATTCTACAATATCAATGGACATTAAAATTTTAATATAATATAAATGTCTTGCAGATAAAATCCATTAACTCTTTTCAATCTTAAAAAAGAAATATGTATAAACATCTTCACGTGTTGAAAAAAAGCTAACTTTTCTCTCCAAAATTTGTAGAGGTTCACTTTTTTATTTCATTTTATTTACTCAAACACCTCCATTATTTTTAATTTATCTCTATACATTATAAAAAGTTTTAAAATCACTAGATGCTAATCAAACCATCGATCAACGACTAAAACTTAGATAGATTAGTTGGTGTCTATGTATTTTTTGTTTTTTTTTTTTTTTTGAAATTTTCCTTTACAAACATAAAATGGCTAAAACACAATCTTAAAATTTTTACAACAGAAAACATAAAATAACAAAAACCAATTCACATAATATAAGTATTCATTATATCTAAAAATACAGTTTTTCACTTCATTCATAATATCAATGTTAATTCTCCAAATCTAAAACTTGTAAAAATATATTCATCTTGTTACCTTCATTTATTTTTCTTTTAAAAAATCATAACTAAATGTATGTAAAATCAAAACGCTTCAACACCTTTTTATATATTTTTTTTAAATTTGAAATACAGAAATAACAAACGATTTGTTCCAAAATCAATTTTAATTTTAGATTCTCTAAATATCATAATAAAATAGTTTGGATAAAAGAAATGAATTAATAAATATATAAATTATTTTTATTATGCAAATGAATGGGTTTTGGTGATCTTTTAAAATATGTAATGTAGTTAAAAAATTGGAGGATTTCGAGTTCTTTTAGTAACCTAGTTCTCTCTAAACGTGTATTTGAGATGTACTATTGCATTTAAGAGCAATATCATCAACTTATAAACAGAAGATCAATATTAAGAATACTATAAATCCAAGGCTATGAATTTCTGATGTACATACAACTACATTATTAAAATATAAATAAACCCGTTTAACCCGCTAACCCGGTAAACCGGCCAATTTAACCCATAATTAAATGGGTTGGATTGAACCCAACCCAATTAAATTACAAAACCCATTATCTTTCAACGGGTTGAAAACAACCCAACCTATTGACATCTCTAATGCTCGTGAGGTGTATCCTCAAGAATGTTATCCGAGATAATGTTATAAAATGAAAAGAATGTGTTTAGCTAGAACTCTCAAATCAGTTCTGATAGGAGTATTCTTAACTGTGTTGTTGGATTGATTTCCGAGTGTTGACAAAGGTTGCACTTTTGTTGAACCCTTCAAGCAAAAGAATCTGTATCGCCTCTAACCCGGTTTGAAATGTAAAATCCAACTGCAAAACCCAACAACGGTCATTGATTCGAAAGATTTTTTTCTCCTGAAAATGATGGAACATTGGCATTTATCTGCTACCTCTTCCTGTTCTTGTTTATTGAATGGACGAAGAACAAAGGCGGCCGAGTCCATCTTACCAGGAGGTCGCCCAATCCCTGATTTAGAAAAAACGGAAGTTATAATCTGGGAGATAAAGAAAAAAAGAAGGGCAGCTCGGGACTGTATAAATAACAAGAATTTACCTATTCTAAAACGCGGGAAATCACGGCTTCCTTTAAAGTGATCTATTATGTTTCTCATTCTGCATGTATAAGACAATGAGCAACGTTCATGACGAAAACAGCCATGTTTCGTTTTGGACGGTTTTAGATTATCTTTTGTCCGAATATATTCGTCAACATGTCAAAGGTGTTGTTATACAAATTGAACTAATTGGAATTAGATTTTAAGTTTCAATTGTTATGGGGAGAATATGTAAAAGAGAGCAAAATATACCCATTGTGCCCACCATGACCACCTTTCGGTAATAACCGCAATTTGGCGAAGGGCAAATCTAAATCATCATAAATCTGAAAAGAAACATCAAGTTGTAAAAGATGGCATATGCATCCTAAATCAAACGCATAGGGTGCGAGAATGTAAAGTACCACAAGTACTTGTTGTAATGGGACCTTGTAAAACGACACAATAGCCCCTACCTTCAGTCACCAAAGAACACAGTCAATCATAATCAGAAGGAATAACATTCATGAGAGAAAAGATAGATTGATTATATGGTGAAAGTTGTTCTGTTTAGCTCACTTACAGACTCACCGCTTGCATTCATGAACGTTTGTGGTTTAGCAAGCATAACTGGGACATTCCCAATGAAACCTACAATTGAAAAATTAATCATCCAAAGTTACAAACAACCCAAAGGTAAAACGCTTTTCAAGCTCTCCATATGAAATAGAATCAGGAAATCTATTCAGAATCACCTTATGTACACGAAAGATGAATATACATATGCCTATGATGAAGCTATCTTAAGAAAATAATAACCTTTTAACTATAACAAACTATCACCACAACAAACAAAACAAAGAGAAGAGAAAACCAGTTTCTGAATAGAGGAGATCAAAGGTTGTGTACCATATACATGTGTACCTTATCTACTTTAGAAATCAACCCTAATGTTCTGTAGTCAGCCCAAGGAAACACACGGACCATCAAACTAATTCATATTCATTTGTGAAGTCAATTTCTCAAACACCTTTCAAATTCGGTTTTGCTGCCAAAAATTTATCATATACTTGAGGCCGAGATCAAAGAACTTAACCATCTCAGAATAACAACAAGCGCATCAGAACAGATGGTTTGAATAACATGTTATTGATGCTCGAACGGGATACTCACATTAACTGGGTTCGAAGACAACAAGTGAGAAAAACGATACCTTTTCCAAAAAGCGCCTTGAAGCTAACATTGTTCATGGAAATCCCCTCTGCTTCAGCTAAAGCATCGACCATCTCAAATCCAACCTGCAAAGCGAGGGGGAAACTACCAAAATTAGTTCCTCAAAAAGGAAGAGACGCAGAGAGCGAGAGAGAGAGAGAGAGAGAGACATTGTGGCGTGTGCGGTGGTACTTCTTGCCGGGGTTTCCAAGGCCGACGATGAGCCAAGGCTTCTGAGGCGGTGGCGGCTTCTGCTTCTCCATGGCTACCTTAACCTCCATAGATCCTGATTCGAGTTTCGCAGAGGATAGCGAAGAGGAAGAAGAAGAAGAAGAAGAAGAAGAAGAAGACATAGACATTACGCCTCCGACGCTTCTCCTCCCCCTTCCCCTCTTCAACCACCAACAAGCAGACAAAACCGAAGGAAAAGAGGAAGAAAGCAACGTCAAAGACGCAGCAGCCGCTGTTGAAGTCGCCCTCGCCGGAGAACGGAAGATGAGCGAGCTACGGCGGATAGGGAAGCTGAGATTTGCGATTTCAGAGGGCAAAACAACCGCTTTCATTTTGTGTAAACAAAAAATTGTTGACCGGAAATTAGGGTTCCGTTCCAATTGGATTGAATGAAAATATATTTTCTCAGATTCTCCGTATTCCCTGTTCTTGTATAGGCCAAAATTATTTAATTTGACCTTTCCTTTCATATATACATATACAAGATTGTATCCGACCCTATGCGCTGAATTATTTACTATTTATATATTAAATTTATTTGACTTGCATTATATTTATTTGGAAAAATATAAGGAAAGTTTCTGGAGCTTCTTATTTCACATATATCTTGAAAATCTAAAGAAAAATATTAGAGTTTTTGTATGTAAAAACATACACAGTTTAACATTTTTCGAAACGAAATATATTTTAAAGTCGAGAGTAAAAAACGAGAGACGATTTCGAAATTGAGAGTAAGGAGCGAGAGACGATTTCGAAGTTGAGACTAAGGAGCGAGAGGCGATTTCGAAGTTGAGAGCAAAGAGAAAGGAGTGAGAGCCGATTTCGAGCGATAGTAAGAAGCGAGAGACGATTTCAAAGTCGAGGCGAAGAGGGTCAGGAGTAGCAAGGGGTCAGGAGTTTCAGTGAATCGCTTGATAGTGTAAAGCAGAGCAAACCCAACATTTGTAGAAGAATAAGGAGGAGGAAGAGGAGGAGGATAAGGAGAAGAAGACCATTGATTCCTTTTTCAGATTCTGTTATGGGTCACAAAGGTCGCATGGGTCACAAGGGTCATAAGAAGAAGAAAGTCACAAGGGTCGTATGGGTCATAAGGGTCACAAGAAAAACAAATTCACAAGGATCGCATGGGTCACAAGGGTCGCTTGGGTGACAAAGGTCGCATGGGTCACAGTTTCTGTCATGGTCACAAGAAGAAGAAATTAACAAGGGTCACTTGGGTCGCACGAATCGTATGGGTCGCAGGGATCACAAGGGCAAGAGTCGCATAGATCACAAGGGTTGCATGGGTTGCACATATCACAAGGGTCGTATGGGACACATGGATCACAAGGATCGTATGGGTCGTATGAGTCACAAAGGCAATATGAGGTTATCAATATTATAGAGATAAAATTGAAGTTGAAGTTTTTAGGAAGGGTATGACTAAAACCCTAATAGCATATCAAATGTACTTTTTTATTTTAACCCTATTTATTTAGTATCAAATATTTTTAATATACATGTATTTATATTTGTTTTAATTTTTTTTACGATATTAATAGGGGCTTACTTCAAAAATACACTTGAATTGCTATTAGGACTTCAATCCTACCCTTCTAAAAAATCTCAACTTCAAATCTACCCTTATAATATTGATAACCTTATATTGTCATTGTCCTTTAATTGACAGTTTTCTCTCTCCTCCAAAGCACCTCGATTTACGTCTCTCATGTGGTGCAAAATTACAGTTCTGCCACACCACATTAGATTCGACGCGAGTAGCTTGAAATAGGTATCAAATTCGCCACGAGTAACTTGATATCGACATTAGATTTGCCGAGAATAGGTTGAAATCGTTTGTTGTCAACAAAAAAACCTGCAATTAAGCACGTTTTGCAGAAAAACCAGGTATATATAGTGGGTTTTCATTTTTATTTTATGCTTTTTGTGTTTCTTTTGTGAATTGGATAACCCGAGTGAGTAGTGAGTAATATGTATAGATTCTATTCTCCCTTTTTCAAAACGAGTCTTATATTGATGTACTCAAAACGAGTCATCGAGTGAAATGTCAAATGATCGGAATGAGTGACAATCTCTTTGAGTCGCATAGTCGCACTAGGTCATTGTGAACGAGGAAGGAGCTGAACCAGAATTGGAAAAACCGTATGTTGCTCCACCGGCGTACAAATCTCCAATACCGTTTCCTCAACGGTTGGTGAGCAACAAGAACGAAGTAAGGTATGGACGGTTTGTAGAGATTATCAATAAGCTTCACATCAACATACCGTTCGTAGAAGCTCTCCAACAAATGCCCACGTACGCCAAATTTCTCAAAGAAATTATGTCCAACAAACGGCGTATCAAAGAGATACTAATACCTAATAGACTTTTCGTGTTATCAAACTCCCCCAGACTTGAACCCTTGTTTGTCCTTAAACAAAACTAGAGGCAAGTACAAGAAGAATCTAATAACGATGGATACTAGCATAAAACTATTCGAAGAGTTAGTCATTCCGCAAATCAACGCGTCACATGAACAAAAGTCTAAGCGTACCGAGTATAGCCTTATATCTACCGAAAGTGCTGAGCCATGAAATCCTACCAAAAATCTAAGTCTACTTCACAACCTTAGAAAACGTCCAAGCAATCTCCATACCAATTTCCCTAAGCTTTAGATATCATTAAACTCATTTTTCTCGTTCTTATTCATTTTTTTTCGATACTTAGATCCACGCTTTGTTCCTAGGACGTCGAAGTCGAAGAGGGATGGCTTTCTACTTAGACCCAGGCTGCCTATGGCACACTCATAAGGTCGCGTGACCTTAGCGGAGTGAAGATGTGCGTTATTGAAGATCTTATTTTTTTATTTTTTTTTCTTTTCTTGATTACGCATCACTCTAACCCTTAGGACGTAGAACATCGCCTCTACCCACCACTTAGACCCGAACCATTGATCATCGATGTACTCATGTCAATCCTAACTCTGAATAGTCATAAACTTATCCTAGATGACAGTGGAGTATAAGCGTGTGGAATCTAATAACTCATGAACACTATAGATATATCAACTAAGCAAAGGCTAGACGGTATACACAGAGATATGACTACTTGGTACCGAAATCTAAGGGGTGAATTCAACCATCGATCAAGGCTTCAAACACAACTACTCGACTAATCGGTATTGATGCGTTATCAGAGTTAAATAAATAACCTAAACTACCCGCAAGTGCACGGCACGTGTGTAGTATTTTAGGTGTCGATCCCACAGAGACTACGCAACACTATCTAAACTCAAACTAGGAATCAAACTTGCTAACGAACAAATATGGATGAAGAATGAAATATTGAAAGTAAATAAATGACTTGGGT
The DNA here is from genome assembly GCA_036759665.1 of Gynandropsis gynandra. Classification (NCBI taxonomy): domain Eukaryota; kingdom Viridiplantae; phylum Streptophyta; class Magnoliopsida; order Brassicales; family Cleomaceae; genus Gynandropsis; species Gynandropsis gynandra. Next base: position 20,534,208 of record CM071869.1, on the reverse strand, counting down.
TCTAACGATAAGACAAACGTCCTAGGAATCCAGTTTCACCGCAAGACTACCGAAACCAACGATCAACCTATCTATCATGCAATCCCAATTAAAGCTATCTAAGGCGGACGATCCTAACATTATATCTACCCTCTCTCAAGGCATAGACACGTGATCTAGACAAGCTGCCCCCTACTTTCGTGGCTGACACCTTGAACTAAACCCATAGGCTCTATGATTCGCCCGTTTCACCCTCAACCGTTGCTACCCTACTTTCGGGGCCTAACCTCGGTTGTTCTAAACCTGATCTTATAGGACTAGAATTCTCCTTTTGGTCCTTCTCCTAACCCCTAACACATGCATCTACGTGGCCTTTGTAAACACAAGTCAATTAAGCACTCAGATAGAGAATAGATGAACTAAAACAGGAAGATGCATTCAAAATAGATCAAAAGTGGTTCCGGGATAGCCAAGGGCTAATCCCTTCTCCTAGAACCAACAAACTACTCGCTCATGCGTCTGTAAAGAAACATAAACAAAGTAGAAAGTCTAAGGAACATGAAAACCAAACAAAACCGAAGTGTCGGTGCTCGATCTCCAATGCTCCTCGCTTGTCTCCTCACTAGAATCTCCAAAATCAAGAACTGAATTAATCTCCAATGTAAGCTTGCTCTAATGACGTCTTCTGCCTCCTTTTAAGCCTTCTAAGTCGGTCTAGATGTTGCCTCAATTTCCCCCACGAGTTCCCTTTGTTTTAAGTTAAGTTTACTTAACTTAATAGGCATTTCCGGGTCGCGACCCGCCCGGGCGGTCATTGTGCCCGCTCGGGTGCGGCTAGGGTGAGTCGCGCGGACTGTGGGGCTGGAATGCATGCCCGATCGGGCATGGTATGTGCGCCCGCTCGGACACAAGGCAAATGGTCGGGCATATTCATGCCCGAGTCGTGCAAATTGTGCACAAACTTGGCCATAGGTTGTGCCCGGTCGTGCAAGAGTTGTGCCCGACCGGGTGGAGGCTTTTCTTGCTCAATCTCGTCCCGTTTGTCCCGTGATGATCCTCGAAGTTGCTCCTTAGCTCCGTGCATGTCCTTTCAGCTCCAAAATGATCCAAATACGCGTAAAGACCTGTAAGAACACGAAAACATGAAAACAAGTAAAACGGAAATGATGTGCGTTTAATCAAGTAATAAATTACCTAGACTAACGCTTCCGCAAGGATACGGAAGATGGGAAAGCGACAAATCACCATAGGTATCAAGAGTTGCACAACAATGTATCGAAGTTCTAACAAGATAATTGGTCTAAGGTACTATTACTATCTCAGGGAATTCAAGCTCTCCTATAGGGAGTTCGGGAAAAGTTTTAAGAACAACCATGACTGGCGTAGACTTGTCCACTATCTAGC
>CM071869.1:20455902-20476642 GCA_036759665.1 Gynandropsis gynandra | reverse complement strand
GATGATATAGACGTTGAAGAACCTGCGAAAAAGATTCATACAATCCAAAAAGAGGAATACAATCCCACCAAGTACATCAATATGAAAAGAAAAAGGAATAGTCCGAAAGAAAATGAAATGAATTACGAAACAATCGGGTTGCCTCCCGACAAGCGCTTGTTTAAGGTCTTAAGCTTGACCGAAAAGCTCTACTCATGAGTCGGCTCCGAAAGAGCGAACTTAGCTTGATCAAAATCTGTGCTATCCGCATTGTAGAGCTTTATGCGTTGGGCGTTCACTTTAAATGCACCGTTTGCTCCGATTAGCTCGATTGCTCCGTGTGGTGAGATGCTTTTAATCGTGAATGGCCCGGACCAGCGTGACTTAAGCTTCCCTGGAAGGAGTTTTAAACGTGAGTTGAAAACAAGTACACGATCACCTACCTCAAAGGTTCGCTGGAGTATGTGCCGATCGTGCCACCGTTTTGTACGTTTGTTGTAAATTCTTGCGTTTTCGTACGAATCGAGGCGCATTTCCTTAAGGTGATGAAGCTGTAACGTTCTTTTCTCAGCGGCTGATTTATAGTCGTAGTTCATTGCTTTGATCGCCCAATACGCTCAGTATTCTAACTCAACCGGTAGATGACATGTCTTACCGTACACAAGCTGAAACAGAGTCATTCCGATTGGCGTTTTAAATGCCGTACGATAAGCCCACAGTGCATCATCGAGTTTCAATGCCCAATCCCTCCTAGACCTTGAGACCGTTTTATCCAAAATCGATTTGATTTCTCTATTAGAAACCTCAACTTGGCCACTGGTTTGAGGATGATAAGGCGTTGCTACCCTATGTCTAACACCGTACTTTTTCAGCAACCCATCTATGGTACGATTCACAAAATGCTTACCTCCATCGCTGATCACAACTCTCGGTACTCCAAAACGTGGAAATATGACACGCTTAAACATCTTTGTCACTGGTTTGGAGTCGTTCGTGTGACATGCCAAAGCTTCCACCCACTTCGTGACGTAGTCTACCGCGACTAGGATATAAGAATGTCCGCACGAGGATTGAAAAGGGCCCATGAAATCTATCCCCCACACGTCAAATGGCTCGACTTCTAGAATGTATTGCTGTGGCATTTCATTACGTCTAGAGATATTACCTGTCCTTTGCTAATTGTCGCACGATTTGACGTAGTCAAGGGCGTCCTTAAAAACCGTAGGCCAATAGAATCCCGCTTGCAACACCTTCGCAGCGGTCTTTGCTGCGGCAAAATGTCCTCCGTAGCTCGAAGAATGGCAACGTGACAGTATGTGTGGAGCTTCTTCTTCGGAGATGCAGCGCCTAAAGATCCCGTCTATACCTCTTTTGAAAAGATAGGGCTCATCCCAATAATACGCCTTGACGTCATGGAGAAATTTCTTTCTCGCATTGTAGTTCAGCCCCTCCGGTAATACTCGACAAGCTAGATAATTCACAAAGTCAGCATACCAAGGAATGGAAGTACAAGTCAAGGACATTACCAAATCATCTCGGAGGTAGTCATCGATAGGAATGCACTCGGGGATCGCAAGACGTGAAAGATGATCACTACTCCATTCTCGGCTCCTTTCCTATCCCGAATCTCTAGATCAAACTCTTGGAGTCGTAGGATCCATCTAATCAATCTCGGCTTCGCATCCTTCTTAGTGAGTAGGTATCGCAACGCCGCATGATCCGTATAAACAATCACCTTCGAACCCACTAAGTATGACCGAAATTTCTCAAACGCATAGACAATCGCAAGGAGCTCTTTCTCTGTTGTGGAATAGTTGCATTGGGCGTTATCTAAATTCCTAATAGCATAGTATATAGCATGCAACATTCGATCCTTGCGCTGACCTAAAACTGCTCCAACTGCATAGTCACTAGCATCACACAGAATGATAGGCGGGGAAACCAAAGCTTTCTTCAGCTTCTCAAAGGCATCTTGACAGCCCGCTGTGAACTCAAAAGGCACGTCCTTACCTAGTAGATCCGTGAGGGGTTTGGAAATTTTGGAGAAATCCTTAATGAACCGCTTATAAAACCCCGCATGACCTAGGAAGCTACGAATGCCCTTGACATTTGTTGGTGGTGGTAGTTTCTCAATGACTTCGATCTTGGCCTTATCTACCTCAATACCCTTCGCTGATAGCTGCGGATCAGCTTGCAGACATTCTGAAGAAGCCTCTCCCGAGACTACCATTCGAGCTCTTATGTTCCAAGATTGGACTCACCGAGGGTGCTCCATCTTGAGGGGGCGTGTAAAGGATATACATGTATAGGGGTATATAAGTCATTTTGTAATTAGATCTATCATCATTGTAATGAGGTCTAACTTTGTATATCTAGCCGTTTTGGCTCATTTGAATCATTATTCAGATTTCATATTATCATTGACATTCTATAAATGACTTTGACTCATCTTCCAAATGGATTCGGTGTGTGCGGAGTGGGGGATCGATACCCCTGATGTTCTCTAGTTTGTAGCCGATGGCGGCTCGATATTTGTTGCGTGCGCAGAGGAGTTTGTCGACTTGTGGCCTATCAAGTGCGTCATTTATAATCACGGGGCATGTAGAATTGAGACCAAGGAACTCATACCTAAGCCCCTGCGGAAGGGGTTTGAGGTCAACCTTGGATGCTTTCTCGACGCTCTAGTCAGGATCTGTGTGGAAGTGGGCAATGCAAGGTGTAGGAGATGTAGCGCAGGTAGAAGAAGCATAGCCCGATCGGGCTCATCAGCCGCCTCGCTTGGGTTAAGAATTGTGTCATTTACCCCCGAGGGACCTGGTTGAGCCGGGTCATGATAGCGCCCGCGCGGATGCTTGTCCATGAGGCATGCCCGAGCGGGCTCATCAACCGCCCCACTCGGGTTACAAATTGTGTCATTTATCCCCGAGAGTGGTACCCAATTCGTGTCGTGATTAAGCCCATGCGGATTCTTGTGCAGTCCTTCAGCCTGGTCGGGCTTGATGTTCAACCCGCTCGGGTCCATGCCAGACTCAAGTGTGATCAACTCCTCCATGAGTTGTATGCATTCCTCCACGTCTTGGGGAAACAAAAATATGCTTCCGCTGCATGCTGATCATGCTATCTCATGGGGTGGATGGTTTGAGTAATCGAGGGTTCGAGTAACCGAGGAGGAGGAAGGTATTTAAAGTAACCGAGGGTTGGTTAACCAGCGACGATGGAACGGCGACAGCGTACGAGCGGCTCCGGTGGATGAGTTGCGGCGTGAAGGTTTGCAATTTGTGGAAGCACGCTCGGGTAGTGATGTCTGAAGTGAGAATGGCCGCTCGGGTTACTCGAAATAAAACTTACCAGTACAGGTTTTACGGTGCCCGCTCGGGTAGTCTGCGTTGCCCGATCGGGCGTCTTTAAATTGACCTACCCGCTCGGGTGTAGACGTCTGCCTGACCGGGCAGTGCTATAAAAACTGAAAAAATTATACGAGGAAAATCATGCAGCAAAATCAATAAGATCACTAAATTCCTAAATCCTAAAAAAATTCTCTAAGTTCTAAAAAGAGAAAAGGAGTTAAAAATATAGAAATAAAACGAAAATGATGAAAAGGATACGGGGCTCGGGTTGCCTCCCGAGAAGCGCTTGTTTAAGATCTTTAGCTTGACCCAAGCGTGCTACTCATCAGGTGGACGTCCTCGACGTCATCTTGTACGTTGCATCTCGCGTGCAATATGTGCTCGATAAGGTGTGGCACGCGAATCAATTGAGTCCCTTCCACGATCGGTAACGTCTTCCCTAAGATTGGTCATGATGATCTCTATGTTGGGTGCTAGATCGTGTTGTCCAAACATTCTGGTCGAGCTGTCTTTAAGTCCGGTTGAGTACTCCATGTAACCGGTTAGGCGTTTGTCGCTTGTTGCCTTCAGCATCTGCAGAGATGTTTTGTGTGTGAGCCTTTGGGGTGAAGGCTTCATCTTTACCTTAGGTGCTTTGTCAATGTCCCAATTGTGAGCTGGATGTTTGGTGTAGCTTCTTGACATCTCAATGTCATTTGTGTATTGACTTCCACCGCATTTAGCTCGGGTTGTGCGGAAGTCTGGGTCGGGGGATTCCTCCTTCTTTTTGTCGTTAAGCAGCTTGTTTGATGATTTGTGATTTCCTTCCTCAACTGCTATGGGATTCATATCTAAGGAATCCTTATTCTGAAATTTCTCACAACCTTCCTTGGCTAAATCTTCAAAGATTTCTTCGGGGAACACGAAATCGATAGTGCACGGTTGCGCAATTGTGTCCACTAAGCTGAATTTTACTTCTACCTCGGGTTTCTTCATGTGCTCATCAATGTATGTGGCCTCATCCACTACCGTGTTAGATTCATCTTCTTTTTCAATCAACGAGGGACTTGGATGATCTACCGTCTCACATTCCCTTAGGCAGATTTGACTGACATATTCACGAGGATTTATTTCTGAACTTTCCGATGGAACATCTTGTGGTTGCAATGCCCCTTGTGCAAGTTCTGAAGCTTGCGTGTCCAATTGTCTAAATAAGCTGCCTATCTGCTCGCTGGCGCTTTCTTGTTCCGCTTCCACTCCCATAGACAAGTTGTTTCGTCTCTCTAACAGTTAAATTAGAGAGCATACGACGAATCTCGGAAAGCTGATATCTCAATTCAGCTATGTCGGCACCAGAAGAGTTGAAGTTGTCCATGTTACCTCGCAAGATAAAGGACACCAAACTCGATTAAGCTCTGTGAGGTAAAGAAAAATTTGACTCCATAAGAAAACAAAAGCAAATATACAAAAAAAAGAAGACTCGGGAAAGGACTAGATCTTAATCTAGCTCATTCCTAGTCTAGGTCGTTATTAGTCCCCGGCAACGGTGCCAAAAACTTGATGTGTGGATTTTCAAGCTAAATACTTCCTAGACCACTTCACCGCAAGTATACGGTTCGTGTAGTACCTGGGTCGAACTCTAGGGACTAATGCAGCCTTATCCTAAGAATATAACTAAACTAAGACGGTGACAAGTAGATGGTGGCGTAGTGCAAATATCTAAAAAGACTAAACTAATGGTGGCAGCGATAGAAGGATGTTGAAGACTTGACGATGACGAACACTACGGGTGTCGGGATACCGGGAATCGTATGGATGTAACAACTAAAGATCATAAACCTATCGAATTATCTTGATAATGGGAAATTCTTGCTCTAAGATGAGGAATGATTCTACCGAGCCTAGACCTCCTAACCATAAGTACAAGCAATCCTACCTTCAAGAAGCGATTAATTCGTACTATGGCAGCGTTACGTGCGCAATCTTAATTCCTAAGTTGATTAACCGACCGGGCAGATTCTCATTAATCGAACTTAACCTACAATTCAACAGTTCTGGATTCATACTTTAACCTTCCAGCAAAATACGAATTCCTATGTTACTGAGCGGGCAGCACTAGTATAGACATTACGATGTTGATTATAGGACCGAATATCAAAACAATTACGATAGATCTAAGCATTAACGCATAAATTGTACATCCGTTACAAAACCGATATCCCTAACCCATAGTTGGGAATCTACTCACTCATGGAGTTTGCTAACAAAGAAGATGACATAACCCTAAACATGATAAACCCTAGGAAACTCGATGCCTCGATTTTCCCTATTGTGTTACCGATGTGTGGATTGATGCTTCTCTCCTTCACCAGCGTCTCTCAAGCCTTTCCTGATGATTTCCAAGCCTTTTGATGCCCTAACCTTCGCCCCCTTGCGTCTGGATCTGTTCTGATCTTTTAATTCGCTCGTTCAAACTCTAAGTCAAGGTTGTTGCGAGAAAGGCGGCCCGCTCGGGTACATGTTTTACCCGATCGTGCAGAGGCGCACCCGATCGTGTACTCCGTCCTGCCCGATCGGGCATTGCTTCCGGATCGCGTGGTTGAACAGCCCGAGTCATGTAAACTCTCGGGGATTTTCAAGACTAATTAACGCCCGACCGGGTACCTTGTTGTGCCCGATCGGGTATGTTCACCCAATCATGTAGCCTTCGTGCCCGGGTCGTGCAAGGTGTTGCAATTAAACCCTTGCCCGAGCAGGTAGACCTCAGTGCCCGAGCGGGCACTCTTCTTTCCATGATTTTGCTCTTTTCCGCTCGATGCTCGAGTGTTCCATTGAGTTCTATGGCTTGATTTTTACTCCGAGTGAATTGTATCTTCAATTTGAGTGGTTTGACTCAGGAATTTGCCTTTTTACGCTCATTTAGGCCTTGTCGCCTTAAAACCTGAAAACCAACAAAATGGGCGTATATAAAGAAGAATTATATCAGAAATGTAACTCGTGCTATCAAATCTATGCGAAAACGATACTAATACCTAACCTAAAACTGATACACTTTATATGTTATCACATCATAGAACGGGATGGTGACTTGCAGCTTCCTTAGGAGTTCCATGGATTTGGTGATTGAACATCGTCGTTCTGCTTCCTTTGGTGCTGCAGAAAGGGTAAAGGTAGTGGCCTCGGGGCAGGTGCTACGTAAGGCAACTCCCTTTCTTCTTCCTCTTCGGTCTTCTTCTCTTCCACGCCTTGAGTGATGGGTTGCTCTATTGCAATGATTAGAGGCTCTTCTCCCGCAACCACGGAAGGCGTGAGTTGTTCCACCGTATTGCCACTCCTCAAATGGATGGCGTTGATGTGCTCCCAGGGGTTCGTCTCGGGTTTCCCGGGGAGCTGTCTGGGCTATCGGCTAGCCCCTTGGGCTAGTTGTGCCACTTGCGTTTCCAAGAGCTTTAATGTGTCTGGAAGCCATCCATTCTCTTCCTCATTTCATCCTGTTCATCCCTAATTCCTCCGAGCGCACTTTTCTGTTCTTGATGCATCAATTGGAGCATAGAGAGAATTTTGGAGTCACCTGAAGGTTGTGCGCGAGGCTGATAACCATAGTCCTGGTTATTCCCTCTCGGTTGGAAATCTTGGTTTTGGTTTCTTGCCATCATCCGCGGGTTAAAATCCTGCGGGTTTGCTACATTACTCGTATTGCCATAAGAGAGGTTGGGATGGCTCTTGATGTAGTTGTGCTGGTAGGCCTGATTGTTGACGTAATTTACTTCCTCGATTCCTTGACCTACGGATGCATCTTGTCCATCGACATGAAGGCCTGCCAGCATCCTGTATATCTCCCCAACTTGATGCTTCAAATTTGTTAAGTTCGGGTTGGCGACTGCTGCTTTGGATGAGTAATAACGGTTGTAGTCTCCGACCTTCTTTCCTCCTTCCCTTGTCATGATCTCGATCAGATTCTCGAGTTTTTAGAAAGTGAGGTTGCTGAGGGAACCACCACCCGCTGCTACGATCATGAAGCGTGTGGTCTCTTGGAGACCTTGTATGAAACTCGTGATAAGGTACTTCTTGTCAATTCCATTATGGACATATTCCTTGATAGTTCTTGAAGCGGTCCCATGCATCGTGTAGAGTCTCACCTCTTTCTTGCAGGAATAAATTTATTCAGTTCTTAGCGAGTAGCGTCCTGTGGTCCTGAAAGAATTGCTGCATGAATCGCTGCTCCAGGTCATTCCACGAAGTAATTGACGCAGTAGGCAAGTTGAACAACCAACGCTGTGCTGCATCCTTGAGCGAGAATGGGAATGCGGATAGGTATAGATCTTCCTGTGTGACTCCCGTACCAACTTTAGTGGTGCTGCAGAGCATCTTGAAGTCCGTGAGGTGTGAATTCGGATCCTCATTCTCCATTCCACTGAAAGCGGAGTTGTTGAGCATTTGGATGAAAGCAGGTTGTAGCTCAACTTGATTCTCTATGGGGCGGGCCATGTAGGAAAGCAAATTAGTGTGCTTTGGAGCGGTGTAGGCTCCGTAAGTTTCATCAGCAGCAGCCATTTCCGGGTAATTGACGTGACCTTTTCCGCTGTTTGTGCTGTTGATTTCGATGTCGGTTCCTTCCTCTTCGGAAGCGTATGTCTCTTTGCTGCTCTCTTTATCTACTTCAGATTCGGAATATGCAAGTCTAATCCTCCTTTTTTGCGCAAGCTTCGTAGTGTTCTCTCAACCTCGGGATCGTATATGAGTAGCTTTTGTATGGAGCTTATCATACAATGGTGCCTGCACAACAATAGACGAACAACCAAAATGAAGATCTGAAGTAAATAAAATAGACTCGATAAAAGAAAAAGAGAAGAAAATGCAAAAAATGACTAAGACTGGAAAGGACTAAATCTTAATCTAGCTAATTTCTAATCTAGACCGTAATTAGTCCCCGACAACGGCGCCAAAAACTTGATGTGGGAAATATCAAAGTTTTAAATTTCCTAGACCACTCTACCGCAAGTATACGGTTTGTGTAGTACCAGGGTTGAACTCTGGGGACTAATGTAGCCTATTTTAAGAATATGACTAAACTAAGACATATGGAATAGATGGTGGCGTGATATAAATCTCTAAAACACTAAGTTAAAATTGTGACAGCGATGGAAAGATGCGGAAGACTTGACAAGTAAGAATACTACGGGTTTCGGGATACCGGGAATTGCAAGAATGTAACAACAAAGGATCTTAAATGTATCAAACTATCTTGAAAACGGGGAATTCACGCTCTAAAATAAGGAATGATTCTGCCGAACCTAAACCTCCTAACCATAAGTACGTGTAATCCTACCTTCCAGCAGCGATTAACTCGTGATTACGGTAGCGTTAAGCGCGCAATCCTAATTCCTAAGTCGATTAACCGTCCGGTCAGATTTTTAGTAATCAAACTTAATCTACAATCAACAGTTCCAGATTCATAATTTAACCTCCCAGGTAAACATGAATTCCTAGGTTACTGAGCGGGCAACACTAGTATGAAACATTTACGATGTTGATTGTAAAACCGAATATCAAGAAAGTTTTAATAACTCTCCTTCTCCTGCTTCTCCTGAGTCTTTCTTGATGAATTTCAGGCCTTTCCTTGCCCTAGCCATCGCCCTCTGGTTCTTGGAATTGATTCCTCCCTCTCTTTTGCTCGTTCAAACAATTAAAACAGGTTGTTGCCAGAAAGGCGGCCCGCGCGGGCACATGTTTCACCCGGTCGTGCATCCTTCCGCCCGAGTGCGTAGACACTCCAGCCCGAGCGGGCAAAGTTACTCGACCGTGTGCTCTTCATGCCGGAGTCGTGTTTCATCTTCGGGTCCTTGCGGTCTAATGTGCAGGCCGAGCAGGCTCCTTACACAACCCGAGCGGGCTAAGCTAGAATTTTTCTGGAAGTGTGAAGTTTTCTGGAATTTTCTGCGTAACCTTTGCCCGGGTCATGTGAAGTTTTTTGGAATTTTCTGATAATTTTGCCCGAGCGAGTCCCCTTCCATGCCCGAGCGGGTCATGTTCACTTGCTGTTTTCGCTCCTTTCACTCGATGCTTGGTGTTCCATTTGGTTTCGTAGCCTGAATTTTGCTCCGAGTGATTTGTAGCTTCCAATATGTGCGGTTGAATCCAAGAATTTGCATTCTGAAGCTCGGTTTGGCGTTATCGCCTTAAAACCTAAAAATCAACAAAAAAGGGCATATATAAAGAACATTCGTGTCAGATTTGTAACTCGTGCTATGTAATCTAAGCGAAAATGATGCAAATGTCTAGCCTAAAACGTATACACACTACGTGTTATCAATAGACTACCGCAAGCTCAACAAAGCGATGAGTAAAGATCACTTGCCTCTCCCATTCATCCACCAAATGTTAGAACGGTTAGCGAATCATGCCTAGTTTTGTTATTTGGACGGATATTCTGGTTTCTTTCAGATTCCCATTCATCCTCAAGAACTAGAGAAGACGACTTTCACGTGTCCTTATGGGACATTTGCTTACCGTCGTATGCCTTTTAGCCTTTGCAATGCTCCGGCTACTTTCTAGCGTTGCATGATGGCAATATTTTTCGATTTAATTGAGCATATTATGGAAGTGTTTATCGATGATGTTTCTGTTTGTGACTCTACATTCGATGATTGCCTCGTTAACCTTTCTAGAGTGTTGCAACGATGTCAGGAAACGAATCTCATTCTTAATTGGGAAAAGTGCTACGTTATGATGAAGGAAGGTATTGTACTTGAACACATGATCTCATCGAGGAGCATAGAAATTTACTAAGCCAAAATTGAGGTAATCGAAAAACTTCCTCCATCAGTTTCAATTAAAGAAATTCGTAGCTTCCTAAGGCATGCAGGTTTTATTGAAGGTTCATCAAGGACTTCTCAAAGATTAGAAAACCGTTGACAGAGTTGCTGCCCAAAGATGCTACATTCGACTTCTCTAAAGAGTGCCACAAAGCCTTCAACACCATCAAGAAAACATTGATTTTGGCGCCCATCATTCAACCACCCGAATGGAGCCTAGCATTCAAGATTATGTGTGATGCTAGTGACTACGCCGTTGGGGCTGTTTTAGCACAGCGAGGAGACTAGGTCTCTCATGTCATCTCCTACGCCTGCAAGACACTAGACGACGCTCAACTCAACTATGACACAACTGAGAAGGAGCTCCTTGTCGTCGTCTTCGCCTTTTCCAAGTTAAAATCCTATCTCATAGGGTCAAAGGTAATTATTTATACTGATCATGTAGCACTTAAATATCTTCTAGAGAAGAAGTACGTGAAACCACGTCTCATCCGATGGATCCTTCTCTTCCACGAGTTTGATCTCGAAATAAGAGATATCAAGCGGTCCGAGAACGTCGTTGCAGATAACCACTACCGCATCATTGTGGATGATGAGAGACCTATCGACTTTTCCTTGAGAGACGACATCATATGCGCACTCACTTCAGGTAACCCTACTCATTGGTGATCGTTTCATTTTCATACGTATTTCTTGCATAATTTTAGAGATTTTTACGATAGAGATGCGATGTTTATGTATGATTTTGTATCTGTTTTACTCGTTTTCGTGTTTTCGTGTTCTTGTAGGTTTCAATACGTATTCCGTTCATTTTGGAGCTAAAGGACATACATGAGACAAAGTACCAATATCGAGGCTCATCATGGAACAAAAGGGCCGAGAATCGGCGAGGAACAAGCTCAGCCTGCACGGGGAACTCCCTAGCCCGCGCGGGGCCTTTGGTTCGAGAATTGGTCCAGTAGATTTAGCATGGGTCGGGCAAGCTATCAACACGGTCGGGATTTACCATGACACTCAGCCCGTGCGGGCCACTCCTTAGCCCGTGCGGGGAGGGCTTGTTTCCATCGCAATCATTGTGCTGCACCCATGCAGGACACAAACTCAGCCCGCGCGGGTCGCGTCCGTCACCTGCAACAACCGGAAAAGGATATTTATCTAAACACGAAAAGGAACTTGTTGGTGACTTATACAAAAAGGAAAACGACTTTGGAGAAGAGGAATAAGAGATATTTTGCTGGAGAAAGGAATGGAAACGTTGCCAAACTTGATCAAGAATGGAAAACTAATAAAATTGCAAAAACGGTGCTGCTACGACAAAAGGAAAAGAAGTGAACCGCCAAAAGGAAAAACGAGGAGAAAAGGAAAGAAAAGAAGAAGGAAAAGGAGTTAGAGAGTTAGTTTTTAGTTCATCGAGGAGAGGGAGTAGAGAGAATCGAAGAAGAAGACCACTCTTACGAAGGAGACATTCAAGGAGCATTCGTGATCAATTCAAGACTTCGGTTTCGTTTGGTTTTCATGTTCTTTAGACTCTCTACTTCGATTATGTTGTTTGCTTTTGAATGCATGAACGAGTAGTTTGTTTTGTTCTAGGAGAAGGGATTAGCCCATGGCTATCCCGGAACCACTTTGATTTATCTTTGAATGCAATTTCCCGTTTTGTTTATCTATTCTTTGTCTGAGAGCTTGAATGACTTGTATTTACAAAGGCCAAGTATATGCATGTGTTAGGGATTAGGAGAAGGACCAAAAGGAGAATTCTAGTCCTAGAAGATCAGGTTTAGAACAATCGAGGTTAGGCTACGAGAGTAGGGTAGCAGCGGTTGAGGGTGAAACTGATGAATCATAGAACTTATGGGTTTAGCTTAAGGTGTCAGCCACGAAAGTAGGAGATAACTTGACTAGATCACGTGTCTTTGCCTTCAGAGAGGGTAGATATCATATTAGGATTGTATGCCTTAGAGAACTTGATCGGGATTGTATGATTAGGTAGGTTGATTGTTGGTTTCGGTAGTCTTGTGGTGAAACCGGATTCCTAGAACGTTTGTCCCATTGTTAAGAACCCGTTTGTTTATTTGGTTTTAGAATTTCATTCTCAAAACCAATATTCGTTCGTTTGCAAGTTTGATTCGTAGTTTGAGTTTAGGTTATGTTGCGTAGTTCCTCTGGGATCGTCACCTAAAGTACTACACACGTGTCGTGCACTTGCGGGTAGTTTAGGTTATATTTCTTTAACTTTGATACGCATCAAGTTTTTGGCGCCGTTGCCGGGGACTAATTTCAACAAGTCTTAGATTCGAGCCTAGAGTCATTCTTGTTTGTTTTTGTTTTTTTTTCATTTCTTTCGTTCGTTCTACCTAAATCGTTTTTATTTGTCCTTCGTATAGCCGTCGGATCAACGAGATATGGATAATCAAAACGACAATGGACATATGCAGCAACATCAACTCCCGCTTCAACCACGAGAACCACAGGCTCCTCACCACGTCGTCTCAGAGATTACGTAGTGTCGAACATGAATAACGTGTAAACAGCCATAAGGATGCCTGTTGTTGCGAGAGAACAGTTTGAAACTAAGCAGGCAATGATCAACATGCTTTATCAGAAACAATTTATGGGTGGAAATCACGAGCTTTGCACATTGTTCCTCTCACGATTTTTTCCTCCAAGCAAGACGATTAAGATGAGGGGGGAAATCACAACGTTTAGATGCAGAGATGGAGAAACGTTGTTTGAAGCGTGGGGCAGATTTAAGGATCTTCTACAGATGTGTCCACACCATGGTCTTGAGAAGTGGTACGTTATCCATACCTTTTACAACGGAATTTCAGATGAACACCGAACGACATTGGATAACGCTGTTAGAGGATCATTTATGGATATGAGCGTCGAGGAGGCATACGAGCTGATCGATAACCTCGCCATGAACCACACTATATGATCAACACCGAGAGGTATACCTAACAGCACTCGTCACCTATTCGAGCTGAATCAGAGCAGAGCGACGGGCAACGCAGCAAACACCATGTACTGTGTGAATTGCGGAGATACGGAGCATGTAGTGTATCAATGCACGGTACATGAAGACTTCGAACAGATGAACTATGCCCATCAGCAAGGAAACACGCAATTCGGGAATACCTACAACCCAAATTGGAGGAATCACTCGATCTTCTCATACAGAACGACTCAACCGATGAAGTATTCGGGATTTCAGCAACCACAGTAGCAATACCAGCAAAATAGTAAGCAATTTCAGAATGCTCAACATGTTCCGCAAGCTCCTCAACCTCCTAAAGTCCCTTCATCAAACCTTGAGGAGGTAATGCTCGAATTTATCAAGGAGCAAAGGCAGCAACAATGGACTTAAACAAAATTGAATGCGGATGTGGGGACCGCGATCAATGAGCTCAAAATTTAGATGGAATCCTTGAGAAACCATGTGAAAATGTTAGAAAACTCCATAGCACAACAGACTGCCTAATCCTCTCGGAATCCCGGACAGCTTCCCGGCAAACCCGAATTAAACCCGAGAGAGTACGTCAACGCTATTTCTGTTGTGCAGCACTGATATGATCGAGTGCTCGCCCTCCACAGAACAAGAGCAAGCTGCTGGTACGTCTAAGAAAAGAGGCAAAGGTACGATTGCGATTATGGAAGGAGTTGAACAAGATTTAGACAAACCCTATGTTGCTCCACCGGCATACCAACCTCTAATACCGTTTCTGCAACAGTTGGTGAGCAATATAAATGAAGAACGAGTAGGCAGATTGGTAGAGGGTCTCAAAAATCTTGACATCAACATCCCATTCGTGGAAGCCCTCCAAAAGATGCCTAATCATGTCAAACTCGTCAAAGAGGTTCTTTCTAAAGAGAAGCATACCGAAGAGAACGAGACTGTAGCACCCATCGAGGAATGACGCGCTATCATTCAAAACAAACTGCCCCCGAAGTTGAAGGACCTCGGAAGCTTCTCCATTCCATGCACAATAGGTAATATTGACATTGACAATGCCTTTTGTGATTTAGGCGCAAGCGTGAGCATCATGCCACACTCAGTTTTCAAGCATATGGACTTCGGGAATCTCAAACCTACAAAGATGTGTCTAGGCCTCGCGGATCATTCGGTGACATATCCGGTGGGAATTGTTGAAAACTTTCCCACCAAGGTAGGTTATCTTTTCATTCTCACCGACTTTGTTGTACCTGAAATAAAGGAAGATGCTAGGATGCCTATTATTCTTGGTAGACCGTTCCTAGCTACTGCAAGTGCCATGATAGATGTACAACAAGGAAAACTTTCCTTATGTGTCGGAGATGAGACGATAGAATTCAACTTGTCCAGCCCCATGAACGGACCATTCACCAAGGAGTCTTGCTTTACAGTCGATTCGCTGGACGAGTTTGCAAAAGACATGCATGATCAAGTAAGTGATTCTGATCCTCTTGTACAATATTTAGCCTGTGTTTGCGAAGATGCAGGATTTACGGATGAAGGAGTCAAGCTGTACACAAAATTCATGAGTTCTATTGCAGCACTAAGAGCCGCCCCACGTGAAGAGATACCACACGAAATGCACGCTGGTTTTGGCAGTGGAGAAGACGTCAAAACTTGAGCCTGAGCCACCTCCGTCGTCTTTTCGGTATGAGTACGTTGAATGCGATCAATTATATCGTGCTGTTATGAATGCTAACTTGAGTGCAGATGAGATGAGAAAACAACCCACACGTGTAAAGAAGTGTAGGAGAGTCAGCGCTTCAATATGTATGCACGGAAATTATACGGAAGAAAGCCATGAACCTTCCACCGAAACTCAAAGGAGGTTGCACCCACACTTGCAAGAGGTAATGGAAAAAGACATTATAAAACTTTTCGATGCAGATACCATTTATCCAACCTTGAGTAGTGAACAAGTGAATCTTGTGCATGACATGCCAAAGAAAGAAGCCGTGACTAAGGGATAGCAGGACAAAAAGATCTTACCTCATGACTTCCAACTAGGTGACTTAGTTCTACTCTTTAATTCTCGTCCTAAGCCTTTCTCGGGCAACCTATGGTCTTGTTGGTCTAGTCCTTTTCAGGTACGAGAAGTCTTCTCACATGGAGAAGTGGAACTATGGAGCGATTCGAGCGGAACATACAAAGCTAATGGACAGTGACTAAGTCTCTACCAAGCCGCTCAACCGATCCAAAGTGGAAACTCCATTTCCCTTTCCGATCCACCCGTCGCGCACACATGAGATATGGAGACGTCAGAGCTTAAAGACGTTAAATAAGTGCTTTCTAGGAGGCAACCCAGCTGTTTGTTTTCTATTTTCAACTTTTAGTTTAAGACTCAGTCTTTAAAAAGGAAAACACAAAAAAATACCACCACAAACGTGACTTCACGTCCCTTACCCTCCATCGGAGCTTCACGTCGAGGATGCCGTTCAACTCAAGTCTGGGGGAGCAGCTAACGTTTGTCCGGTGATTTCGTTTCATTTTCTTTCATTTTCTCTTTGATTTTTGATAACACGTAATTTGTTATAGTTTTTATATCATTCTTAGGTCTAGTTTAGAGTAGATTATTTATATTTCATTCATCTATTGAGCATATTCGAAGACTTTATCCACATTTCGTGTTTTGTGTAGGAAACGAAGGATTGAAGAGAAACACGAGTGATTATGCAATCTACACCCGAAAACGAAGCTGTGTAACAAGGTTCGGCTTATGCAAGGCCACGGATGGAAGCGAGCACTCAAACACCAAGCGAAAGGAGCGGAAACTACACTTCAAGACATGCCCGCTCGGGTGACTAGGGAGTGCCCGGTCGGGCTATTTCATGCCAATCAACCCCGTAGCCTTACACGACTCGGGTACTCAAGGGATATGCTCGGGCATAGGTGCCCGCTCGGGTGCATTAGGAGTGCCCGCTCGGGCTGATTCATGGCAGAAAACCCCGTAAGTTTGCACGACTCGGGCTGATGAAGTACACGGTCGGGCATGGTGCCCGATCGGGCTCATTTGTGTGTGCACGATCGGGTAGGTCACCTGCACGATCGGGTAAAGAGAATGCCCGCTCGGGTCCAGCGCTCCAACAAACTTTCCTAAGATCTAGATCGGCAAAATTAAAAGGGAAAATCAGATCTAAAAAGAGGGGGACGAACCAGAACACATCAGAGGAGATTGGGAGACATTAGGGCAAGGAGAAGAAGGAAGAAAACGACGGATCTACGGATCGGGAGCGAGAAGAATCTACCGAAGGCATCGGTTTATGAATAGGGAGTCATCTCTTTCTACATCTATGTCGAATCTAGACTTCTCTTGTGTTTCCTTGTCTGTATTTATGTCTGAGTAGATTCCTTGCCATGGGTTAGAGAGATTTGCTACGTTGTAATGAAGTCTTACGCTTAATGAATGGTGATGCTTAATGCTTTCATTACCTGTACGCCACTTGAATGAATGAATTTGGTTTCTATCATGTTTTCAGATTTCATGGTTGTTCTTAATGCTTTCTCTACCTGTACGCCACTTGATTGAATGATCTTAGAAATCTAATAAACCAACGCCAGGGCATTAGGTTTCGGAACAAAGCCATGATTTAGGGTTTAGCCGGTTTAGAATCTACGCCAGGTCAATCGGTTAAATCTAGGGATTAGGATAGCAGACGTAATGCGTCTATGCATGTAAGATGCGCAATGGATACATTGGCATATGCATGCTAGATAGTGGACAAGTCTACGCCAGTCAGTTCCTATAGGAGAGCTTGAATTCCCTGAATCCATGATAGTGCCTTAGACCAATTATCCTTTTAGAACTTCATTACATTTTTATGCAAACTCTCGACACCCATGGTGCCTAGTCATAAAGTCTATTCTCTTCGATTTAGTTTAGTTCAGCTCAATCAAAATCACAACTTTAGTCACCTCACACGTCTAATTCAATTAGTTCAATAGCTACGAAGTCGCATCAATTCCTTGTGTTCGACCCTAGTTGCTACACGATCCGTATTCTTGCGGAAGCGTTAGTCTAGGTTTTATAACTCGATATAACGCATATCAAGTTTTTGGCGCCGTTGCCGGGGAATTGATTACGGCTTAGGAGTTAGGAAACTTTTAGATTAGACATTAGGTTTTTAGGAGTCTTGTTTGTTTCTTGCTTTTTCGTGTTTTTGTTTGTCATTTCGTTTAGAGTCAAGTTCTTTTGCTTCTCGTATCTCACGTGATCTTTGTGTTTGTCTTCTTTTTCTTGTGCAGCTTAATTGTGCATGAGAAACACCGGAAAAGCGGATCTAGTTTTCGACCCCGACATCGATAGAACGCTCCGAAAACTACGGAAAGAATCGAAAGCTAGTGCAAGCAATTCAGTTGATAACACGCAAGCACATTTGGATTTTCAAACCGAGGAAGTGATTGAACAACCGTTTGTTGAAGAGCTAATGGCCGAACGTCAAGATATGAACGTTCAAAACGCGCAACGAGTGCAACCGGCACTGACCTATGGATCATACACGGTCCCTAGGCACACGCAGCTCTTATCTTGCATTGCAAGAAGAAACGCCCGCGTAGAGCTTCAACCGGCATTTATTCAAATGCTTGGTAACGCGGCGTTTAGAGGGAGACCAACCGAGGACCCAAACCAGCATCTCACTGATTTCAAGATGCTATGTCGAACCATAAGGGCTGGAGATGGGGTATCGGATGAGGATATAATGCTAGCTGCTTTCCCGTTCTCGGTGAAAGATAGAGCACAAGATTGGCTATATTCGCAACCAGCGAATTCTATTGCGTCATGGGATCAGCTAGAGGAAAAATTTATGACGAGATTCTTCCCTCAAAACAAAGCTCAGCTAGCCAAGAACAACATCAACACATTTGTGCAAGGGGCAGCCGAGAGTTTGTATGAAGCGTGGGAGCGATTTAAAGGCTACCAACGCCTTTGCCCACATCACGGTATGGATCAAAGTTACCTCATATGCAACTTCATGCAAGGTTTATCGGACAATACGAGGATTTTGATCGTAGCCGCTGCTGGAGGTTCCTTAAGCAACCTCACCTTCCCACAAGTCGAGGATCTCATAGATCGTATGGCTTACGAAGGAAATCAAACCGCCGGAGAGTATAATCGCAACACTCCAGCGAGAGTAGCTAACGTGGATAATACGCGATCCATATATGCCGAGTTAGCGGAAATGAGAGCTGAAATGAGAGCTGAGATGAAAAGTGAATTCAATGAGCTCCGCAATATGATGTCCGGAATGAATCAGCAAGAATATTATGAGCAGCCGGATGAGCAAGGAATTCAAGGGTACGAAGGGGTGAACTATGTGAGCAACGCCCAACCTTTGGGTAATACCTACACACCCGAGTGGAGGAATCACCCCAATCTCTCGTACAAGAATTCCGACGGTGCATTCAATGCACAACGAGCATCGGGAAACTTTCAACCGCGTTTGATGCAACGCAATCAGAATTTCCAGCCGAGGACGCAGCCCCAAAATCAGAATTTTCAACCACGTGCGCTTGCTCCTCCGCAACAAGAAGTTAGACCCGATATCACATCAATGCTAGCTCAAATCATACAAGAGCAAAAGAACCAAGCCAATGATATAAGAGCGTTGAGAACAAGTCATGAAGAGATGAGAGCAGAAAATCAAGAGATGAAAAATGAGTTTGTGGAGGTGAAAACGCATCTTAAGATCTTGGATACTCAAGTCTCACAACTCGCTGCACAATCATCACGACCGCAAGGAATTCTACCGGCGCGGCCGGAAGTAAATCCTCGTGAACACGTCAATGCCATATATCTTCGGAGTGGCAAAGTGGTGGATCAGCCCACTCATTTGATGTTTGAGAAGGATGAAGTGACTAGCACAGCAGTGGAAAATGGCAGCTACGTTGAGAAGCGAAAAATGAAAACCGAGGAAGAGGAAGAGCCGAAATACGTGAAACCGGAACCAAGACCGCCTCCTCTCCCATTCCCACAACGTCAACGTAAGAGACTGATTGATCAAACCATTCCCTCGACATTCGACGAAGGTGAATCATCCAACAAAGCAATGAAAAATGGCAGTGGCAGCAAAGAGTACAAAAGTAAACCCGAGGAGGAGGGAGAGCCGAAATACGTGAAATTGGAACCGAGATCACCTCCTTTGCCATTTCCTCAACGTCAACGCAAAAAGGATGATGACGCTCAATTTGCGAAATTTGCTGAGATGTTGAAAAAGATGGACATCACGATACCATTCCATGAGGCGTTGAAGAAGATGCCTTCATACGCCAAGTTCCTCAAAGAGATACTTGCGAACAAGCGAGACGTGGAGATGGAATCCGTTATGGTAACGAATTCAATGCTGCAGCCTAATCTACCCAAAAAGATGCCGGATCCAGGTATATTCGTAATCCCTTGTAAAATTGGAGATTATGAAATAAACCATGCACTAATCGATGTCGGAGCAAGCGTAAGCGTGCTACCATTGTCTTTGTATAAGAAATTGGATCTTAGGGGTAAGATGGATCTTCGACCGACGAGAATGGCGTTAACCATGGCTGATAGGAGTGTTAGGATACCCGAGGGAAGGCTGGAAGACGTGCCTTTGCAGATAGGAAAATTTTTCGTCCCGGTTGACTTCGTTGTACTAGATATGGAGGAGGACGAGAAAATTCCAATCATCCTTGGTAGGCCGTTTCTCAATACGGCAAAGACGATCATACATTGCGCTGAGGGTAGACTCACACTTAAATTCGGGGATGAAGAAGTGGAGTTCAATCTGAACGACACACTTAAGCAACCATGTATGGTGGATTCGGTATTCCACATCGACGTCCTAGAGGAGTTAGCCAATGAAGTCTTCGAGAAGTTTGGGATATTAGATCCTTTTGAGATGACTCTTCCAGCAGCTAGAGAGGGGTTTTGTAAGTACATTAACGGAGTGAAGCTTTGTACAAAGCTACTGGATGAAAAGGATATAGAAGAAATCCCAAACCCCGAGTTAGACGAACCCCGAGCAGAATTCTGCGCGACCCGAGCAAAGCGGATCGCAACCTCAGATAAGGATGGATTCTCGGGTAATCCTCATCAAGGCAATTTCTCAACTCATAACCACATGAGTACAGATCAGTTGGGGAAGGTTTCGAGCCAAGAAGACGTTGCAAACCAGTGCACAACCCTCCGACAAATCCAGGCAGATTCCAGCGCAGCACAAACGGCTCACATCGACAATTCGTCCATTCTTGAGGTACCTAGCAACCACTACAAACGTCCAGCATCAGATTGGAACATTGATAAGGCATCCAAGATGAAGGTTGAAATGAAGAATAGGGACGACATGACTGATCGGGGAAGGAATTCAATTGAACCGCGTACTACACTCTATCAACCACCTCATGTACGCAGGATGCTACGCACACAACGACGTCAAGGACGTCCATCTAATGGGTAGCACATTTTGGTCAAGCTCAAGACCTTAAACAAGCGCTTATCGGGAGGCAACCCGACTTTTGCATTTTTCATTTCATTTTTTTTCGGACTATTTCTTTTTCTTTTCACATTGACTTACTCGGTAGATAGTATTCCTTCTTTTGGGATTGTGTGAATCTTTTTCACAGGTTTTTCAACGTTGATATCATCCTTGAGGAGGAGA
>CM071869.1:20432848-20443190 GCA_036759665.1 Gynandropsis gynandra | reverse complement strand
CGCTATCCTAATCCCTAGATTCAATCGATTGACCTGGCGTAGATTCTAAACCGATTAAACCCTAAATCATGGCTAGTTTCCAAAGTCTAATGCCCTGGCGTTGGTTTATTATACTTCTAACATCATTCATTCGAGTGGCGTATAAGTAATGAAAGCATTAAGATCAACCAATCAATCTAAAAACATGATCAAATACTGAATTCATTCATATCGAGTGGCGTACAAGTATGAAAGCATTAAGATCCACCATTCATTAAGCGCAAAACTCCATTACATCTTGGCAATACTCTCTAACCCATGGCAATAGATCTACTTGGACATGAACTCAGAAAACGAAACACAAAAAAATTCTAAATTAGACATAGATAGAGAAAGAGATTCCTCCCTATACAAAAAAATTATGCATTTCCGCAATTGGCCTCTTTGCTTCCTCTTGATCTCGTCTTACAATATTCAGCTCAGCACTTATATCTTTTTGTCCATGTAAAATCTGAGTGAGCATAGACGTAATGTCATTATTCCCCTCTTCTTGTTGCGGAATTGGCGATGGTACTCCTCTCGGCTGAAACCCTTGATAGCCTTGCGTTCTAGGCTGAAAATTCTGATGGTTTGGCTGGTAATTTCCTTGCAACAGATTCAAAACAGATTTGGATGATTCTTCCAGCCCGGATTGTAGGTGTTGCAATATGGATTGTTGGCAACGTAGTTCACATCTGTAACATCCTTGAATCCGTGAGAATCAGGAGACGCTTGGTGCATGTTTACCATTTGTAACTTTAACTTGGCAAGCTCAGCTCGCAATGCAAGCACCTCGCTGTCCGCTCCCTTTGCTAGACTACGCCGATTGAATTCCCCCGACATGATATTTCTTCCCTCGGCCATCTTCTCAATCTTAGCCTCAATAGCGGTGAACGGGAGGTCATGTAGAGAACCTCCACAAGCAGCGTTGAACCAATCTCGAACTTCATCACGAAGACCCTCAATGAAAGTAGCGATGAGGTATCTTTTATCCATCCCATGGTGTTGGCTTTCGCGTTGATATCCTTTAAATCGCAGCCAAGCCTCTGGAATACTCTCTTTATCCTCTTGTTCAAACGAATTAATCTTGTTCTTCTATAGCTGCGTCTTGTGGGGTGAGAAAAATCGCATCATAAAGCGTTTCACCCCTTTTCTGATTTTTGTTTTTGTTTTCACTTGATTAGACGACTACAACAATGAATCCTATGACGACTTTGAAATACATCAATTTCCGTAAGAAGCTCTGAATTACATGACTTTTTCATCATCTCATTCAAATTTTTAAGATAAACGATGCCCCGGGATGCCGAAGCAGCCCGACCCCGTTTTCGAGCTCAAAATCCTTTTATAGGTTGATACATTGGATTTTTAGAGCCAGGAGATGCCCTTTTCGAGTTTCTTAGGATATGAATGTCATTTCTTGTCAATACGCTGCTAACGTCGTGTTTGTCTCTCGCATATTCCTTTCATACTTCCTCTTTGTGTTTATCTCTCATGTTGCACCCCTTTTCCGCTTTTTGTTTTTGTTTTCACGTGATTAGACGAATACAACAATGAATCGTATGACGGCCTTTTGAAATACCATAACTTTGCGTAAGAAGCTCCGAATTACATGATTTTTTCATCAACTCATTCATCATTTCGAGATAAACGATGCCGCAGACTAGTGAAGGCAGCCCGACCCCGTTTTCCAGCACAAAATCCTTGATTTAGGTCGATATATTAGATAATTAGAGCGGGGAGTTGCCATTTTCGAGTTTCATAGAATACGAATGTCATTTCTTGTCAATACATCGCTTGCGTTGCGTTTGTCTCTCGGATATTACTTTTCCTTCCTATTTTCTATTTGTGTTTGTCTCTCGTGTTGCACCGCTTTTCACGTTTTTGTTTTTTTTTCACGTGATTAGACGACTACAACAATGAATCATATGACGGGCTTCGAAATGCCATAACTTTGCGTAAGAAGCTCCGAATTACATGATTTTTTCATCATCTCATTGATCTTTTCGAGATAAACGCTGTTCTGGACTGGTTAAGACAGCCCAACCCCATTTTCGAGCTTAAAATGTATTATTTAGGTCGATATGTTGGATATTTAGAGACGGGAGTGGCCATTTTCGAGTTTTTTGGGATATGAATGTCATTTCTTGTCAATATGCCGCTTGCAATACGTTTGTCTCTCGGATATTCCTTTTGCTTTCTATTTCCAATTTGTGTTTATCTCTTGTGGTGCACCCCTTTTCTGCTTTTTGTTTTTGTTTTCACGTGATTTGACGTCTACAACAATGAATCGTATGACGGACTTTGAAATACCATAACTTTGCGTACGAAGGTCCGAATCACATGATTTTTTCATCATATCGCTCATCTTTCCAAGATTACCGATTCCCCGGGCTGCTGAAGGCAACATGACCCCGTTTTCGACCACCAAATCCTATACGTTGTATTTTTAGAGCAATGAGTTGCCCTTTCCGAGTTTCTTATGATACAAATGTCATTTCTTGTCAATATGCCACTTGCTTTGCATTTGTCTCTCGAATATTACTTTTGCTTCCTATTTCCTCTTTGCGTTTATCTTTCATGTTGCACCCCTTTTCCGCTATTTGTTTTTTGTTTTCACGTGATTAGACAATTACAACAATGAATCGTGACAATGTCTATTTTGTTATAGTATTTTAGCCTCTTTTTGTAGTTAATTTCGTTATTCATTTGAACTTCACCAAGCATTAAAGCATCATTTTAGTTTTATCATTCATTTGAACTTCACCAAGCATTAAAGCATCATTTAGTCCTCTTTTAGCGTTCTCTCGTGTTATTGTAGGAAATGAAATATCGGGATACAAACACAAGTAAATGAAGCAAAAGTAAGCAAAATCACTCTCCTATCAGCTATGCACGGTCAGCATCCAAAGAATCATAAAAAAGAGAAAATAAATGGAAGCAATGGCCGCGTACAAAAAAAAAATGGAAACAATGGCAACTTATAAAAATGGAAACTTTCGGTGGTTGGAACAAAAATGGAAAATTTCGGTTCCTAGAACAAAAGTAAGAAGAGCACGGTTGGAACATGAAAAGGAAACATGTTTTATATAAAATAGAAGCAAGTTGCTGGAAATCAATGTAAACTTCCAACCGCCTACACAAAATTGAAAAGATTGCCGCCTGCTCGAGAATTGGAAACTGCAATCGTCAAAGATAGAAAATTGAAATGGATGATAGAAAAATTAATAGAAATGCAAGAACAAGAAAGAAGGAATCAAAGAAAAGAGGAAAAGAAGGAGAAAGGAAAACGAAATCGTTGCTGCACAGGTGGAAACGGAAATACAAGCTGCTGAAGAAAATAGAAACCGAGAAAATGGAAACTAGTGAAAAAGGAAATTTAGCAAAACAAGAAACGGAACATGCTGGCTACTTAAAACAAATGCAAATTTGGTTAGAAAGGAGGAAGAGGAACCACATGGCTAGAAAATGAAGAGGAAACGTTGACAATTACACAATAATGGAAAAACAAGAGATGGAAAAACTCGGAAAAGGAAAACTGCAACTGTAAGAAAAAGGAAATTCCAGCCACTAGAGACGACGAAAAGAGGACGGCCAAAGAGGGGAGATTAGAGAAAAGGAAAGAAGATAAAGAGGGCAAAAAGGGGAAAGCTTCAGCAGCCCAATTCAGACAGAAACGAGGAGAGAAAAACAGAGCACACGTAGAGAGAAAAAAAGAGAGCAGAACACGTACAAGGGCAAGGACGGGGCGCGGATGAGCTGTTGAAGACATCAATAATAGAATAAAGAGGGATCTCGTTCTTTATCCATGTTAAATATCGTTATCTTTTGCGTTTCTTTTTTAAGTTCATGTCCGAGTACGTCCATAGCCATGGGTTAGAGAGCTTTGCCGATACGTAATGAAGTTTTGTTCTTAATGCTTGGTTATAATATTTGTTCGTTTCGGATAGATTTGTTGTTCGTAATGCTTTTATTCTTGTTGGTAGCTTGAATGAATGATAATAAAAATTTAATTGCATTTGGAGATGAATTGAATTTTGGAATGTAGCCATGATATGAAGTCTCAATTGATTTAGAACCTTGGCTGGTCGGTAGATTGAATTTAGGAATTAGGATAGCGATCTTACAGGATGTAGTAGGTGAGATTACCCAATTAGGAGATTGGTAGTACGCATGATAGATAGTGGGTTTAGGCATCAGTAGAGTCATTCCCTATGAAAGAGCTTGAATTCCCCGAATACGTAACGATATCTATAACCATGATCTTTTTAGGTCTTCGTTGCATCATCGTGCATCTCTCGAAACTTGTGGCGTTTAGTTGATTGAGTTTAATCCGTTTGTTAGTTAGTTCGTTAGTTAGTTTATCTTCATTCACATTCCAATCACCTATTGATTTTACACATCCTATTCATTAGTTTACTAGCTTTAGAGTTGCATTGATTCCTCGTGTTCGACCCTTGTACTATACGATCCGTATTCTTGCGGAAGCGTCAGTCTAGGTAATTATTACTTGAGATTAAGCACATCAAGTTTTTGGTGTCATTGCCGGGGAATCGATTACGGCTTTAGAGTGTGGATACTTTTGGATTAGGACATAGTTCTTTCCGGAGTCTTATTTGTCTTTTTTCGTATTTTTGCCTTCTTTGTTTTGAGTCAAATTCGTTTGCTTCTTGGAACTCACACGACTTTTGTGTTTTGTTTCCTTATCTTGTGCAGCCCACTTGTGCATGAGAGGTACCAGAAGTGCTGATCTAGTTTACGACCCAGATATTGATAGAACGCTGAGAGAAATAAGGAGACAAATGAGAGCTAGTGCAAGCCAACCGACCGTTAACACACAAGTGCACCAAGACTTCCAACCCGAGATAGTAATCGAACCAATGATTGTAAACAAGAGCCAAGAAGTGTTATTGGCAGAACGTCGAGACTTGAATGTGCCACAAATGCTACCAAACGTGCCGCAGTTGCAACCAGCGATAACCTATGGATTATACACGGTCCCTAGGTAGACACAACTCTTGTCATGCATCACTAGGAGAGACGCTCGCGTGGAATTACAGCCGGCATTTATCCAGATGCTCGGTAACGCATCGTTCAGAGGGAGACCCGCTGAAGATTCAAACCAGCATCTTACTGACTTTAAGATGCTCTGTAGAACTATCAGAATCTTGGATGAGAACGTCATGCTAGCTGCCTTTCAATTCTCAGTAAAGGATAAGGCGTAAGACTGGTTGTATTCCCAACCGAAGAATTCCATAAGATCATGGGAACAACTAGAGGAGAAATTCATGAAGCGATTTTCCATCAGAGTAAAGCTCTGCTTGCCAAGAATCAAATAAACACGTTCGTTCAAGGGGTAGCTGCGAGTTTATACAAAGCATGGGAACGATTCAAAGGCTATCAACGCCTTTGCCCACATCACGACTTAGATCGGTGTTATCTCATACATATTTTTCTGCAAGGACTCATGGATAACACGAGGATTCTGATCATAGTCGTCGTTGGAGGTTCCTTGAGTATCCTCACATTCCCACAAATGGAGGATCTAATCGATCATATGGCTGATGAAGGCAGCAACGCCGCTAGAGAGTATAATCGCGACGCTCCAGCAAGGGTAGCTAACTTGAACGACACACATGCCTTATATGCCGAGATAGCTAAAATAAAAGATCAAATTAGTGGAATCTACAATATGATGTCCGAAGTGCATCGATCGAAATGCTTTGATCAGTCAGAAGAGCAAGGAATTCAAGGGTACAAGGAGGTGAATTATGTGAGCAACAATCAGCTTCTAGGTAACACTTATAACCCTGAATGGAGAAATCACCCTAATCTTTCGCATAAGAATTCTGATGGCGCATTTAATGCACAACATTTACGGGGAATTTTCAGCAGCGGATGATGCAACGAAATCAAAACTTTATGCCAAGGACACAGCGCTAAACTCAGAACTATCAGCCACGTGCGTCTCAGCCACATCAAAACCAATCCGAAGCAGCCCCTGACATCAACGCCATGTTCACTCGTCTCCTCCAATTTCAAGAAAATTAAAGCAACTTGTTGATGGAAGTGCAGCAAGATCAGAATAATTTGGTGAGGGAACAAGAGAGCACCAAGAAGCAGATAGAGGGTTTTTAAATTCACCTTAGACAATTAGAGACGCAAGTTGCACAACTTGCACAAGGGGCACCACGACCACAAGGAGTTCTACCGGGGTGACCGGAAGCGAATCCTCGTGAGCAAATCAATGCCATTCACTTAAGGAATGGTAAGACATTGTATCAGCCTACTCATTGGACGTTTGAAAAGGGAGAATCATCTAGTACAGTAGCGGAAAAGGGCAGCAATGTCGAAGAGCATAAAGAGGAGAAAGAGGAGCCGAAATACGTCAAACCCGAACCGAGGCCTCCTCCTTTGCCGTTCCCTCAACGCCAACGCAAAAAGAACGAGGATGCTCAATTTGAAAAGTTTGCTGAGATGTTGAAGAAGATGCACATCACTATTCCATTCCACGAAGCGTTGAAGAAGATGCCTTTATACGCCAAGTTCCTCAAAGACGTACTTGCAAACAAGCGAGATGTGGAGACGGAAACTGTCATGGTGACTAACTCGATGCTGCATCCAAACCTACCCAAGAAGATGCCCGATCCAGGTATATTCGTCATCCCTTTTAAAATATGAGATTATTAAATTAACCATGCACTAATCGATGTCGGAGCAAGCGTAAGCGTGCTACGATTGTCATTATACGAAAAATTGGATCTTAGGGATAGGATGGATCTTTGACCTACACGAATGGCGCTCACCATGGCCAATCGAAGCGTTAGAATACCCGATGGCATGCTGGAAGACGTGCCTTTGCAAGTGGGGAAGTTCTTCGTCCCGGTAGACTTTGTCGTCTTGGATATGGAGGAGGACAAGAAAATCCCAATCATCCTCGGTAGGCCGTTTTTAATACGGCTAAGACAATCATACATTGTGCAGAAGGTAGACTCACATTTAAGTTTGGAGATGAAAAAGTGGAGTTTAATTTGAACGACACACTCAAACAGCCTTGTATGGTAGACTCGGTATTGTACATAGACGTCTTAGAGAAACTAGCCGAGGAAGTTGACGTGTGGAAACGCGAGTTATAATTAACCTAGTCCACTTCACCGCAAGTATACGGATCTTGTAGTACCAGGGTCGATCTCAGGGACTAATACAGCTAAACTAAGAACAAAACTAAACTAGGAAGAAAAGTGATAGGAGGGGATATGGTTCTAATGGTCCTAAATCTAACCTAATGGTGACAACGAAACGAAGGTAAAGATGAACTAGATATGATGAATACTACGGGTGTACGGGATACCGGATATCGCATACATGAACGACTAAAGATCATAGATCCACAACCTACTCTTGACAACGGGAAATTCATGCTCTACGGTCGAGGAGTGATTCTTCCGAGCCTAAACCCCCTAACCATGGATACATGCAACCCTGCCTTCCGACAGCCGATTAACACGTACCATGGCAGCATTAAGACCGCAATCACTATCCCTAAGTTGGCTAACCGACCGGTCAGATTCTCATTAGCCAAGACTTAATCTACTACTTAGCGGACCGGATTCGTTCCTTAACCTTCCAGCAAGGTTCGATATCCATTGTTGTTGAGCGGTCAGCACTAACATATGATTGATATTGCTAAGCATAGAACCGTAAATCAAGAGTAAAAATCATAAAACTAAGCATTAAAGAAGATCATCGTTCATACATACAAATCCGATAACCCTACCCGCAGTAGGGACTCTACTCACTCATGGAATACATGAAAACAGAAGATAACACAACCCAATACATGACAAAACCCTAAGGAACTCGATGCCTCGACCTTCCCTAATGCGTTACCGGTGTACGGGACAGTGCTTCTCTTCTTCTCCGATGCTTCCCGAGCTTTCCCAGATGTTCTCCAATGTTTTCTTTTCCTGTTCGTCGCCCCCCTTTTGCCCTAGATCCATTCTCTCCCTTTTATTAGCTCGTTTGAAACTTAGATCTAGGTTGTTACGGATTACGCGGCCCGCTCGGGCAGTGGTGTTGCCCGGTCGGGTAAAGGCTTGCCCGACCGTGTTGAGCGTTGCGCCCGAGCGGGTAGTAGTCACCCGATCGTGTGGTTGAGGGGCCCGAGTCGCGTAAACTTACGAGGCAGAATGGATGGCTGATTGCCCGAGCGGGTAGTCAGAACTCGCCCGATCGGGTAGTGATCACCCGATCTCCTTGTTCATGTGCCCGGTCGTGTATTCTTGCATGGACAAACCCCGTAGACTTTACCCGAACGGGTGGAGAATAGTGCCCGGTCGGGCACCCTCGTGATCTTGATATTCCTCTTTTCCGCTCGTTGCTCGGGTGTCTCTTTGGGTTCTGGAGCTCGGTCTCGGCTCTGAGTAGATTTTCCTTCAAATCTTGTGGTTTTTAACAGGAATCCTTCATTTTGATCTCATTTAGGCCTTGTCGCCTAAAAACCTGAAAACCAATAAAACCGGTGTGTGAAGCTCAAAATAATATCGGAATAGTAAGTAGACGATGTAAGAATCATGCGAAAATGATGTAAAAACCTATCCTAATAATGATACACTCTCAGTGTTATCAAACTCCCCCAGACCTAAACCTTTGTTTGTCCTCAAACAAAACTAGAGTCTAGCCTTAGAAGAATCTAATAACAATGGATACTAGCTCAAAATTTCCGAAGTATTAGCCACTTTTGCATTTCAGCGCGTCACATGGATAAAAGCCTAAGCGTACCGAGTATAGCCCTATATCTACCGAAAGTGCTGAGCCATGAAATCTTTCCTAAAATCTAAGTCTACTTCACTACCCTAGATAACGTCCAAGCAATCTCCATACCGATTTTTCTAAGCTCTTGATATCGTTTGAATTTTCTTTTCTCGTTCTTATTCATTTATTTCTTTTTCGGTGCTTAGATACACGCTTTGTTCCTAGGACGTCGAAGTCGAAGAGGGTAGCTTTCTACTTAGACCCAGGCTGCCTATGGCACACTCATAAGGTTGCGCGACCTTAGAGGAGTGAAGAGTTGCGTTTTTGACTTTTTGTTCTTTATTTTCTTTTCTTTTTCTTGATTACGCAACACTCTAACCCTTAGGACGTAGAATAGCTTCTCTACCCACCACTTAGACCCGAACCATCGAATATCGATGTACTCATGTCGATCTTAACTCGGAAAAGCGTAAAACTTATCCTAGATGACAGCGGAGTATAAGCGTGTGGTCTAACTCTAGAACGCTAAAATATATCAATGAAGCATAGCTAAATGGTATCTACGGAGATATGTCTACTTGGTATCGAGATCTAAAGGGTGAATTCAACTAGACATAGGGTTTCAAACATAACTACTCGACTAAACGGTATCTAAAAGGGCTTCTAAGCAAACCTAAACTATTATCCACGATTCAACAAAGTAGCAAAAATATGACTAAACTCGAAAAAATTTTCGCTAGATCCGTTTTATTTCTAAATCCTAATCCTAATCTAATCATGCCGCTCTAAAAATGCATCCAAATATCAATGAATGTAAGAAAACCCCCCCAGATCTGAACGGAACACAGTCCCGGTGTTCTAGACCTAAAAGGGACCTCTACATGTAAAAAGATCGAGAAATCGTAAAAGTGGTAGCGAATACACCTGGTGTGTGCGTATGTCTTTCTCGGATCGTGATATGCTCGGATGTAGTGACTCTTGCGCTCTAATGCATTGTAACGTGAAAGACCTGTGATATGGCATGCAATACAGAAGAGTAGAACAAAGAGTACTAATGAGTCTGAAAAGAGCGTACACAAAACCTATCTAAAAACAAGAAACGATAAAAAATGGTCCATAAAAGAAAAATAAAAAGAAAATGAAATAGGAAAAAGAAGGAAAGAGAAGTCTAATCCTCGTCCGCTCCATCGCGGGTACTCGGTATGTCTGCTGGGTCTCCCGTGGCTCCTCCCCCAGGTGGGAAGTAGAATCCCTGTAGCTCGTACGGGATATGAGGATGGTAGGGGATGGCTCCGGTGTGGTAGTCCTGCAGAATCGGGATGTAGGGCTCCTGATAATGCGTCATGCTCAGCTGCTGAAACCGCCGGACTGACTCGGTGAGGTAATAGGTATGCTGTATCGACTGCTCGTGAAACTACTGCTGCTCCGCATCCCTCGCAGCCTCCAACTCGTCCCTCTGCTCAGCCATAAAAGACTGGTACCTAGTCTCCTCCGCAACGTACCTGAGGGCGTCGGAGACTCCTTCCATCGAAGGAAAGTCGGATCTGCTGTGGGGGTACTCAGGACGCGC
>CM071869.1:20358817-20386900 GCA_036759665.1 Gynandropsis gynandra | reverse complement strand
TCTAATTTCATCGACCAATCTCTACGGGACCTAGACACGGTTTTCTCTAGTATGCTCTTAATCTCCCTATTCGAAAGCTCTACTTGTCTGCTGGTTTGTGGGTGGTACGGTGTAGCGATCCTATGTTTCATGCCATAATGCTTAAGGAGGGATTCAAATTGTCTTGCAATGAAGTGTGAACCTCCGTTTCTAGTGGACTAATCTAGAACTCCAAAACGAAGGAATATGATCTTCTTAAAGAATTTCATCACTACCCTAGCGTCATTAGTTGGCGTTGCTATGGCTTCTACCCACTTAGACACATAATCTACACCTACCAAAATATATTGGTTGCCACATGATGATGGGAAAGGTCCCATGGAATCGACACCCCAAACATCAAACAATTTTACCTCTAGGATATAGTTCTGTGGCATCTCGTTCCTCTTACCTATATTTCCCATTCTTTGACATCAATCACAAGAGGAAACATATCTATGGGTATCCTTGAAGAGGTTCGGCCAAGAAAAACCTGCTTGTAGCACCTTTGAAGAGGTTTTGGACTTGCTGAAGTGACATCCATAATCCGATCCATGGCAATGGAATAGGATGCTCTCTACCTCTTCCTCGGGGATGCATCTCTTAAAGACTCCGTCCCCGCATCTCTTGTACAGAATTGGATCGTCCCAATGGTAGTGTTTGACATCCGCAAAGAACATCCTGGGTTCATGAAAAGAAAGATCGGGGCGTAGTATACGACTCACAAGAAAATTAACAAAATCAGCATACCAAGGAGCGGGGTTACCTGAAGTAATTGCGCATATGATGTCATCTCTCAAGGAGTCGTCGATAGGTCTCTCATCCTATACAATGATGCGAGAGAGGTGATCTGCAACGACGTTCTCGAACCCCTTCCTATCTCTTATTTCGAGATCAAACTCTTGTAAGAGAAGGATCCACCGGATGAGGCGTGTTTTCACGTCCTTCTTCCCTAGAAGATATTTAAGCGTTGCATGGTCAGTATAAACGATTACCTTTGACCCTACGAGATAGGATTTAAACTTGTCAAAGGCGAAGACGACGGCAAGGAGCTCCTTCTCGGTTGTGGTATAGTTGATTTGGGTGTCATCTAATGTCTTGCTAGCGTAGGAGATGACATGAGAGACCTTGTCTCTTCGCTGCCCTAGGAAAGCTCCTACGGCGTAGTCGCTAGCGTCACACATAATCTCGAATGGAAAGCTCCAATCGGGTGGCTGAATGATGGGCGCCGAAACCAGTGCTGTCTTGATGGTGTTGAAGGCGTTATGACACTCTGGAGAGAAGTCGAATGTAGCGTCTTTGGCCAGCAACTCCGTCAACGGTTTTGTGATCTTTGAGAAGTCTTTGATGAACCTTCGATAGAAACCTGCATGCCCTAGGAAGCTACGAATTTGCTTAACTGAAATAGAGCCAGAGCGTTGCAGAGGCCAAAAGGCATACGACGGTAAGCGAATGTCCCATAAGGACACGTGAAAGTCATCTTCTCTTGGTCTTGAGGGTGAATAGGAATTAGAAAGAAACCAGAATATCCATCCAAATAACAAAAATAGGCATGATTCGCTAACCGTTCTAACATTTGGTCGACGAATTGGAGAGGGAAGTGATCTTTCCTCGTCGCTTTGTTGAGCTTGCGGTAGTCTACGCACATCCTCCACCCCTCGACGGTTCTTGTTGGAATCAGCTCGTTGTTATCGTTGCGCACTATCGTCATTCCTCGTTTCTTTGGCACGACATGCACGGGGCTCACCCATTTGCTGTCCGAGATAGGATATATGATACCTGCATCCAAAAGTTTCAGTATCTCCTTTTTCACTACCTCTTTTAAGTTGGGGTTCAGCCGCCTTTGCGCTTCAATCGATGGTTTATGCCCATCCTCCATGAGAGTTCGATGCATGCATAACAAAGGGCTTAGTCCCTTGATATCCTCGATGGTATATCCGATCACTTTCCCATGCTTCCTTAAGCATTCAAGCAGCTTTTTGCGTCTCATCTGCACTCAATTCAGCATTAACAATAACGGGATATGTATCATTAAGTCCGAGGTATTCATACCGAAGAAAAGAAGAAAGAGGCTTCAACTCGAGTTTGGGCGCCTTCTCCACTGCGAAGTCAACTTGTACTTCGTGTGTTATCTCCTCACATGGGGCGTCTCTTAGTGCTTCAACAGCACTCATGAATTCTGCGTACGCCTCAGCTTCTTTGTCAGTAAGACCTACATCTTTGCAAACTTGAGTCAAGCATCTAACGAGGCGATCGGAAATACTTACTTGATCAAACGTATCGTTCGTTAACTCGTCCAGCAAGTCAATTCGAAAGCAAGACTCCTTGATGGAGGGTCCGTTCATGGATTTGGACAAGTTGAATTCAATCGTTTCATCTCCGACACGTAGGAAAAGTTTTCCTTGTTGTACGTCTATCATCGCACCTGCAGTAGCTAAGAACGGTCTACCAAGTATAATAGGTATCCTAGCATCCTCTTCAATATCAAGTACAACAAAGTCAGCGGGTATACATAAATTACCTACCTTGGTGGGAATGTTCTCAACAATCCCCACCGGATATCTTACCGAATAGTCAGCGAGTTGGAGAGACATCTTGGTAGGTTTGAGATCGCCGAAGTTCATCCGCTTGAAGACTGAATGTGGCATGAGGCTCATGCTTGCTCCTAAATCACACAACGCTTTATCAATATCAAGATTACCTATTGTGCATGGAATGCAGAAGCTTCCAGGGTCCTTCAACTTCGGGGGTAGCTTGTTTTGAAGAATGGCGTTGCATTCTTCAGTGAGTGCTACCGTCTCACTCTCTTCGATACGCCGTTTGTTGGATAGAATTTCTTTGTGAAATTTGGCGTACGTGGGCATTTGTTGGAGGGCTTCTACAAAAGGTATGTTAATTTGAAGTTTCTTAAGTATCTCTACAAACCGTCCATACCTTAGCTCGTTTTTGCTACTCACCAATCGTGGCGGAAACGGTATTGGAGGCTTGTATGCCGGTGGAGCTACATACGGTTTTTCCAATTCTGATTCCGCTCCTCCCTCATTCACAATGCCCTTTCCCTTATCCACTGATTTTCCAGCAACTCCCTCTTGCTTTTTCAGGGGCAGATTCGTGAGCACATTACCGCTGCTGGTTTTGCTCCTTGATAAATTCAAGCAATACCGCCTCAAGGTTTGATGAAGGGGCTTGAGGGGGTTGAGGAGCTTGCGGAACTTGCTGAGTTTGCTGGAATTGCTGGTTGTTTTGCTGTAAAGTATGCTACGTTTGCGGAAAGCCCGAATACTTTACCGGTTGAGTCGTTCGATACGAAAGATTCGGGTGATTCCTCCAACTCGTGTTGTAGGTATTCCCGAATTGAGTGTTGCCTTGCTGCTGGGCATAATTCACCTGTTCAAGATCCTCATGTACCGTGCATTGATACGCTACATGCTCCGTATCTCCGCAATTCGCACAGTACATAGCATTCGCTGCATTACCTGTACTTCTGTTCTGATTAGGCTCATATAAACGACGAGTGCTATTAGGCATACCTTTCGTGGTTGACCACATGGTATGGTTCATGGCGAGGTTATCGATCAGCTCGAATGCCTCCTCGACGCTCAGAACCATGAATGATCCTCTGGCAGCGTTATCCAACGTCGTTCGGTGCTCATCTGAAATTCCGTTATAGAAAGTTTGGATAACGTACCACTGCTCAAGACCATGGTGTGGAAACAGTTGTAGAAGATCCTTGAATCTACCCCACGCCTCAAACAAAGTTTCTCCATCTCTGCATCTGAACGTTGTGATTTCCCCCCTCATCTGAATCGTCTTGCTCAGAGGAAAGAAACGTGATAAGAACAATATGCAGAGCTGATGCCAAGTAGTGATAGATCCGGCGGAGAGCGATTGCAGCCAAGTTTTTGCTCTTCCCCCAATTGAGAAGGGGAAAAGACGCAATAAGATCGCGTCCTCTGAGACTCCATGTATTTTGAACGTACCTAAAAGCTCAAGGAAGTCTCTAAGGTGCTGAAGGGGATCCTCATGGTTTCCGCCCATGAATTGCTTCTGATAAAGCATGTTGATCATCGCTGGCTTAATCTCAAACTGTTCTCTTCCAACAGCAGGCATCCTTATGGCTGTTTGCACGTTGTTCATGTTCGGCACCACGTAATCCCTTAGACGACGTGGTGGAGGAGCCTGTGGTTCTCGCGGTTGAGGCGAGAGTGGCTGTTGCTGCATTTGCCCCAAATTACCGAGAGGTAACTGAAGCTGTTCGCGGCCGTTCTGATTATCCATATTTCGTTGATCTGACGGCTCTGTGTTATCTTCTTCCTTACCCTTTCTCAGTAATCTGCAAGTTCGCTCGATCTCTAGGTCAATTCGGAGTAGACTAGAAGTGCCTTGAGACCTGACCATAAACCAACAAAGAACGAACGAATGGAATTAGGTAGAAAGAATCGAAAGTAAACAAAATCAAAAATAAAAACAAAGTAAGAAAGACTCTCGGCTCGAATCTAAGACGCGTTGACAATAGTCCCCGACAACGGCGCCAAAAACTTGTTGTGTTCTCAAAGTTAAATAAAATAACCTAAACTACCCGCAAGTGCACGACACGTGTGTAGTACTTCAGGTGTCGATCCCACAGAGACTATGCGACGCAACTTAAACTCTAACTATGAACCAAACTTGCAAACGAACGAAATATGGTGTGAAGAATGAAATACTAAAAGTAAATAAACAAATTAGTTCTTAACGATTAGGCAAACGTTCTAGGAATCCAGTTTCACCACAAGACTACCGAAAACAACAATCAATCTATCTATCATGCAATCCTAGTTAAGCTATCTAAGGCAGACGATCCTAACATGATATCTACCCTCTCTCGAGGCATAGACATGTGATCTAGTCAAGTTGCCCCCTACTTTCGTGGCTGACACATTGAACTAAACCCTTAAGAACTATGATTCATCCGCTTTACCCTCAACTGTTGCTACCCTACTTTCGTGGCCTAACCTCGGTTGTTATAAACTTGATCTTCTAGGACTAGAATTCTCCTTTCGGTCCTTCTCCTAACCCCTAACACATGCATCTATGTGGCCATCGCAAACACAAGTAAATTCAAGCACTCAGATAAAGAATAGATAAACGAAAACGGGAAGATGCATTCAAAGATAAATTGAAAGATGGTTCCGGGATAGCCGAGGGCTAATCCATTCTCCTAGAACAAACAATCTACTCGCTCATGCGTCTGTAAACAAACATAAACGAAATAGAAAGTCTAAGGAACATGAAAACCAAACAAAAACCAAAGTTTTGGGGTTGATCTCCAATGCTCCTCGCTTGCCTCCTCGCAAGAATCTCCTCCTCCTTCTCTACTCTCTCCTCAATTACGAAATGAATAAAAGCTTCTCCAATGTCGTCCTCTAGCCTCCTTTTATGTCTTTAAAGTCGGTTTACTTGTTGCCTCAATCCCCCACAAACTTCCTTTTGTTTTAAGTTAAATTAACTTAACTTAAGTTGCTGCAGAGGTGCGCGACCCGAGCGGGCGGTCAATTTACCCGCTCGGGTACGGCTAGGTCTGACGCGCAGGGTCGCGATCCGCATGGGGTGCCCGATCGGGCATGATGTGTGCCCGCTCGGGTATGAGGCACCCGCTCGTGCATTTCCTTGCCCGAGTCGTGCGTGAATTGCGCACCAAAATTGTCGTGGCTCTTGCCCGCTCGGGTGTGAGTTGTGCCCGATCGGGTGGTGGCTCTTCATGCTAATTCTCATTTCGTTTGTCCCGTGATGATCCTCGATGTTGGTACTTAGCCTCGTGCATGTCCTTTAGCTCCGAAATGAACCGAATACGGGTAAAAACCTGTAAGAACATGAAAACACGAAAACAAGTAAAACGGATACGGAATCATACGTAAAGCAACACATATATATCATAAACATCTATAAAATCGTGCAAGAAATACGTATGAAAATGAGATGATCACTCTTCGATATGCCTCTCTTTGGAAAGAACCTATTTGATGAGTTTGGCGTTATTAGGCATCTTTTGGAGGGCTTCCATGAATGGGATGTTGATGTCAAGCTGCTTGAGACCTTCTACGAATCTGCCCACTCCTTCTTCATTCTTACTGCTCACCGACCGTTGAGGAAACGATATAAGAGGTTTGTATGCTAGTGGAGAAACGTATGGTTTGTCTAAATCTGGTTCGACTCCTTCCATAATCGTAATTGTACTTTTGCCTCTTTTCATGGACATTCCAGCAGCTTGCTCTTGCTTTTTGGAGGGCGGATGCTCAATCACATCACTGCTGCACACAGAAATAGCGTTCACGTACTCTCTCAGGTTTAACTCGGGTTTGCCGAGAAGCTTTCTGGGATTCCGAGATGATGAGGCAGCTTGTTGTGCTACGGAGTTCTCTAAGCTCTTCATATGGTAGCACAACGATTCCATCTGAGTTTTCAGCGCCCGTTGACCGCTGTCCCCACATCTGCATTGAATTTGGTTTGAGTTGAATGTTGCTGCCTTTGCTCCTTGATACATTCGAGCAACACTCCCTCAAGGTTTGACAAAGGGGCTTGAGGAGGTTGAGGAGCTTGCGGAACTTGCTGAGCATGCTGAGATTGCTGGTTATTTTGCTGGTATGGCTGCTGTGGTTGCTGAAATCCCGAATACTTCATAGGTTGAGTCGTTTGGTATGACAAGTTCGGGTTTGATAACACGTAATCCATCGTAGTATTTAAATCATTCTTAGGTTTAGTTTTGATTAGATTTCTTAGATTTCACCGATTTATCGAGTTTATTCGAGGACTTCATCTACATTTCGTGTTTTGTATAGGAAACGAAGACATGAACCGAAACACGAGAAATTACGGCAATTCAACCCCAAAAACGTGATTGAATGACAATGTACAACTTGTGCAAGGCCATGGAAGCAAATCAAACACTCAAGCATCGAGCGAAAGGAACGGAAACAGCATTTGATAGTGTACATGCTAGGGCATGAAGTGTGCCCTCTCGGGCTGTGTTTGTGCACCCGATCGGGTTGCTCTTGTGCCCGCTCGGGTCCAACTTTTTCTCAACAAAGTCCTTGATTTTAGAACGGCCAGTTCAGGAGAAAAGAGACCTTTTAGAGCTAGGATTCGAACCAGACTTGTCGGATCCACCTTTTTCTCAACAAACTCTTTGATTCTAGAACGGCCAATTCAGGAGAAAAGAGACCTTTTAAAGCTAGGATTCATACTAGACTTGAGAGGGGACGTGAGGAGACATTAGAGGACACACTTGGAGACATAAAGAAAGAGGGAGAAGGACGGAACGAGGAATCCGGAGCATGGAGGAGCTATTGAAGATGTCGGTATATGAATAGGGAGGAATCTCTTTCTTTATCGTTGTTGAATATAGTCATCTTTTGTGCTTCATTTTCTAAGTTCATGTCTGAGTAGATCTACAGCCATGGGTTAGAGAGTATTACCAATATGTAACGAAGTCTTGTTCTTAATGCTTGGTGGTTCTTAACGCTTTTGTTCTTGTACGCCATTTGAATGAATGAATTCGGTACTTGATCGTTTTTCAGATTGATTGGTTGTGTTTAATGCTTTCATTCTTGTACGTCACTCAAATGGATGATTATAGAAGTCTAATGAATCTACGCCAGGTGATTAGACTTTGGAACCTAGCCATGATTTAGGGTTTAATCAGTTTAGAATCTACGCCAGGTCGATCGATTGAATCTAGGGATTAGGATAGCGGTCTTAATGCGTCTATGTAGGTGAGATACGCAATAGATATATTGATATACGCATGCTAGATAATGGACAAGTCTACGCCAGTCAGTTCCTATATAAGAGCTTGAATTCCCTGAACTCGTGATAGTATCTAAGACAAATGATCTTGTTAGAACTTCGTTGCATCGTTGTGCACCTCTCGATACCTATGGTGTTTAGTAGTTGAGTCATTCCGTTCATTAGTATAGTTTAGTTTGCATTTGCATTTCCATTCACTTATTGATTTCACACATCTTATTCATTACTTACTAGCTTTAGAGTTGCATCAATTCCTTGTGTTCGACCCTGGTACTATACGATCCATATTCTTGGGGAAGCGTTAGTCTAGGTAAATTATTACTAGAGATTAACCCACATCAGGGTGATTCCTCCAATTTGGGTTGTAGGTATTCCCGAATTGCGTGTTGCCTTGCTGCTGGGCATAATTCATGTGTTCCACGTTCTCTTGCAGCGTGCAATGATAAGCTACGTGTTCTGTATCTCCACAGTTCGCACAATACATGGCGTTTGCTGTGTTGCCCGTCACACTGCTCTGATTCGACTCGTACAGGTGGCGAGTGCTGTTAGGCATACCTCTCGGTATTGACCACATTGTGTGGTTCAGTGCAAGGTTATCGATCAGCTCATATGCCTCCTCGATGCTCAGATCCATAAATGATCCTCTAGCAGCGTTATCCAACGTCATTCGGTGTTCATCTGAAATTTCATTCTAAAAGGTTTGGATAACGTACCACTGCTCGAGACCATGGTGTGGACACATATGTAGAAGATCCTTAAATCTGCCCCACGCTTCAAACAAAGTTTCTCCATCTCTACATCTAAATGTTGTAATTTCCCCCCTCATCTGAATTGTCTTGCTCGGAGAAAAGACGCGTGACAAGAATAATGTGTAGAGCTGGTCCCAAGTCGTGATTGAACCAGCGGGAAGCGATTGCAGCCAAGTTTTCGCTTGTCCCCCAATTGAGAAGGCGAAGAGATGTAGTAAGATCGCGTCCTCTGGGACTCAGTGTATCTTGAATGTACCGGAAGGCTCAAGGAAGTCTCTGAGGTGCTGATGGGGATCCTCGTGATTTCCACCCATGAATTGCTTCTAATAAAGCATGTTGATCATCGCCGGCTTAATCTCAAACTATTCTCGCGCAACAGCAGGCATCCTTATGGCTGTTTGCACGGTTTTCATGTTCGGCACCACGTAATCTCTGAGGCAACGTGGTGGAGGAGCTTTGGATCTTGTCTTTGAGGCACGAGTTAGTTGTTGCTGCATATGCCCGAAATTACCGATAGGTAATTGAGGTTGTCCGTGGCCGTTCTGATTATCCATGTCTCGTTGATCTGACAGCTCTGCGAAGGACAAATAAAGAACGATTTTGGTAGAATGAACGAAAGAAAAGAAAACAAAAACAAAAATACAAAACAAGAAAGACTCTAGGCTCGAATCTAAGACGTGTTCACAATAGTCCCCGACAACGACGCCAAAAACTTGATGCGTTATCAAAGTTAAACAAATATTTAACCTAAACTACCCGCAAGTGCACGACATTTGTGTAGTACTTTAAATGTCGATCCCACAAGGACTACGCAACACAACCTAAACTCAAACTGTGAATCACACTTACAACGAACGAATATGGAATTTGGGAATGAAATACTAAAAAGAAATAAACAAACGAGTTCCTAACAATGAGACAAACGTTCTAGGAATCCGGTTTCACCACAAGACTACTAAAACCAACAATCAACCTATCTATCATGCAATCCCAGTCAAGTTCTCTGAGACAGACGATCCTAATATGATATCTACCCTCTCTCAAGGCATAGACACGTGATCTAGTCAAGTGATCCCCTACTTTCGTGGCTGACCCCTTGAATTAAACCCATAAGATATGTGATTCATCCGTTTTACCCTTAACCGCTGCTACCCTACTTTCGTGGCCTAACCTCAGTTGTTCTAAACCTGATTATCCGGAATTAGTATTCTCCTTTCGGTCCTTCTCTTAAGTTCCTAAAACATGCATCTACGTGGCCATCGGAAACACAAGTAAATAAAGCTCTCAGAAAAAGAATAGATAAATGAAAATGGGAAGATGCATTCAAAGATAAATCAAAGTGGTTTCGGGATAGCCAAGAGCTAATCCCTTCTCCTAGAACAAAACAAACTACTCGTTCATGCGTCCGTAA
Source organism: Gynandropsis gynandra (assembly GCA_036759665.1). Classification (NCBI taxonomy): domain Eukaryota; kingdom Viridiplantae; phylum Streptophyta; class Magnoliopsida; order Brassicales; family Cleomaceae; genus Gynandropsis; species Gynandropsis gynandra. The sequence goes on along the minus strand of CM071869.1, from coordinate 20,376,937 downwards.
ACAAACATAATTGAAGTAGAAAGTCTAAGGAACATGAAAACCAAACGAAACCGAAGTCTTGGGTTGATCTCTAATGCGCCTTGTACATCTCCTTCGCAAGAATCTCCTTCTTTGATTCGGTTCTCTCTCTACTCTCTCTCCTTCTATTCAAAACTCAAAAACTAAACTCTCTAATAGAAGCTCTCTCGACTCTAGCTCATGTTCTCCCTTTCCTTCTTCTTTTCTTTCATTTTCTCCTCCTTTTTCCTTTTGGCCGTTTGTTCGTTTCCTTCTCTTGCAGCAGCCACCGATTTTGCCTTTTCATGAGTTTTCCATTCTTGATTAAGTTGGGCAACGTTTCCATTACTTTCTCCAGCAAAATATCACTTATTCCACTTTTGTAAAGTCGTTTTCCTTTTTGTATAAGTCCCCAACAAATTCCTTTTCGTTTTAATATAAATTAACTTATCTGGTGTTGCAGGTGACAGACGCGACCCGCACGGGCTTAGTGTGTGCCCCTCTCGGGCGCGGCGCGTGGTGTAGCGATGAAAACAAGGTCACCCCGCACGGGCTAGGGAGTGCCCGATCCGGCTGGGGTATGCCCCTGGCACGCTGATGTCTGCCCCGCGTGGGCTGATGCCCCGACCTTGCTGCTTGCTTGCCCAACTCGTGCTCAAGTTGCTGGACAAAATGTAGAACCAAATGCCCCACGTGGGCAAGGGTGTACCCCATGCGGGCTAAGCTTGTTCCTCGTCGATTCTAGTCCCGTTTGTTTCGTGATGATCCTCGATGTTGGCACTTTCTCTCGTGTATGTCCTTTAGCTCAAAAATGAACCGAATACACATTAAAACATGTAAGAACATGAAAACACGAAAATGAGTAAAATGGATACAAAATCATACGTAAACATCGCATCTATATCGTAAAAATCTCTAAAATCGTGCAAGAAATACGTATGAAAACGAGATGATCACAGGCATACGAGCTGATCGATAACCTCACGATGAACCACACTATGTGGTCAACACCGATAAGTATGCCTCACAGCACTCGACGCCTATATGAGCGGAATCAGAGCAGAGCAACAGGCAATGCAACGAACGCTATGTACTGTGGGATTTGCGGAGATACGGAGCATGTTGCGTATCAATGCACGATATATGAAGACTTTGAACAAATGAACTATGTCCAACAGCAAGGTAACACACAATTCGGGAATACCTAAAACCCGAATTGGAGGAACCACCTGAATCTTTCGTATCAAACAACTTAACCGATGAAGTATTTTGGATTCTAGCAAAGACAGCAAACGAACCAGCAAAACACTCAGCAATTCCAGCAAGCTCAGCAAGTTCCACGAGCTCCTTAACCTTCTCAAGCCCCCTTTTCAAACCTTGAGGGGGTGATGCTCGAATTTATCAAGGACCAAAGGCAGCAACAATCAACTCAAGCCAAGTTAATTGCGGATGTGGGGACAACGATTAGCAAGCTCAAAACTCATATGGAATCCTTGAGAACGCATGTGAAGATGTTAGAAAACTCCATAGCACAACAGGCTGTCTCATCCTCTTGGAATCCCGGACATCTTCCCGGTAAACCTGATCTTAACCCGAGAGAGCACGTGAACACCATCACCTTGCGCACCGGTAATGTGATCGAGAATACGCCCTGAAAGAGCAAGAGAAAGCTGCTGGAAAATATGTGGATAAAGGAAAGGGCATTGTGAACAAGGAAGGAGCTGAACCAGAATTGGAAGAACCGTATGTTGGTATGGACAGTTTGTAGAGATTCTCAAGAAGCTTCACATCAACATACCGTTTATAGAGGCTCTCCAACAAATGCCCACGTACACGAAATTTTGTCAAAGAAGTTCTGTCCAACAAACGGCATATCGAAGAGAGTGAGACGGTAGCACTCACCGAGGAATACAACGCCATTCTTCAAAACAAGCTTTCCCCGAAGTCGAAGGACCCCAGAAGCTTCTCCATTCCGTGCACAATAGGTAATCTTGATATTGACAAAGATTTGGGTGATTTAGGAGCAAGCGATGAGCCTCATGCCACATTCGGTCTTCAAGCGGATGAAATTCGGCAATCTCAAACTTACCAAGTTGTCTCTCCAACTCCTTGACTGTTCGGTAAGATATCCAATGGGGATTGTTGAAAGCATTCACACCAAGGTAGGTAATCTTTGTATACCAGCTGACTTTGTTGTACTTGATATTGAAGAGGATGCTAGGATACCTATTATTCTTGGTAGACCGTTCTTAGCTACTGCAGGTGCGATGATAGACGTACAACAAGAAAAACATTCCCTACGTGTCGGAGGCGAAACAATTGAATTCAATTTGTCCAAATCCATGAACAGACCCTCCAAGAAGGATTGCTTTCGAATTGACTTGCTGGACGAGTTAACAAACGATACATTTGATCAAGTAAGTATTTTTTATCCCCTCGTGAAATGCTTAAGTCAAGTTTGCAAAGATGCAGAATTTACCTATGAAGAAGCTGAGGCGTACGCCAAATTTATGAGTGCTATTGAAGCACTAAGAGATGCTCCATGTGAGGAGATACCACACGAAGCACACGCTGACTTCGCAGTGGAGAAGGTGCCCAAACTTGAGTTGAAGCCTCTTCCTTTTTCTCTTTGGTATGCGTACCTTGGACATAATGATACATACCCCGTTATTGTTAATGCTGACTTGAGTGCAGATGAGACGCAAAAGCTACTTGAAAGCTTAAGGAAGCATAGGAGAGTGATCAAATACACCATCGAGGATATCAAGGGACTAAGCCCTTCGTTATGCATGCACCGAATACTCATGGAGGAGGAGCATAAACCATCAATCGAAGCACAAAGGCGGTGGAACCCCAAATTAAAAGAGGTAGTGAAAAAAGAGATACCAAAACTTTTGGATACATGTATTATATATCCTATCCAGGACAACGAATGGGTGAGCCCCGTGCATGTTGTACCAAAGAAAAGATGAATGACGGTAGTACGCAACGATAACAACGAGCTGATTCCAACAAGAATCGTCACATGATGAAGGATGTGTATAGACTACCGCAAGCTCAACAAGTGACGAGAAAAGATCACTCCCCTCTCCCATTCATCCACCTAATGTTAGAAAGGTTAGGACTCATGCCAATTTTTGTTATTTGGCCGGATATTCTGGTTTCTTTTAGATTCCCATTCATCCTCGTGACCAGGAGAAGACAACTTTCACGTGTCCTTATGGGACATTCGCTTACCGTCGTTTGCCTTTTGGCCTCTGCAATGCTCCGGCTACTTTCCAGCGTTGCATGATGGCAATAATTTCTGATTTAATTGAGCATATTATGGAAATGTTTATGGATGATTTTTCTGTTTATGGATGTACATTCGATGATTGCCTCGTTAACCTTTCGAGAGTGTTGTAGTGATGTGAGGAAACGAATCTCGTTCTTAATTTGGAAAAGTGCCATTTTATGGTGAAGGAAGGTTCTGTACTTGGACACATTATCTAATCGAGGGGCATAAAAGTAGACAAAGCCAAAATTGAGGCAATCGAAAAACTTCCTCCACCAATTTCAGTTAAAGAAATTCGTAGCTTCCTAGGTCATGTAGGTTTTTATCGAAGGTTCATCAAGTACTTCTCAAAGATTAAAAAACCATTGACGGAGTTGCTGGCCAAAGATGCTACATTCGACTTCTCTCAAGAGTGCCACAACGCCTTCAACACCATCAAGACATCATTGGTTTCGGCACCTATCATTCAACCACCCGATTGGAGCCTACCATTCGAGATTATGTGTGACGCTAGTGATAACGCTGTTGGGGCTGTTTTAGGACAGCGAAGAGACAAGGTCTCTCATGTTTCCTACGCCAGCAAGACACTAGACAACACTCAAATCAACTATGCCACAACTGAGAAGGAGCTCCTTGCTGTCCTCTTCGCCTTTGGCAAGTTAAAATCATATCTCGATGGGGTGAAGGTAATCATTTATATTGATCCTGCAGCGCTTAAATATCTTCTAGGGTAGAAGGACGCGAAACTACGCCTCATCCGATGGATCCTTCTCTTACAAGAGTTTGATCTCGAAATAAAAGATAGTGATGTGGTTAATCTCAAGTAATAATTTATGTAGACTAACGCTTCCGCAAGAATACGGATCGTATAGTCGAACACAAGGAATTGATGAAACTCTAAAGCTAGTAACTAATGAATAGAACGTGTAAAATCAATAGGTGAATGGAATGCGAATGAAGATAAACTATCTAACTAACTAACGGATTAAACTCAATAGACTAGACACCACAGGTCTGGAGAGATGCACGATGTTGCAACGAAGTTCTAACAAGATCATGGTTATAGATATCGTTACGTATTCGGGAAATTCAAGCTCTTTTCTAGGGAATGACTCTCCCGATGCCTAAACCCACTATCTAGCATGCGTATACCAATCTCCCAATTGTGTATCTCACCTACTAGACGCATTAAGATCGCTATCCTAATTCCTATGTTCAATCAACCGACCGGCCAAGGTTCTAAATCAATTGAGACTTCATATCATGGCTATGTTCCAAAATCCAATCCATCTCCTAATGCAATTAGATTTTTATAAACATTCATTCAAGTGGCCAACAAGAACAAAAGCATTACAAACAACCAATCAATCCAAAACTAACAAATATTATAACCAAGCATTAAGAACAAAATTTCATTACATGTCGACAAAGCTCTCTAACCCATGGCTATGAACCTATTCGGACATGAACTCCGCAAAAGAAACACAAAAGATAACTATATTCAACATGGATAAAGAATGAGATCCCTCCCTATTCAATAGCGACGTCTTCAATAGCTCTTCCACGCTCCGGCTTCCTCGCTCCGTCCTTCGCCCTTCTATGTGCGTTCGGCTCTCCTTCTTCTTCTCTCTCGTGTGCTTTTTCTCTAATTTTCTGTCTTCCCTTCGTCCCTAGAGCTCTCTCCTCTTTAGTTACAGCAGCCACCTCACATTGGTGCCTTTTCTTTAGTTTTCCAAATCTTGATTAAGTTGGCAACGTTTCTATTACTTCCTCCAGCGAAATATGACTTTATTCCTCGTCTCTAAGGGTGTTTTCCTTATTGTATAAGTCCCCCATGAACTTCCCCTTATTTTAAGTCAAATTAACTTATTTGAAGTTGCTGCTAATGGCCGCAACCTTCTCGGGCAAGGAAAAAGACCCGCTCGGGTACCGCGCAGACGATCGTGCAGAAACGCGATGAAAAAGGGGTGCCCGCTTGGGCTGATGGTGTGCCCGCTCGGGCTGGCATGCTGCCCGCTCGGGCCTGACTTGTGCCTGCTCGGGTAGAGACCTTGATCGTGGTTTTTCTTGCCCGAATCGTGCACAAATTGCTGGACAAAATCGCCGTAACTTTTACCCGCTCGGGCAAGGGTATTACCCGTGCGGGTAGTGGCTTTTCCATGCCGATTCTCGTCCCGTTTGTCCCGTGATGATCCTTGATGTTTGCACTTTGTCTTAGCACGTCCCTTAGCTCCAAAATGACTGAAAACGGGATGATAATGATGCTTAATGGTTGGTAAAATCGAATGAATGATGAAACTAACTATCATTGTGGATGATGAGAGACCTATCGATGATTCCTTGAGAGACGACATCATATGCACACTCACTTCTGGTAACCCCGCCCCTTGGTATGATAATTTTGTCAAATTTCTTGTGAGCGGTATACTACACCCCGACCTTTCTTTTCATGAGCGCAAGAAATTCTATGCAGACGTCAAAAATTCCCATTGGGACGATCCAATTCTCTACAAGAGATGCGCGGACAGGGTCTTTAGGAGATGCATCCCCGAGGAAGAGGTAGAGAGCATCATTTTCCATTGTCATGGATCGGATTATGGTAGTCACTTCCGCAAGTTCAAAATGGCTTCAAAGGTGCTACAAGCGGGTTTTTATTGGCCGAACCTCTTCAAGAATGCCCATAGGTACGTTTCCTCTTGTGATAGATGTCAAAGAACGGGAAATATAGGGTAAGAGCAACGAGATGCCATAGAACTACATCCTTGAGGTAGAATTGTTTCATGTTTGGGGTGTAGATTTCTTGGGACCTCTTCACTCGTCGTGTGGCAACCAATATATTTTGGTAGGTGTATATTATGTGTCTAAGTGGGTAGAAGCCATAGCAACGCCGACTAATGACTCTAGGATAGTGATGAAATTCTTTAAGAAGATCATATTCCCTCATTTTGAAGTTCCTAGAATAATAATTAGTGACGGAGGTTCACACATTATTGCTAGACAATTTGAGTCCTTCCTTAAGTAGTATGGCGTGAAACATACGGTAGCTACACCGTACCACCCACAAACTAGCGGACAAGTAGAGGTTTCGAATAGGGAGATTTGTATACTAGAGAAAACCATGTCTAGTTCCCGTACAGATTGGTCGATGAAATTAGATGATGCGTTATTAGCCTATAGGACTACATTTAGGACTCCCATTTGCATTCCTTTTCAGCTTGTTTATAGCAAGTCTTGCCACCTACCTGTCGAGCTAGAGCGCCGCACCTATTGGGTGACAGAGCTCTTTAACTTTGATCTTAAGAGTGCAGACAATCTTCGTCTTGATGCATACGAGAACTCTAAGATTTACAAGGAGCGTGCTAAGAAATGGCATGACAAGAAGATCCTACCTTGTTACTTTCAGCAAGGTGACTTGGTTCTACTATTTAATTCTAGTCTTAAGCTTTTTCTTGGCAAACTACGGTTCCGTTGGTTTGGTCCTTTTCAGTCACGAGAGGTATTCCCGCATGGAGCAGTAGAACTTTGGAGCGAGACAAGTCGGGCGTTCAAAGCTAATGAACAGAAACTAAAGCGCCACCAAGCCGCTCAACAGATCGAAAGTGGAAACTCTATTTCCCTTTTCGATCCACCCATCGCGCACGCATGAGGAATGGAGTCGTCAAAGCTTAAAGATGTTAAATAAGCGCTTTCTGGGAGGCAACCCAGCTGTTTGTTTTCTATCTTTCTTGGTTGTTTTGTTTAAGACTTGGTTAATTAAAAAACAAAAAAAGAAAAACAACAAAACACAAAAAAATACCAACACAAACGTGACTTCCCTTCTCTTACCCTCCATCGGAGTTTCACGTCGAGGACACCGTTCAATTCAAGTCTGCGAGAGCAGCTCACGTTTGTCAGGTGACTTTGTTTCATTTTCTTTTATTTTCTAATCGGTTTCGTAGTTTTTAGTTTGTCTTTGCTTTCGTGAGTCAGGGTCCTCCCAAGCACTTGTCCGGTGCCACATTTTGAGATGAACCCTAACCCTAGGATACTTAAGAAGTTGGCCTTTTCCGTGAGATTTTGCATGTTTGAGCTAAAATTTTCCTAACTGTTAGAGCTTATTAGTCGGCTGAAAAACAATAGGTTGTAATTCTTTGAGAATCCTAGTGTTGCTTTTGGAAGGTTTAGATGAGGTCGCCAAGCTAGTTTATCGTTCTAATCTCATTCATCTTTTCAAGATAAACGATGCCCCGGGCTGCTGAAGGCAGCCAGACCCTGTTTTTGAGCTCAAACTCTTTTAGTTAGGTCGATACGTTGATATTTAGAGCCGGGAGATGCACTTTTACAGTTTCTTACGATACGAATGTCATTTCCTGTCAATACTGATAACATGTTGTCCGTCGTAGTATTTACGTCATTCTTAGGTATAGATTCGATTAGATTTCTTGGACTTTACCCATTATTTGAGTTTATTCAAGGCTTTTATCTACTATTTCGTGTTTTGTGTAAGAAACGAAGACTTGAAGCAAACACGAAAGATTACGGCAAATCAACCCGGAAAACGTGACAAAATGAGCAGAGACGATATGTGCACGGCCATGGAAGCAAACGGATCACTCGAGCATCGAGCAAAAGGAGCGGAAATAGCAAATGAATGTGTACACGCTCGGGCATGGAGTGAGCCCGCTCGGGCTGAGGTTGCAAAATTAGAGCCAAAAATCCCTGAGAGCAAGCACGACTCGGGCACAAAGACAACATTGTTGGGCATGTCTGCCCGCTCAGGCTGTGTATGGTGCCCCATCGGGCTGCAATTGGAACCAGAAAAACGCTGTAACTTAGCCTGACTCGGGCTGCTAGTTTGGATGCACAGGCATGAGAGCCCGACCGGGCTGGAATTGGTGCACGAGCGGGCATGACCTCTGCACGAGCGGGTGGTGGTTGTGCCCGAGCGGGCCGCCTAATCCAGAACAACCTCTTTTGAAGGTTTGAACGGGCAAATAAAGGAAAAACAAGCCATCTAGGGCAAGGAGACGAGGCACAGACCTAAGAGGACACCTAGAGACACACAAGAGAGAGGAGAGAACAAAGATTGAAGACTTTGGGCATCCGAGGGATTCATCCGATGCCAACGCTCGGGATGATAGGGGAGTCGAACATTTACTTCGTTTTTGTTTGTTTCTCTATGATTTCGTAGTAGATCTGTTGTCATGGGTTAGGGATGCTATTGCAATGGATGTTTTGAGTTATTAATGCTTGATTTTCAGTTTTGTTCAATTGAATGGTTTGATAGGTTATATATTTGCGCTTAATGCCTTCATACGTTGCTGATTTCATGCTTGAATAAGACTAAATCTATTCTACTGAGATTAGGTACGTTTGATGGAGATTAGAGATTCGTCTAGGCTTGGGAGAGTCAGATTTAAGTGTCGTGAATAAACCTTCGAATGAATTAGATTAATGAGACCGGTCGGTTAATCTATTTAGGAACGATATAATCGAGGTAGAATTTCCATTGTTCTTAATGCATCTAGAAGTTCTGTGCTAGATAGGGATATGAGCGACGTTGATTTCCTAGATAGAGGATTTAGGCTTACGCCAAGTCTTTTCCGTTTATAGAGGTCGATTTCCCATCCGACATTAGAGGTTGAGTTTGATCATCTCGTTTTCATACGTATTTCTTGCATGATTTAAGAGACGTTTTTGATACATATGTGATGCTTTACGTATGATTTTGTATCTGTTTTACTTGTTTTCGTGCTTTTCAAGTTCTTACAGGTTTTTGTGCGTATTTGGATCATTTTGGAGCTAAAGGAACATGCACGGAGCTAAGGAGCAACTTCGGGGATCATCACAGGACAAACGGGACGAGAGCATGGAAAGCCTCCACCCGGTCGGGCACAACTCTTGCACGACCAGGCAAAACCTTCGGCCAAACTTATGCACAATTTGCACGACTCGGGCATGACTATGCCCGACCATTTGCCTTGTGCCCAAGCGGGCACACATACCATGCCCGATCGGGCATGCATTCCAGCACACAATCCACGCGACTCACCCTAGCCGCACCCGTGGGCACAATGACCGCCCGAGCGGGTCGGCCCGAAATTACCTATTAGGTTAAGTAAACTTAACTTAAAACAAAGGGAACTCGTGGGGGCAATTTAGGCAACATGTAAACCGACTTAGGAGGCTTAAATGGAGGCAGAAGACGTCATTAGAAAGAAGTTGACATTGGAGATTAGTTCAGTAGAAGATTAAGGAGATTCTTGCGAGGAGACAAGCGAGGAGCATTGGAGATCGAGCACCACCACTTCGGTTTTGTTTGGTTTTCATGTTCCTTAGACTTTCTACTATGTTTATGTTTCTTTACAGACGCATGAGCGAGTAGTTTGTTTGTTCTAGGAGAAGGGATTAGCTCTTGGCTATCCCGGAACCACTTTTGATCTATTTTGAATGCATCTTCCCGTTTTAGTTCATCTATTCTTTATCTGAGTGCTTGAATTTACTTGTGTTTACAAAGGCCACGTAGATACATGTATTAGAGATTAGGAGAAGGACCGAAAGGAGAATTATAATCCTAGAAGATCAGGTTTAGAACAACCTTAGGATCGTCTGCCTTAGATAGCTTTAAATGGGATTGCATGATAGATAGATTGATCGTCGGTTTCAAGAGTCTTGTGGTGAAACCGGATTCCTAGGACGTTTGTCTTATCGTTAGAACCCAAGTAGTTTATTTACTTTCAGTATTTCATTCTTCACCCATATTTTTTCGTTAGCAAGTTTGATTCCTAGTTCGAGTTTAGGTAGTGTTGCGTAGTCTCTATGGGATCGACACCAAAAATACTACACACGTGCCGTGCACTTGCGGGTAGTTTAGGTTATTTTATTTAACTCTGATAACGCATCAAGTTGTTGCGCCGTTTCCGGGGACTGTTGTCAACGCGTCTTAGATTCGAACCTAGAGTCCTTCTTGCTTTTTTTTTGTTTTTGTTTTTATTTTTGTTTTCTTTTCTTTCGTTCCTTCTACGTAAATTGTTCTTTGTTTGTCCTTTGCAGAACTTTCAGGTCGACAAAAGATGGATAATCAGAACGGCAATGGACAGATGCAATTACAGGCTCCTCCACCACGTCGTCTAAGGGATTACGTGGTGCCGAACATGAACAACGTGCAAACAGCCATAAGGATGCCTGCTGTTGCAAGAGAGCAGTTTGAGATTAAGCCAGCGATGATCAACATGCTTTATCAGAAGCAATTCATGGGTGGAAACCATGAGGATCCCCATCAGCACCTCAGAGACTTCCTCAAGCTTTCAGGTACGCTCAAAATTCACGGAGTCTCTGAGGATACAATCTTGTTGCGTCTTTTTCCCTTCTCTATTGGGGGAAGAGCGAAAACTTGGCTGCAATCACTCCCCGTGGGATCTATCACCACTTGGGATAAGCTCTGCACACTATTCCTATCACGTTTCTTTCCTCCAAGCAAGATGATTCAGATGAGGGGGGAAATCACCACATTCAGATGCAGAGATGGAGAGACTTTGATTGAGGCGTGGGGTAGATTCAAGGATCTTCTACAGTTGTGTCCACACCATGGACTTGAGCAGTGGTACGTTATCCAAACTTTCTCACTTTCTATAACGGAATTGCATATGAGCATTGAACGACGTTGGATAACGCTGCCAGAGGATCATTCATGGATCTAAGCGTCGAGGAGGCATTTGAGCTGATTAATACCCTCGCCATGAACCACACCATGTGGTCCACTCCGAGAGGTATGCCTAATAGCACTCGTCGTTTATATGATCCTAATCAGAATAGAGCCATTGGTAATGCAGCGAATGCCATGTACTGTGCGAATTGTAGAGATACGGAGCATGTAGCGTATCAATGCACGGTACATGAGGATTACGAACAGATGAACTACGCCCAGCAGCAAGGAAACACTCAATTCGGGAACACCTACAACCCGAATTGGAGGAATCACCCGAACTTGTCATATCGAACGACTCAACCGGTGAAGTATTCGGGGTTTCCACCAAGGCAGAATAATTTCCAGCAAAACCACCAACAACTCCAGCAAGCACAGCAAGCTCCGCAAGCCCCTCAACCTCCTCAAGCCGTTTCATCAAACCTAGAGGGGGTATTGCTCGAATATATGAAGAAGCAGGAGCAGCAACAGAATAAGCAGTAGCAGTAACAAGCCAAATTCGACGCAGATGTGGGGACATCGATTAGTGAGCTTAAATCTCAGTGGGGTCAGCGATTAGTGAGCTTAAATCTCAGGTAGAGTCTCTAAGTACACATGTGAAGATGTTGGAAAACTCCGTAGCACAGCAGGCTGCCTCATCCTCTCGGAATCCCGGACAACTTCCCGGTAAGCCCGATCTTAACCCGAGAGAGCATGTGAATGCTATCACCGGCGTACAAGCCTCCGATACCGTTCCCGCAGCGATTGGTGAGCAGCAAAAACGAGCTAAGGTATGGACGTTTCGTGGAAATACTTAAGAAACTTAAAATTAACATACCTTTTGTAGAAGCTCTCCAACAAATGCCCACATACGCGAAATTCCTCAGAGAAATTCTGTCCAAAAAACGGCGTATCGAAGAGAGTGAGACGGTAGCACTCACCGAGGAATGCAGCTCCATTCTTCAAAACAAGCTGCCCCCGGATTTGAAGGATCCCGGAAGCTTCTCCATTCCATGCACAATAGGTAATCTTGATATTGATAAAGCATTGTGTGATTTAGGAGCAAGCGTGAGCCTCATGCCACACTCGGTCTTCAAGCGGATGAACTTCGGTGATCTCAAACCTACCAAGATGTCTCTCCAACTCACTGATCGTTCGGTAAGATATCCGGTGGGGATTGTTGAGAACATTCCCTACGTGTCGGAGACGAAACATTAAATTCAACTTGTCCAAATCCATGAACGGGCCCTCCATCAAGGATTCTTGCTTTCGAATTGACTTGCTAGACGATTTAACGAACGACACGTTTGATCAAGTAAGTATTTCCGATCCTCTCGTTAGATGTTTGACTCAAGTTTGCAAAGATGCAGGTCTTACCGACGAAGAAGCTGAGGCATACGCAGAATTCATGAGTGCTGTTCAAACACTAAGAAACGCCCCACGTGAGGAGATAACACAGGAAGTACAAGCTGACTTCGCAGTGGAAAAGGCACCCAAACTCGAGTTGAAGCCACTGCCCTCTTCTCTTCGGTATGAGTTTCTCGGACTTAATGATACATATCCCGTTATTGTTAATGCTGACTTGAGTGTAGATGAGACACAAAGGCTGCTTGAATGCTTGAGAAAGCATAGGAAAGTGATCGGATATACCATCGAGGATATCAAGGGTCTAAGCCCTTCATTATGCATGCATCGGATTCTCATGGAGGACGGGCATAAACCATCAATTGAAGCGCAAAGTCGGCTGAACCCCAACTTAAAAGAGGTAGTGAAAAAGGAAATATTGAAACTGTTCTTAATTGGGAAAAGTGTCACTTTATGGTGAAGGAAGGTATCGTGCTCGGACACATGATCTCCTCACGGGGCATAGAAGTCGACAAAGCCAAGATTGAGGTAATCGAGAAACTTCCTCCACCTATTTCGGTTAAACAAATTCGTAGCTTCCTAGGGCATGCAGGTTTTTATCGGAGGTTCATCAAAGACTTCTCAAAGATCACAAACCATTGACGGAGCTGCTGGCCAAAGACGCCACATTTGAATTCTCTCGAGAGTGCCACGACGCCTTCAACACCATCAAGAAAGCACTGGTTTCGGCGCCCATCATTCAGCCACCTGATTGGAGCCTTCCATTCGAGATTATGTGTGACGCTAGCGACTATGCTGTAGGCGCTGTCCTAGGGCAGCGAAGGGACAAGGTCTCTCACGTCATCTCCTACGCTAGCAAGACACTAGATGACGCCCAAATCAACTATGCCACAACCGAGAAGGAACTCCTTGCCGTCGTCTTCGCCTTTGACAAGTTCAAATCCTATCTCGTCGGGTCAAAGGTAATCGTTTATACCGACCATGCAGCACTAAAATATCTTCTAGGGAAGAAGGACGTGAAACCACGCCTCATCCGATGGATCCTTCTCCTACAAGAGTTCGATCTCGAAATCAAAGATAGGAAGGGGTCGGAGAACATCGTTGCAGATCACCTCTCTCGCATTGTTGTAGAGGATGCGAGACCTATCGACGACTCCTTGAAAGACGACATCATATGCACATTAGGTTCAGATATCCCCGCTCCTTGGTATGCTGATTTTGTTAATTTTATTGTGAGCGGTATACTACGCCCCGATCTTTCTTTTCATGCGCGCAGGAAGTTCTTTGTGGATGTCAAACACTACTATTGGGACGATCCAATTCTATACAAGAGATGTGGGGACGGAGTCATTAGGAGATGCATCCCCGAGGAAGAGGTCGAGAGCATCCTACTCCATTGCCATGGATCGGATTATGGAGGCCACTTCAGCAAGTCCAAGACTGCCTCAAAGGTGCTACAAGCAGGTTTTTATTGGCCAAACCTCTTCAAGGACACCCATAGGTACGTTTCCTGTTGTGATAGATGTCAAAGAACGGGAAATATAGGTAGGAGGAACCAGATGGCACAGAATTATATCCTAGAGGTAGAATTGTTCGATGTTTGGGGTGTAGATTTCATGGGACCTTTCCCATCATCATGTGGCAACCAATACATATTGGTAGGTGTAGATTATGTGTCTAAGTGAGTAGAAGCCATAGCAACACCGACTAACGATGCTAGGGTAGTGATGAAGTTCTTTAAGAAGATCATATTCCCTCGTTTTGGAGTTCCTAGGTTAGTCATTAGTGACGGAGGTTCACACTTCATTGCACGACAATTCGAGTCCCTCCTTAAGCATTATGGCGTAAGACATAGGATAGCTACACCGTACCACACACAAACCAGCGGACAGGTAGAGGTTTCGAATCGAGAGATTAAGAGCATACTAGAGAAAACCGTGTCTAGGTCCCGTCGAGATTGGTCAATGAAGTTAGATGATGCATTATGGGCCTATAGGACAACCGTTAAGACTCCAATTGGTATGACTCCTTTTCAGCTTGTTTATGGAAAATCTTGTCACTTACCTGTCGAGCTAGAGCACCGCGCCTATTGGGCGACAAAGCTCCTTAACTTTGATCTTAAGAGCGCAGATGAGAAACGACTTTTGCAGATTAATGAGCTTGACGAGCTCCGTCTCGACGCCTACGAGAACTCTAAGATCTACAAGGAGCGTGCCAAGAAATGGCATGACAAGAAGATCCTACCTCATGATTTTCAGCAAGGTGACTTGGTTCTACTTTTTAATTCTCGTCTTAAGCTTTTTCCGGGAAAACTACGGTCGCGTTGGTCTGGTACTTTTCAGGTGCGAGAAGTATTCCCGCATGGAGCAGTAGAACTTCGGAGCAAGACGAGTGGCGCATTCAAAGCCAATGGACAGCGGCTTAAGCTCTACCAAGCCGCTCAACCGATCGAAAGTGGAAACTCCATTTCCCTTTCCGATCCACCCGTCGCGCACGCATGAGGAATGGAGACGTCAAAGCTTTACGACGTTAAATAAGCGCTTTCCGGGAGGCAACCCAGCTGTTTGCTTTTAATTTTCTTAGTTTTTAGGTTAAAGACTCGATTATTTATTTTTCATAAAAAAAAAGAAAGAACAAAAACACAAAAAAAATAACACCACAAACGTGCTTCACTTCCTTCATCCTCCATCGGAGCTTCACGTCGAGGACGCCGTTCAATTCAAGTCTGGGGGAGCAGCTCACGTTTGTCAGGTGATTTCGTTTCATTTTCCTTTGATTTTTAGTTTTTAGGTTATTTTTGCGATTTTTAGTTTGTTTTTTGTTTTCATGAGTCAGAGTCGTCCCAAGGCACTTGTCCGGTGCCACGTTTTGAAATGAACCCTGAACCTAGGATGCTTAAGAAGTTAACCTTTTCCGTGAGATTTTGCATGATTGAGCTAGGTTTTCCTATGCGTTAGAGCTTATTAATCGGCTGAAAAACAATAGGTCGTAGTTCTAGGGAATCCTAGTGTTGCTTGTGGGGATGTTTAGACGAGGTTGCTAGGCTGGTCTATCGCTTATTTTCTCTACCCAGATGGTCATACTTCGTGTAGACGACGTTTTACTTTGGTCATATTGAGGATTATTGGATCATATAAAATCGAGCTTATTTTGCAGATCAAAAGCACACACTAACACTCCGCTGTCGATAGAAATAGTGCCTAAAAAGCATGATCAAAAATCAATATGAGTGCATCGACCTTGTTACTCCTTCGGTGGCTCGGGTCTAAGTGGTAGGTTGGCGATCATCTTTCTACGTCCTAAGGGCATGGCACAAAAAGCCGCCTACTCCGCTGCACTCTTACACGAGATGCATGAGTATACTGTCATCGGTAGTCTGGGTCTAAGTAGAGGCTGGATCCCTTCAAATCCGACGTCCTAGAAGCCTAGTGTGTATGCAAAGAAATAGAAGAAAAGAAAAGAAAAAAAAATAGAAAAGAAGAATAAAAAGAAAACTTAAGAAAAAAAAGAAAAAAAAGTCATAAAAAGAAAATAAAAAGAAGAAAAAGAAAAAAGAAAAGGCTCGGAAAGAAAGAAACAAGTATCCTCGGTTGACCTAGGTTTAGCATAGTCTGAAGTCTTGTCTGGTGGAGGGAGTTACGGTAGCGTGTCTAGTTTCCTTTGGTTTACTTTCTCATGGGTAACCATGGTGGACCTACGATTAAGACTGAAAACTCGATTAGGCTGAATTTGCTCTCAACATGCTAGTTGATCGGTTAGGGTTCGCTTTAGCGGTATTCCTAGGAGAAAGGGAATTCTCATATTTTCATACCCCATGTGTTCCACGTTTACGTTTGCTTAGGGACAAGAAAACATTCAAGTGTGGGGGATTTTGATCATCTCGTTTTCATACGTATTTCTTGCATGATGTAAGAGACGTTTTTGATACATATGTGATGCTTTACGTATGATTCCATATCCATTTTACTTGTTTTCGTGCTTTTCATGTTCTTACAGGTTTTTACGTGTAATTGGATCATTTTGGAGCTAAAGGAACATGCACAGAGCTAAGGAGCAACTTCAGGGATCATCACGGGACAAACGAGACGAGATTGAGCATGGAAAGCCTCAACCCGATCAGGCACAACTCTTGCACGACCGAGCAAAACCTTCGGCCAAACTTGTGCACAATTTGCACGACTCGGGCATGACTATGCCCGACCATTTGCCTTGTGCCCGAGCGGGCACACATACCATGCCCGATCGGGCATGCATTCCAGCACAAAATCCACGCGACTCACCCTAGCCGCACCCGAGCGGGCACAATGACCGCCCGAGCGGGTCGCGGCCCGAAATTACCTATTAAGTTAAGTAAACTTAACTTAAAACAAAGGGAACTCGTGGGGGAAATTTAGGCAACATCTAAACCGACTTAGGAGGCTTAAAAGGAGGCATAAGACGTCATTAGAAAGAAGCTGACATTGGAGATTAGTTCAGTAGAAGATTAAGGAGATTCTTGCGAGGAGACAAGCGAGGAGCATTGGAGATCGAGCACCACCACTTCGGTTTTGTTTGGTTTTCATGTTCCTTAGACTTTCTACTATGTTTATACTTTCTACTTTGTTTATGTTTGTTTACAGATGCATGAGCGAGTAGTTTGTTTGTTCTAGGAGAAGGGCTTAGCCCTTGGCTATCCCGGAACCACTTTTGATCTATTTTGAATGCATCTTCCCGTTTTAGTTCATCTATTCTTTATCTGAGTGCTTTAATTTACTTTTGTTTGCGATGATCACGTAGATGCATGTGTTAGGGGTTAGGAGAAGGATCGAAAGGAGAATTCTAGTCCTAGAAGATCAGGTTTAGAACAACCGAGGTTAGGCCACGAAAGTAGGGTAGCAACGGTTGAGGGTGAACGGATGAATCATAGAGCCTATGGGTTTAGTTCAAGGTGTCAGCCACGAAAGTAGGGGGCAGCTTGTCTAGATCACATGAGGGTAGATATCATGTTAGGATCGTCCGCCTTAGATAGCTTTAACTGGGATTGCATGATAGATAGATTGATCGTCGGTTTCGGTAGTCTTGTGGTGAAACCGGATTCCTAGGACGTTTGTCTTATCGTTAGAACCCAAGTAGTTTATTTACTTTCAGTATTTCATTCTTCACCCATATTCTTTCGTTAGCAAGTTTGATTCCTAGTTCCAGTTTAGGTAGTGTTGCGTAGTCTCTATGGGATCGACACCTAAAATACTACACACGTGCCGTGCACTTGCGGGTAGTTTAGGTTATTTTATTTAACTCTGATAACGCATCAGAGTTCCCCATCGTTCTTCATGCATCTAGAAGTTCCGCACCGCATAGGGATATGGGTGACGTTGATTTCCTAGGTAGGAGATTTAGGCTTACGCCAAGTCATTTCTAGCATTAGGGGTAGAGTTCCCTACTGTTCTTAACGCGTCTAGAAGTTTCGCGCTGCATAGGAAGATGAGCGATGTTGATTTCCTAGATAGAGGATTAGATATTAGTTCCTCATCGATTGATACAAACTGAATTTCATGATCCATAGAAACTTCCATTGCATGTTCCGGTATTCCCGACACCCATGATACTTCTCATTGCCTCGTCTAGCTTTGTCATCCTTATTTATCTTTATTTCATAGTTCACAATTCATCTATTGATCGATCTTCTTCTCGTGATGTCTTAGTTCTAAACCTGCACTTCGTCCCCAGAGTTTGACCCTTGTACTACACGAACCGTATACTTGCGGTAGAGTGGTCTTGGAAAAATTAAAGCCTCTGATTCCACACATCAAGTTTTTGGCGCCGTTGCCGGGGACTAGTCACG
>CM071869.1:20336883-20358318 GCA_036759665.1 Gynandropsis gynandra | reverse complement strand
CCCCAGATTCTATTCATACGTGGAGCCAGCTCAAAGAACGGTTCATGATGCGATTTTTCTCACCACACAAAACGCAGCTATGGAAGAACAAGATTAATTCGTTTGAACAAGAGGATAAAGAGAGTCTTCCAGAGGCGTGGCTGCGATTTAAAGGTTATCAACGCGAATGCCCACACCACGGGATGGATAAAAGATACCTCATCGCTACCTTTATTGAGGGTCTTTGTGATGAAGTCAGAGATTTGTTGAACGCTGCTTGTGCATGTTCTCTACATGACTTCTCGTTCACCGCTATTGATGCCAAGATTGAGAAGATGGCCGAGGGAAGAAATATTATGTCGGGGGAATTTAATCGCCACAGTCTAGCCAAGGGAGCGGACAGCGAGGTGCTTGCATTGCGAGCTGAGCTTGCCGAGTTGAAGTTACAAATAGTAAACATGCACCAAGCGTCTCCTGATTCACACAGATTCAAGGATGTTGCAGATGTGAACTACGTTGCCAATGATCCATATTCCAACACCTATAATCCGGGCTGGAAGAATCATCTGAATCTGTCCTATAAGAACGCCGATAATGTTTTGAATGCGTTGCAAGGAAACTATCAGCCAAAGCCGTTTCAGAACCAGCCACAACATCTGAATTTTCAGCCTAGAACGCAAGGGTATCAAGGGTTTCAGCCGAGAGGAGTATCAGCGCCAATTCCGCAACAAGAAGAGGGGAATAACGAGATTACGTCTATGCTCACTCAGATTCTACATGGACAAAAAGATATAAGTGCTGAGCTGAATATTGTAAGACGAGATCTAGAGGAAGCAAAGAGGCAAATTGCGGAAATGCATAAGCATTTAAAAATCCAAGACACCCAAGTGGCACAAATTACAGAAAATGCTTCTAACCGACAAGGAGTTTTACCGGGAAAGCCAGAGCCGAATCCCCGTGAGCATTGCAATTCCGTTATGTTGAGAAGCGGGATAGAACTTGCGGACATCACACCCCAGAATTTAGAGAGAGGAGAATGCTCAAAGAGTTCCACGAATAAGCCTATCGACCAAGAGCATCACATGGAAGTACAAGTTGAGGATGAAGAAGAACCGTATGTGGCACCGCCACCAAGACGCCCTCCACTTCCATTTCCCTCACGCCAAGGGAAACGAGCTGAAGATTCACAATTTGAAAAGTTTTCAGCGAGGTTGAAGAAGTTGGATATCTCTATGCCCTTCCACGAAGCTATCATGCAAATTCCGTCTTACGCTAAGTTCCTCAAGGAAATCCTCTGCAAAAAGCGTAAAGTTGAAGAGGAGAAGATGGTGATGGTCACCGATTCTACATACAACATTATTCAACATGGGATGCCACAGAAATTACCCGATACAGGCCCCTTCATTATTCCTTGCAAGCTTGGAAACGTGACCATCCACAATGCCCTATGCGACTTAGGGGCTAGTGTCAGCATCATGCCGCTGTCGTTGTACGAGAAACTTGATTTGAGATAGATTAAATCCACAAAGCTTGTGTTACAAATGGTTGATCGATCATCGAAACTTCCAATCGGTATTGTGGAGGATGTACCACTTAAGGTAGGCGACTACTACGTTCTCGTTGATTTTTTGGTTTTGGGCATGAAAGAAGATGAAAGAATACCCATTATCTTAGGGAGACCATTCCTCAAGACCGCTGGCGCCGTCATCGACGTGAGAGAAGGGAAATTTACGATGAAGATAGGAGAATCAACAGTGGAGTTTGGGTTAAATAAGCATCTAATGAAAGTACCTAGGTTAGAGTCCGTTTGGTCCGTTGATTTCACGAGTGACCTATTGGATCCCACGGCTAGAGGTACGGATCAAGATGATGACCACGGGCACGGAAAACCCTCGAGAGCATCGGAAGAAACACAAGGCAAAGACGCACACGAACGGCCAACACAAACCAGCAAGCAAAGCACGACCAAGCATAGTCTAAATCCCAATCGTGCAACATTTTCGGCCAAAAGCAGCAAAGTACGCCCAACCGTTCTGAATAACAAGCTCGACAAAATGCTAATCTTGAGCAGCGACATGATCGGGCAAGAGAAAAGAATGGGAGAGCTAGCTGATCTAGCAAGGCGGATGACGAGCAACACACCCGAGCGAAGGACACGACGCAGAAGGCATCGCATACGAAGGCGAGGATGTCCACCTTGATAGTGATGAGGAGAGCATTTGGTCAAGCTATCGACCTTAAACAAGCGCTTATCGGGAGGCAACCCGACTTTCAGACTATTCTTTTTCGGACTTATTCTTTTTCTTTTCACATTATTGTACTCGGTGGATTTGTATTTCTTCATTTGGATTGTGTGATTCTTTTTCACAGGTTTTTCGACGTTGATATCATACTTGAGGAGGAGACGCATACAACGTCAAGCCGCATCACCAACTCGGGACAACAAGATATACAAGGTGAACACGTTCCAACCCTTACTTCCTATAGTTTGGTATGCGAGATTCTCTTAGGTCTTGAACATCGAGACGGTGTTTCATTCAAGTCTGGGGGAGTACTCGTCGAGTATCATGTATATGATTAGTATTAGATGATTAGAATTAGATGTTGATTTTTTTAGGAATAAACGGATGGATACCTAGTATGAAATTTTGAGTTTTAGTCATTATCGTGTGACTTTGTCGAATCGTGAACAATAGTCTAGGTTTGCTTAGAAGTCTTTTGGATACCGATTGGTCGAGTAGTAGAGCTTGAAACCATGATCTATAGTTGCATTCACCTCCTAGGTTTCAGTACCAAGTATCCATATCTCCGTGTATACCGATTGATCTTTGCTTGTTTGATATATTTTATCGTTCATTGATTATTAGACTCCACACGCTTATACTCTACTGTCACATTGGATAAGTTTCTAACTATTTCAGGTTTATATTGACATGAGTACATCGAGATCGATGGTTCGGGTCTAAGAGGTAGGTTGAGGCGCTATTCTACGTCCTAAGGGTTAGAGTGATGCGTATTCTTGGGTAAAAATAATAAGAGAAAAAAAAGAAAAAAAAGTTCTTCAATGACGCCGCTCTTCACTCTGCTAAGGTTACAAGACCTTATGAGTGCCATAGGCAGCCTGGATCTAAGTAGAAAGCCATCCCTCTTCGACTTCGACGTCTTAGGAACCAAGCGCGGATCTATAAAAAAAGAAGAAAAGAAAAGAGAATAAGAACGAGAATACGAGTTTAATGATATCTCAAGCTTAGGGAATTGGTATGGAGATCGCTTGGACGTTGTCTAGGAGTATGGATTAGACTTAGGTCATTGGTAGGATTGCATGGCTCGTGACTTTCGGTTGATAGAAGTCTGAACTAGTTGCGCTTAGGCTTGCGTTCATGTGACGCGTTGTTTTGCATGATGGCTAATCCTTCAAAGTTTTCATGCTAGTGTCCATTGTTGTTTAGCTCTTCTTGTACTCGACTCTAGATTTGCTCGAAGACGAGCAAAGGTTAAGTCTGGGGGAGTTTGATAACATGTTATCCGTTCTAGTATTTACGTCATTCTTATGTTTGGGTTTGATTAGATTTCTTGGACTTTACCGATTATTTGAGTTTATTCGAGGCTTTTATCTACTATTTCGTGTTTTGCGTAGGAACCGAAGACTTGAAGCAAACACGAAAGATTACGGCAAATCAACCCCGAAAACGTGATAAAGTGAGTAGAGACAATATGTGCACGGCCATGGAAGCAAACGGATCACTCGAGCATCGAGCTAAAGGAGCGGAAATAGCAAATGAATGTGTACAAGCTCGGGCATAGAGTGAGCCCGCTCGGGCTGAGGTTGCAAAATTAGAGCCAAAAATCCCTGAGAGCAAGCACGACTTGGGCACAAAGACAACATGGTCGGGCATGTGTGCCCGCTCGGGCTGTGTATGGTGCCCGATCGGGCTGCAATTTGAACCAGAAAAACGCCGTAACTTAGCCCGACTCGGGCTGCTAGTTTGCACGCGCTGGCATGAGAGCCCGAGCGGGCTGGAAGTGGTGCACGAGCGGGCATGACCTCTGCACGAGCGGGTGGTGGTTGTGCCCGAGCGGGCTGCGTTATTCGGAACAATCAAATAAAGGAAAAACAAGCCATCTAGGGCAAGGAGACGAGGCACAGACCTAAGAGGACACCTAGAGACACACAACGCGGATTGAAGACTTTGGGCATCCGAAGGATTCATCTGACGCCAACGCTCGGGATGATAGGGGAGTCGAACATTTACTTTTTTTTTGTTTGTTTCTCTAAGAATTCGTAGTAGATCTGTTGTCATAGGTTAGGGATGCCGTTGTAATGGATGTTCTGTATTATTTATGCTTGATTTTCGGTTTTGTTCTATTGAATGGTTCGATAGGTTATAGATTTGCGCTTAATTCCTTCATACGTTGTTGATTTCATGCTTGAATAAGACTATATCTATTCTACTGAGATTAGGCACATTTGATGGAGATTAGAGATTCGTCTAGGCTTGGGAGAGTCAGATTTGAGTCTCGTGAATAAACCTTCGAATGAATTAGATTAATGAGACAGGTCGATTAATGTATTTAGGAACGGTATAGTCGAGGTAGAATTCCCATTGTTCTTAATGCATATAGAAGTTCCGCGCTAAATAGGGATATGAGTGACGTTGATTTCCTATATAGAGGATTTAGGTTTACGCCAAGTCATTTTCGTTTATAGAGGTCGAGTTCCCATCCGACATTAGAGGTTGAGTTCCCCATCGTTCTTCATGCATCTAGAAGTTCCGCACCGCATAGGGATATGGGTGACGTTGATTTCCTAGGTAGGAGATTTAGGCTTACGCCAAGTCATTTCTAGCATTAGGGGTAGAGTTCCCTACTGTTCTTAATGCGTCTATGTAATGGCCTCGATGTAATGGCCTCGGCTTCTCCTTTGTCTCGTTGAGCCGATGGAACCACTTTGATTGCATCTCGGGTTTCTGGAGGAGATTTGTCTCTCCATGGATAACTCGGTTTTTCCTCTCGTGGTTGGATGTATTTTCCAGCATCAAAGTTATAACGAGAGCTCCTTCTTCGCTGGAGTTGTGATCGGTTGGAATTGATTTGTGTAACTCTCGGAGATTTTGATTTGGAGCATATCGCTTATGCATTATGGCTTTGATTTCCAGCCACGTCTCTATAGGTTTCTCTCCGTAACGTCGCCTAGAAGTCATGAACTGATCCCACCAACTCAAGGCATAATCGTAGAACTCTGTGGCTGCCATCCTAACCTTCTTGACCTCGGGGTATGCTTGACAACCAAAGACGAGCTCCACCTTTTCCTCCCATTCTAGGTAGGCTTCCGGGTCGGCTTTACCATGGAACGCCGGAACCTTCAGCTTGAGACCAGCAAGGTCGTCCCTCGGTTCGTCTCGACGTTCCCTTGGCGCCGCCACCATCGGTAACTACTTCAGGACGATGATGAGCTTCCTCGTTCGTAGTAGTTGCTGTCCTCCTCATGCTGGTTCCTTTCGCTTTGCTGGAACGCATGAGCTTCTCTCGGTCGGGTTGGATGTTTTGTCCGAAACTCTTGCCGAAACTCCTCCATTTTGTTGGTGATGCTTTGCTCCAAACGAGCCGCGAGAGCCTCAATGAGTCTCTCATTGACCCGGCTGTTCTCGACACCTATTTCACCCATGACGTCCTACGGTTCCTTGCGTGTACCTATGCACAAGTTCCTGTACACGAACACATGGAGCAGCCACAAGCGGAAAGCAAGAAAACCCTCGACAAGGACACGTACGGGATAGAGACGCAAGAGATAGACACGCACGAGATAGACACTTAAACGTACAAAAAGTATATAAATTTTTTTAATTTTTTTGTAACGTTCAATCAAGCTATGACCGAAAAGATCAAAACCAAATTGAACTAACCTTTACGCTAGAATGAGCTCTAATACCACTTGACGCGATCCCGATTGGAACGGCGCTCGGGACTAGGTTAGCAATGGATAGGCCTTGCTGCAACGAGTTGCACAAGGGTTGTAGAACGGATGGTCACACGAGAGTTGCGGAAGGCTCTCGATTCACCGGTTCGTCTTCGAATGATATTACGCACCAACGAACAACAAACGAACGTTGGATATGACACACCAACGTGTTGCTGGATATCACACACCAACAAATGAAGATTTCACAAAGGAACATCAAAGATAAAGTTTCAAATTCGAAGTTGTCTCCACAAACACAACATGGACAGCCATAATAAACAAAATAAGGCCATGCAACACATAAATGTAGCATTTAATGTAAGTCACCATGCAAGGCAACAATTAAATGCATAGAAAACATAAAAATGAAATTAAGACAAGCTTGTACAACGTGCATGTTGGAACGCGAACTTGTCTTGGAACCCTCGGGATATTAATCAGGTCGCAAGAAAAGTGACACAGGGCCTCGTTAAAAACCCATCGTCGGAAAACCCCATGGGACAAAACCGACGAAGGAAAAAGAGTACATGCGGGTCATTTACCTAATTAATAACCGTTACACGGTGGGCTTTGGCTTGGATAACGTTTCTTAGGATCGTGACTTCATGTGGACTTGAATAATCTTCGTGAACATGGACGGCCGCGAGATTTCCGATAAGTGCGTCCTTAGCCTTCGCAGCCTTGGCTCAAGTCACGAGACCAACATCTTCTTCCACATTGGAGGTCGCATCCTCTTCTGCATTGTTGGTCGCGTCCTCCGAGATCATATTCAGCACCCTTTTTCCGCTTTTTGTTTTTGTTTTAGCCTGATTAGAAGACTACAACAATGAATCGTATGACCGGCTTTGATATACCATAAATTTGCGTATGAAGCTCTTAATTATACGATATTTAGAGCCGAGAGATGCACTTTTCAAGTTTCTTAGGATACGAATGTAATTTCTTGTCAATACGCCACTTGCGTTGCGTTTGTCTCTCGGATATTCATTTTTCTTCCTATTTCCTATTTGCATTTGTCTCTCGTGTTGCAGCCCTTTTCTTCTTTTTATTTTTTTTTACGTGATTAGACAACTACAACAATAAATCGTTTGACGGGCTTTGAAATACTATAACATTGTGTACAAAACTCCGAATTACATGATTTTTCATCATCTCATTCACGTTTTTGCATAAATGATTCCCCAGGCTGGTAAAGGCAGCCCGGCACCGTTTTCGAGCTCAAAATCCTTTATTTGGTTAGATACATTGGATATTTAGAGCCGGGAGATGATCTTTTCGAGTTTCTTAGAATACGAATATCATTTCTTCTCAATACGCCTCTTGCATTGCGTTTGTCTCTCGGGTATTGCTTTTGCTTCCAATTTCCTATTTGTGTTTGTCTCTCATGTTGCAGCCCTTTTCCTTCCTTTATTTTTGTTTTCACGTGATTAGACGACTACAACAATGAATCGTATGATCAGCTATTTAAATACCATAACTTTGCGTACGAAGCTCCGAATTACATGAATGTTTCATCATCTGATTCATCTTTTTGAGATAAATGATGCCCTGGGCTGCTGAAGGCAGTCTCACCATGTTTTCGAGCTCAAAATCCTTTATTTAGGTCGATACGTTGGAAAATTAGAGCCGGGAGATGCACTTTTCGAGTTTCTTAGGATACGAATGTCATTTCTTG
Source organism: Gynandropsis gynandra (assembly GCA_036759665.1). Lineage (NCBI taxonomy): Eukaryota > Viridiplantae > Streptophyta > Magnoliopsida > Brassicales > Cleomaceae > Gynandropsis > Gynandropsis gynandra. The sequence goes on along the minus strand of CM071869.1, from coordinate 20,350,705 downwards.
TCAATATGCCGCTTGCGTTGTGTTTGTCTCTTGGATATTCCTTTTGCTTCCTATTTCCTATTGGTATTTATCTTTCGTGTTGCACCCCTTTTCCGCTTTTTATTTTTGTTTTCACGTGATTAGACGACTACAACAATGAATCGTATGACATGCTTAGAAATACCATAATTTTGCTTACGAAGCTCTAAATTACATTTTTTTTTCATCATCTCATTCATTTTTTTCAGATAAAGGATGCCCTGGGATGCGGAAGGCAGCCCAACCCTATTTTCAAGCTCAAAATTCTTTATTTAGGCCGATACGTTTGATATTTAGAGCCGGGAGATGTACTTTTCGAGTTTCTTAGGATACGATGTCATTTCTTGTCAATATGCCGCTGGCCTTGCGTTTTTCTCTCGGATATTCCTTTTGCTTTCTATTTCCTATTTCATTTTATCTCACGTGTTACACCCCTTTTCCGCTTTTTTTTTTGTTTTCACCTGATTAGAAGACTACAACAATGAATCGTGTGACTGGCTTTGAAATACCATAACTTTGCGTATGAAGCTTCGAATTACATGATTTTTTCATCACCTCTTTCATCTTTATAAGCTTAACGATGCCTTGGGATGCTGAAGGCAGCCCGACCCCGTTTTTGAGCTCAAAATCATTTATTTAGGTCGATACATTCGTTATGTAGAACCGGGAGATGCACTTTTCGAGTTTCTTTGGAGACGAATGTCATTTCTTGACAATATGCCGCTTGCATTGCGTTTCTCTCTCGGATATTCCTTTTGCTTCCTATTTCCTCTTTGTGTTTATCTCTTGTGTTGCACCCCTTTTCCGCTTTTTGTTTTTGCTTTCACGAGATTAGACTACTACAACAATGAATCGTATGACGAGCTTTGAAATACCATAACTTTGCGTAAGAAGCTCTGAATTACAAGATATTTTAATTATCTCATTTATCTATTCGAGATAAATGATGCCTTAGGCTGGTGAAGGCAGCCCGACCCCGTTTTTAAGCAAAATTCTTGATTTAGGTCGATAGGTTGGATATTTAGAGCCCGGAGTTGCCCTTTTCGAGTTTCTTAGGATACGAATTTCATTTCATGTCAATACGCCTCTTGTGTTGCGTTTGTCTCTCAGATATTCATTTTACTTCCTATTTCCTATTTGTCTTTGTCTTTCGTGTTGCACCCCTGTTCCACTTTTTGTTTTTCTGTTCACGTAATTAGACAACTACAACAATGAATCGTATGACGAGCTTTTAAGTACCATAAACTTGCATAAGAAGCTTCGAATTACATGATTGTTTTCATTATCTCATTAATCTTTTCGAGATAAACGATGCCCTGGGCTGGTTAAGACAGCCCGACCCCATTTTCGAGATCAAAATCCTTTATTTAGGTCGATACGTGTGGTATTTAGAGCTGGGAGATGTCATTTTCGAGTTTTTTAGGATATGAATGTCATTTTTTCAATATGCTTCTTGCGTTGCGTTTGTCTATCGGATATTCCTTTTCTTCCTAATTCCTATTTGTGTTTGTCTCTCGTGTTGCACCCCTTTTCCGCTTTTTGTTTTTGTTTTCACGTGATTAGACGACTACAACAACGAATCGTATGACGGGATTTGAAATACCATAACTTTGTGTACAAAGCTCTGAATTACATGATTTGTTCATCATCTCATTCATCTTTACAAGCTTAACGAAATCCCAGCTGGTGAAGGCAGCCGGACTCTGTTTTCAAGAAAAATCCTTTATTTTGGCCGATATATTGGATATTTAGAGCCCGGAATTCCCTTTTCGAGTTTCTTAGGATACGAATGTCATTTCATGTCAATACACCTCTTGCGTTGCGCTCGTCTCTCGGATATTCCTTTGTCTTTCTATTTCCTATTTGCGTTTGTCTCTCATGTTGCACCCCTTTTCAGCTTTTTGTTTTTGTTTTCATGTGATTAGACGACTACAACAATGAATCGTATGACGAGCTTTGAAATACCATAACTTTGCATAAGAAGCTTCGAATTACATGACTTTTTCATCATCTCATTCATCTTTTGAAGATAAACGATGCCATAGGATGGTTAAGATAGCCCGACCCCATTTTCGAGCTCAAAATCCTTTATTTAGGTCGATACGTTGGATATTTAGAGCTGGGAGATGCCATTTTCGAGTTTTTTAGGATACAAATGTCATCTCTTGTCAATACGCCATTTGCGTTGCGTTGTCTCTCGGATATTTTGTTTTCTTCCTATTTCCTATTTGCCTTTGTCTCTCGTGTTCCACCCCTTTTCCGCTTTTTGTTTTTGGTTTTCACGTGATGAGACGATTATATGTAATGAATCGTATGACCGGCTTTGAAATACCATAACTTTGCGTACGAAGCTCTGAATTACATTATTTTGTCATCATCTCATTCATCTTTACAAGCTTAACGATGCCCCGGGCTGCTGAAGAGAACCCGAACCTGTTTTCGAGATCAAAATCCTTTATTTAGGTCAATACATTCGATATATAACGCGTGATATGCACTTTTGGAGTTTATTAGGATACAAATGTAATTTCTTGTCAGTACGCCGCTTGGGTTTGTCCCTCGGATATTTCTTTTGCTTCCTATTTCCTGTTTGCATTTGTCTCTTGTGTTGCAACCCTTTTCCTCTTTCAGTTTTTGTTTTCACGTGATTAGACGACTACAATAATGAATCGTGTGACAGGCTTTGAAATACCATAATTTTGCGTACAAAGCTCCAAATTACATGATTCTTTTCATCATCTCATTCATCTTTTTGAGATAAACGATACCCCAGGCTAGTGAAGACAGCCCAACGCTGTTTTCGATCTCAAAATCTTTTATTTAAGTCGATAAGTTGGATAATTAGAGCCGGGAGATGCACTTTTCGAGTTTCTTAGGATACGAATGTCATTTCTTCTCAATACCCCGCTTGCGTTGCGTTTGTCTCTCGGATATTCCTTTTGATTCCTATTTCGTATTTGCGTTAGTCTCTCATGTGTCTACCCTTTTCCGCTTTTTTTTCGTTTTCACTTGATTATATGACTACAACAATGAATCATATGACCGGCTTTGAAATACCATAACTTTGCGTACAAAGCTCCCAATTACATGATTTTTTCATCATCTTATTCATCTTTTCAAGATAAATGATTCCCTATGTTGCTGAAGGTAGCCCGATCCTTTATTCTTGCTGAAAAACATTATTTATCGATACGTTGGATATTTAGAGCCGGAGATGCACTTTTCGAGTTTCTTAGGATACAAATGTCATTTCTTGTCAATACGTCCCTTACGTTGCGTTTGTGTCTCCAATATTCCTTTTTCTTCGTATTTCCTAATTGCGTTTGTCCCTCATGTTGCACCCCTTTTCCGCTTTTTGTTTTCTTTTTCACGTGATTAGATGACTACAACAATGAATCGTATGACCGGCTTTGAAATACCATAACTTTAGGTACGAAGATCCGAATTACATGATTTTCTTATCATCTCAATCATCTTTACAAGCTTAATGATGCCTCGTTTTTTAGCCGGATCCTGTTTTTGACCTCAAAATCATTATTTAGGTCGATACATTTGATATATAGAGCCGAGAGATGCACTTTTCGAGTTTCTTAAGGTACGAATGTCATTTCATTTCAATACCCCGCTTGCATTGCGTTTCTCTCTTAGATATTCCTTTTGCTTCCTTTTTCCTTTTGTTTTTGTCTCTCATGTTGCACCCCATTTCCGCTTTTTGTTTTTTTTCATGTGATTAGACACTACATTAATGAATCGTATGACGGGCTTTGAAATACCATAACTTTGCGTAAGAAGCTCCGAATTACAAGATATTTTCATCATCTCATTCATCTGTTCGAGATTAACGATGCCCAAGGCTGGTGAAGGCAGCCCGAACGCGTTTTCAAGCAAAATCCTTTATTTAGGTCGATAGGTTGGATATTTAGAGCCCAGAGTTGCTCTTTTCGCGTTTCTTAGGATACAAATGTCATTTCATGTCAATACGCCTCTTGCGTTGCGTTTCTCTCTCAGATATTCCTTTGTCTTTCTATTTCCTATTTGCGTTTGTCTCTCGTGTTGCACCCCTGTTCCACTTTTTGTTTTTATTTTCACGTGATTAGACGACTGAAACAATGAATCGTATGACGAGCTTTGGAATACCATAACTTTGAGTAAGAAGCTTCAAATTACATGATTGTTTTCATCATCTCATCCATCTTTTCGAGATAAACGAGGCCCCGGGCTGGTTAAAACAGCCCGGCCCGGTTTTCGAGATCAAAATCCTTTATTTAGGTCGATACATTGGATATTTAGAGCTGGGAGATGCCATTTTCGAGTTTTTTAGGATATGGATGTCATTTTTTCAATACGCTCCTTGTGTTGCATTTGTCGCTCGGATATTCCTTTTGCTTCCTATTTCCTGTTTGCATTTGTCTCTTGTGTTGCAGCCCTTTTCCTCTTTTTGTTTTTTTTTCACGTGCGTAGATGACTACAACAATGAATCGTGTGACGGGCTTTGAAATACCGTAACTTTGCATACAAAGCTCCGAATTACATGATTCTTTTTATCATCTCATTCATCTTTTCAAGGTAAACGATACCCCAGGCTAGTGAAGGCAGCCCAACGCTGTTTTCAATCTCAAAATCTTTTATTTAAGTCGATAGGTTGGATATTTAGAGTCGGGAGATGCACTTTACGAGTTTCTTAGGATACGAATGTCATTTCTTGTCAATACCCCGCTTGTGTTTCGTTTGTCTCTCGATATTCCTTTTGATTCCTATTTCGTATTTGCGTTAGTCTCTCGTGTTGCTACAATGTTACACTTTTTGTTTTTGTTTTCACGTGATTAGATGAAAACAACAAAGAATCATATGACTGGCTTTGAAATACCATAACTTTATGTACAAATCTCCGAATTACATGTTTTTTTCATCATCTTATACATCTTTTCAAGATAAATGATTTCTTGTGTTGTTGAAGGCAGCCCGACCCATTTTCTAGCTCAAAAACATTATTTATCGATACGTTGCATATTTAGAGCTGAGAGATGCACTTTTCGAGTTTCTTAGGATACAAATGTCATTTCTTATCAATACGCCGCTTCCGTTGTGTTTGTCTCTCGGATATTCCTTTTTCTTCCTATTTCCTAATTGCGTTTGTCCCTCGTGTTGCACCCCTTTTCCGCTTTTTGTTTTTTTTTCACGTGATTAGACGACTACAAAAATGAATCGTATGACCGGCTTTTGAAATACCATAACTTTGGCTACGAAGATCCAAATTACATGATTTTTTCATCATCTCAAGGATCTTACAAGCTTAACGATGCCCCGTTTTTTAGCTCGATCCCGTTTTTGACCTCAAAATCATTTATTTAGGTCGATACATTCGATATATAGAGCCGAGAGATGCACTTTTCGAGTTTATTAAGGTACGAATGTCATTTCATTTCAATACCCCGCTTGCATTGCATTTCTCTCTTAGATATTCCTTTTGCTTCCTTTTTCCTTTTTGTTTTTGTCTCTCATGTTGCACCCCATTTCCGCTTTTTGTTTTTGTCTTCACGTGATTAGACAACTACATTAATGAATCGTATGACGGGCGTTGAAATACCATAACTTTGCGTAAGAAGCTCCGAATTACAAGATATTTTCATCATTTCATTCATCTTTTCGAGATTAATGATGCTCAAGGCTGGTGAAGGCAGCCCGAACGCGTTTTCAAGCAAAATCCTTGATTTAGGTCGATAGGTTGGATATTTAGAGCCCGGAGTTGCTCTTTTCGCGTTTCTTAGGATACAAATGTCATTTCTTGTCAATACGCCTCTTTTGTCGCGTTTCTCTCAGATATTCTTTTTGCTTCCTATTTCCTATTTACGTTTGTCTTTCGTATTGCACCCATGTTCCAGTTTTTGTTTTTGTTTTCACATTATTAGACAACTCCAACAATGAATCGTATGACGAGATTTGAAATACCATAACTTTGAGTAAGAAGCTTCGAATTACATGATTGTTTTCATCATCTCATTCATCTTTTCGAGATAAACGATGCCCCGAGCTGGTTAAGACAGCCTGACCCAGTTTTTGAGATCACAACCCTTTATTTAGGTCAATACGTTGGATATTTAGAGCTGGGAGATGCCATTTTTGAGTTTTTTAGGATACGAATGTCATTTTTTTCAATACGCTCCTTGTGTTGCATTTGTCTGTTGGATATTCCTTTTTCTTCCTTATTCCTATTTGTGTTTATCTCTCGTGTTGCACCCTTTTTCCGCTTTTTGTTTTTGTTTTTACGTGATTAGACGACTACAACAACGAATCGTATGACGGGCTTTGAAATAGCATAACTTTGCGTACAAAGCTCTGAATTACATGATTTGTTCATCATCTCATTCATCTTTACAAGCTTAACGAAATCCGAGCTGGTGAAGGCAGCCTGACCCCGTTTTCAAGAAAAATCCTTTATTTAGGCCGATACGTTGGGTATTTAGAGCCCGGAATTGCCCTCTTCGAGTTTCTTAGGATACAAATGTCATTTCATGTCAATACGCCTCTTGCGTTGCGTTTGTCTCTCGGATATTCCTTTGTCTTTCTATTTCCTATTTGCGTTTGTCTCTCGTGTTGCACCCCTTTTCAGCTTTTTGTTTTTATTTTCACGTGATTAGACGACTGAAACAATGAATCGTATGACGAGCTTTGAAATACCATAACTTTACGTAAGAAGCTTCGAATTACATGACATTTTCATCATCTCATTCATCTTTTGAAGATAAAGTATGCCACGGGCTGGTTAAGATAGCCCGACCCGATTTTCGAGATCAAAATCCTTTATTTAGGTTGATACGTTGGATATTTAGAGCTGGGAGATGTCATTTTCGAGTTTTTTAGGATACAAATGTCATTTCTTGTCAATACCCCATTTGCGTTGTGTTTGTCTCTCGGATATTCTGTTTTCTTCCTATTTCCTATTTGCATTTGCCTCTTGTGTTCCACCCCTTTTCCGCTTTTTGTTTCTGTTTTCACGTGATGAGACGATTACAATAATGAATCGTATGACCGGCTTAGAAATACCATAACTTTGCGTTCGAAGCTCTGAATTACATTATTTTCTAATCATCTCATTCATCTTTACAAGCTGAACAATGCCCCGGGTTGCTGAAGAGAGCCTGAACCTGTTTTCGAGCTCAAAATCCTTTATTTAGGTCGATACATTCGATATATAACCCGGGAGATGCACTTTTCGAGTTTATTAGGATACAAATGTAATTTCTTGTCAATACGCCGGTTGCATTTGTCTCTCGGATTGCAGCCCTTTTCCTCTTTTTGTTTTTTTTAACGTGATTAGACGACTACAACAATGAATCGTGTGACGGGCTTTGAAATACAATAACTTTGCGTACAAAGCCCCGAATTACATGATTCTTTTTATCATCTCATTCATCTTTTCGAGATAAACGATGCCCCAGGCTAGTGAAGGCAGCCCAACGCTGTTTTCGATCTCAAAATCTTTTATTTAAGTCGATAGGTTGGATATTTAGAGCCGGGAGATGCTTTTTCGAGTTTCTTAGGATACGAATGTCATTTCTTGTCAATACCCCGCTTGCGTTTCGTTTGTCTCTCGGATATTCCTTTTGATTCCTATTTCGTATTTGCGTTAGTCTCTCGTGTTGCTACACTGTTCCACTTTTTGTTTTTGTTTTCACGTGATTAGATGAATACAACAATGAATCATATGACGGGCATTGAAATACCATAACTTTACGTACAAATCTCCGAATTACATGATTTTTTCATTATCTTATTCATCTTTTTAAGATAAACGACTCCCTTTGTTGTTTAAGGCAGCCCGACCCATTTTCTAGCTCAATAGCATTATTTATCGATACGTTGCATATTTAGAGCTGAGAGATACACTTTTTGAGTTTCTTAGGATACAAATGTCATTTCTTATCAATACGCCGCTTGCGTTGTGTTTGTCTCTCGGATATTCCTTTTTCTTCCTATTTCCTAATTGCGTTTGTCCCTCGTGTTGCACCCTTTTCCGCTTTTTGTTTTTTTTTTTTCACGTGATTAGATGACTACAACAATGAATAGTATGACCGGCTTTGAAATACCATAACTTTGGGTACGAAGGTCCGAATTACATGATTTTTTCATCATTTCAATCATCTTTACAAGCTTAACGATGCCTCGTTTTTTAGCTCGATCCCATTTTTGACCTCAAAATCATTTACTTAGGTCGATACATTCGATATATAGAGCCGAGAGATGCACTTTTCGAGTTTCTTAGGGTACGAATGTCATTTCATTTCAGTACCCCGCTTGCATTGCGTTTCTCTCTTAGATATTCTTTTTGCTTCCTTTTTCCTCTTAGATAATACGCAGATCACCCGTACTATGCTACGACTACATGACCATATAAAACCACGTCGCAGCTATGAGAGCAGGGTACATGATACCCCGGGCCTCATTAAAACCTCAATGCGGTAAACCCAAAGGGAAAAACCGTCAAGGAGGAAAAAGAGCACCCCTGCGACGGAAACTAACCAATACAACAAAAGACGAAACAACACAGGATAAGCAAAACATAATAGAGTCAGCCTGATCCATCTTCATACAGTACTACCACCCGTCTAACTGTGAAGTCTCAGAGTCTCCACTACGGCTGTCGGGAACTTGTCATGTAGCACCAAGGATAAGTGGTCCAGAATCGATCGGACTACTACCTCTATTGGAACTCTCTTGTTGTCGAATATGCTCCCATTCCTGGCACGCCATAGGTGGTAGACCGAGGCTGCAAGTGCATATCGTCGTGCTCGCGCTAGACAATCATCCCGAACGGAGTTCCTTCGCAGCCACGTAAGTGCATCTTGGATTGTCATGTTGAACCGTGGTAGGTGCACCCGGTCACACACTTGGCATTTTCCTTTTTGTTTTTGTCTCTCGTGTTGCACCCCTTTTCCGCTTTTTGTTTTTGTTTTCACGTGATTAGACGACTACAACAATGAATTGTATGACGGGCTTTGAAATACCATAACTTTGCGTAAGAAGCTCTGAATTACAAGATATTTTCATAATCTCATTCATCTTTTCGAGATTAACGATGCCCAAGGCTGTTGAAGGCAGCCCGACTCCGTTTTCAAGTAAAATCCTTGACCTAGGTCGATACCTTGGATATTTAGAGCCTAGAGTTTCCCTTTTCGAGTTTCTTAGGATACGAATATCATTTGTTGTCAATACGCCTCTTGCAGTGCGTTTGTCTCTCGGATATTCCTTTTTCTTCCTTTTTCCTATTTGCGTTTATCTCTCGTGTTGCACCCCTTTTCCGCTTTTTGTTTTTGTTTTCACATGATTAGACGACTACAACAATGAATCGTATTACGAGCTTCGAAATACCATAACTTTGTGTAAGAAGCTTCGAATTACATGATTTTTTCAACATCTCATTCATCTTTTCTAGATAAACGATGCCCCAGGCTGGCTAAGACAGCCCGACTCCGTTTTTGAGATCAAAATCGTTTATTTAGGTCGATACGTTGGATATTTAGAGGTGGGAGATGCAATTTTTGAGTTTTTAGGATACAAATGTCATTTCTTTTCAATACGCTGCTTGCATTGCGTTAGTCTCTCGGAGATTCGTTTTTCTTCCTAATTCCTATTTGTGTTTGTCTCTCGTGTTGCACACTTTTCCGCTTTTTGTTTTTGTTTTCACGTGATTAGACGACTACAACAATGAATCGTAAAACGGGCTTTCAAATACCATAACTTTGCGTAAGAAGCTCCGAATTACAAGATATTTTCATCATCTCATTCATCTTTTCGAGATAAATGATATCCTAGCTGGTGAATGCAATTTTTGAGTTTTTTAGGACATGAATGTCATTTCTTCTCAATACGCCATTTGCGTTGCGTTTGTCTCTCGGATATTCTGTTTTCTTCCTATTTCCTATTTGCATTTTTTTTTTGGTTGGAAGTAAATTTTATTGCATGTGTCCCATGAAGGGATGAGAAAACGATTTAAAATACATCCAGTGTCGTGAGCATACACGGGATAATACGCAGATCACCCGTACTATGCTACGACTACATGACCATATGAACCACGTCGCAGCTATGAGAGCAGGGTACATGATACCCCGGGCCTCATTAAAACCTCAATGCGGTAAACCCAATGGGAAAAACCCGTCAAGGAGGAAAAAGAGCACCCCTGCGACGGAAACTAACCAATACAAGCAACCAATAAACGAAATAAACACAAGATGCACAAACATAAAGTACTAGAGTCGGTCTAAACCATCTTCATACCGTACTACCACCCGCCTGGCTGTGTAGCCTCAAAGTCTCCACTACGGCTGTCGGGAACTTGTCATGTAGCACCAAGGATAAGTGGTCCAGAATCAGTCGGACTACTACCTCTATTGAAACTCTCTTGTTGTCGAATATGCTCCCATTCCTGGCACGCCATAGGTGGTAGACCGAGGCTGAGAGTGCATATCGTCGTGCGCGCGCTAGGCAATCATCCCGAACGGAGTTCCTTCGCAGCCACGTAAGTGCATCTTGGATTGTCATGTTGGACCGTGGCAGGTGCACCCGGTCACACACTTGGCACCATATTTGTTTAGCGTAGACACACTCAAAGAACAGGTGCCTGTGACTCTCCGTATGCTGGTTGCATAACCTGCATGTTGTATCGACATCTAAAAAGGTAAGACGGTCAAGGGTAGGGAGTTTACCTCGTATCGCCAACCATAGAATGAAGGAATGCTTCGGCGTGTTGTGCTTCGGCCACACCTCCTTTACCCAAATTACCACCGGTTGCCTTGGCCGGATATCTTCATACGCCTTAGATACCCGAAACCGTCCCATCTCACTCCAATCCTCCATCCTATCCACGCCTCTAGCCTCATCTCCTGCTAAGTCTCGCACCATGTCTCGGGCTTGTAGTATGGACTTTATCAATGGAGAGTCTCGCCGAGTCGTACTCCATTCCCAGGGGCCTATCCGTGCCAAATACCTATGGTGGACCCACCTTACCCATAGGCTGTCTCTTTGCGTTGTAATGTGCCACCAGTGCTTGATCATGAAACTTCGGTTCCATGAGCTAAGGTCTAGAAGACCTAATCCTCCTTCTCTCATTGGTAGGCATACCTCAGTCCATCGTACTCGGGGATGTTTCCACAAAAACCCTCTACAAATAGAGGTAAGTTTGTGGATGACACCCCGAGGTACTGCAACCATGGAAAGCCAGAACCCAGCGCTTCCTTGTAGCACTGACCCAATAAGCTCCCTGCGACCAGCAAAAGTAATCAGATTCTTTGCCCAAATAGTAAGGTGAGAACTTATCTTATCTAGTAATGGCTTGAAATGTATTCCTCGCAGTCCTGTGGGACCGATTGGAATGCCTAGGTAGCGGAAAGGAAAGACGCCCTCCCTGAACCCGGTGACTCCCAGAAGTGCCACTCGTTCCTGATCTGATACCGACGCCAGAAACACGGAGGATTTCCGTGCATTTACTTGGAGACCAGACATAGCACTAAACCGTCGAAGACAGTCCATTAGTACCCCTACGGATCCTGCATCACCACGACAAAACATAACAATATCATCAGCAAATATTAAATGTGAAAGTCGTAGAGGGGTACAGTGCTGATGAAAGGAAAATACGTCCCTTTGAGTCTCTTTCTTGACGAGCCTGGAGAAGATCTCCATGCAGATGACGAAGAGCAATGGAGAGAGGGGATCGCCTTGTCGCAATCCCCGTTTACCCGGGAAGAAACCGTGAATGGTTTTGTTGATCTTGATGGAGTATGTGGCCGTTGTAATACACTCCATCACCCATGCGATGAATGTGGGCGCGGCTCCAATGTACTCAAGGGCGAACTTGACAAAGTCCCATGAGACCGTGTCGTATGCCTTTGCTAGGTCAATGTTAAGAAAGCACCGCTTCGGATCGCCCTTAACCTCATATCGCCGTAGTAACTCCTGCACCAAGAAAACATTATCCGAGAGAAGCCGGCCCTCCACAAAAGCGCTTTGGGCCGGATCGATCAGTGGACCAAGACACCGCGCTAAACGCAGTGTCATGATCTTGGTGATAATCTTATAAATCACATTACAGCATGAAATAGGGCGATAGTGCTCAACTGTCGATGGATCGTCGGTCTTCGGGATAATGGCGACTATGGTGTGATTGAGCTGCTTGAGGAGCTTCCTGCTAACGAAGAGCTCCTTGACTGCGGCACACACTTCGGCACCCGTAATCTCCCACGTTGACTTGAAGAATTTGACCGAGAACCCATCTGGGCCTGGGGATTTATCATCACCCATGGACCATAAGGCGTTCTTGATCTCACTTACCGATACGGGAGATGTCAGGATCTGGTTATCTTCCTCCGACAACCTTCCTCCACATGCAAGCTCCTCGGCATCGGGGATCACCGTGTTTACCGTCGTTCCAAACAGCCCTCGGAAGTGGTCTATGAATTCCATTGCCAGCTCATCCATTGAGTGCGTCCTTGACCCATCCCTTTTGGTAATAGCCGCAATATGATTCCGCCTGCCATTAAATTTCATCAGTGTATGAAAATACTTGGTGCATTTATCACCTTGTAAAGTATATCTAGATTTAGCAAGCTGAGTCAGAAAGCTCCCCTCCGCTTCGTTTAACCGTTTTGCCAGTTGCTTAGCCTCTTTCATTCTGTTCCTTGCCTCCGTTGAGCCAGGTCGAAGCCTACACTCCTCCAGGGCCGCCGTATATTCTGCATTTGCCTCCGCAGCCCTCACGAAAATTTGGTTGAACTCTTGTTGATTGAGCATTTTGAGCGGTGCCTTGAGTCCACGTAATAACCTTGCAAGACGGTATTGGTAAGTACCCCTTACTTCCGCCCCCCATCCCTCTCTTATTATGTCCATGAACCTCGGGTGCTTAGTCCACATGTTGAAGAACTTGAAGTATTTCCGTCCTGTTACCTGCAATCCACGCAAAGAAACAATTCCCGGCTTGTGGTCCGAAAGGTGCCACTCAGCAGGGAAATCAGTATCACAAGTGAGAGCAGAATCGGACCATGCGGGGTTAATCAAAACACGGTCGATTCTGCTCCAGATAGTGCCGTTGGTCCAAGTCAACGGGTTCGTTATCGAGCATGGTGCATCCGCAAGGCCATGACGACGGCATGCGTCAATCATATCCTGACACTCATACATCGATACCGGAGCTCCGTTGACCCTTTCCCCCTCATTCATTACTGAATTGAAATCTCCTAAGACAATCCATGGTAATCTATAATCATCTAGGAGATTATCTACATGACCCCAAATTGCCCGTCTATCCACTACGCTATGCAAGCCGTACGTAAAACTCACTCCAAATTGCACACCGGTGGTCCTACACGTGGCAAGAACCCCGATGTGCTGGGTTGAGGAGTTAATGATCTCTAACTCTACATGATCCCCATCCCATGCAACTACTATACGGCCACGTGTGTCAAGCTCAAAGTTCGTTACAAACTTCCAGCCAGGCACCACGTTCCGCATCACCCTTTCTATATTACCACTAGTACACTTGGTTTCATAGATACCCGCTAAACATGATTGAGATTGTCGAATTACCTCCCTTAGGCCGCGTTGTTTCAGGGCTTGGCCTAGCCCTTGTATGTTCCAAGAGATGATCTTCATGAAATGAGGGTGGGGTTGCCCTTCCCGTCATTCTCCTTTGTGCTGCTGTAACCCTTCCATGGTTTGGGGAATAATGTCCCTAACCTCTGCCGTACCATCGCCTTCCAGCTGATCTAGCGTTGATTTACTCGTTCTGCCCTCCTCTTGTCGAACCGGA
>CM071869.1:20323368-20335538 GCA_036759665.1 Gynandropsis gynandra | reverse complement strand
GTACATTGCCAGCCTCGTCATTTTCCGTAACCACGCGGACTGTCTCCGAGTTGCATACGCCCTCGGTCAAACCAGCGCTTTCCTTGTCCGCCAAACCTGAATTTCCTTGCCCATTCTTCTTCCCTTGAGTATTCACCAAATCTGAATCTGAAGTGCCTATTGCTGTTGCAGAGGATAGAATTCCTCTCCGTCGTCCCATGGTTAGTGACTGTAATGCCTAGCCTCAAACCGTTACTGCTCAGACAGCCTCCAATCCGTAACCGCTACCACAGGAACCTATCTCAAGGCCGCAAGTAGCTCAACTCAACCCAGAATCCAGGAGCTGGAACTCAACCCAGAAACCAGAGGCTCGATACCAACCCAGTAGCTCGAACCGACCCAGCAACCAGAAGCCCTAACTCGCCCAGAACCAGAACCCCGAAATCGACCTAGAGCCAGAAGCTCACAGGGAGCTCGAAATCAGTCCTGGACCAGAAACTCGAACGCAGCTCGACTTGAACTCCACTACTCAGCTCGACACCACTCAGCTCGACCAAGAACCACAGCTTCGGACTCAAGAACGCTCTCTTGAACAAGAACCACGGATTCTTAGACAATCTTGAGCAAGAAACCTCAGACCAGTGTCGGAACCAAAGGCTCTCAAGCTCGAGCAAGAAACAAGGAACCAACCGGCTCGAGCTACACCCCAACTCAGACAACCTGATTCTTGAACCAGCAGTAGCCGTGCAGCTCGTCAAGAACCCAACCAAACCCTTCAAGAATACGCCTACGACTGCCAGTAACCCAGATAGCCACCTTACAGTTACAGGCCCGAAATCCGGCCAAGAACCTAAAGATTCCGGCGGATTCAAGCTCCAAGGAGCTCCAAGGAGCCCTATGGAGTCGACCAGCCCTTCTTTGAAGTTCCGAACCCTAGTCTCTTCAAATAGTGTTGTACGGTGCTGCTCAAGCAAACAGGAAAAATCGCCGGAAAGACTCGCCGGAAACCTAGAACCGCCGGAAAAAACTCGCCGGAACCCTAGAAACGGTCGCCGGAGAACTCGCCGGAAATCACCCTAGGCATCACCCTAGAGAGCATTTTTCCCTATTTGCGTTTGTCATTCGTTCCCTCCTATTTGCATTTGTCTCTCGTGTTGCACCACTTTTCCGCTTTTTGTTTTTGTTTTCACGTGATTAGACGACTACAACAATGAACCGTATGACCGGCTTTGAAATACCATAACTTTGCATACGAAGCTCCGAATTACATTATTTCTCATCATCTCATTCATCTTTTCGAGATAAACGATGCCCCGGGATTGTTAAGACAGCCCGACCCCATTTTCGAGCTCAAAATCAATTATTTAGGTTGATACGTTGGATATTTAGAGCCGGGAGATGCACTTTCGAGTTTCTTAGGATACAAATGTCATTTCTTGTCAATACGCCGCTTGCGCTGCATTTGTCTCTCGGATATTTCTTTTGCTTCCTATTTCCTATTTGCGTTTATCTCTTGTGTTGCACCTCTTTTCCTGCTTTTTGTTTTTGTTTTCACGTCATTAGACGACTACAACAATAAATTGTATGACGGGCTTTGAAATACAATAACTTTGCGTGGGAAGCTCTGAATTACATGAATTTTTCATCATCTGATTCATCTTTTCCAGATAAACAATACCCCAGGCTGGTGAAGGCAGCCCAACCCCGTTTTCAAGCAAAATCCTTGATTTAGGTCGATACGTTGGATATTTAGAGCCCGAAGTTGCCCTTTCCGAGTTTCTTAGGATACGAATGTCATTTCTTGTCAATACGCTTCTTGCGTTACGTTTGTCTTTCGGATATTCCTTTTTCTTCCTATTTCCTATTTGCGTTTGTCTCTCGTGTTGCACCCCTTTTCCACTTTTTGTTTTTGTTTTCACGTGATTAGACGACTACAACAATAAATTGTGTGACGAGCTTTGAAATACCATAACTTTGCGTCAAAACCTTCGGATTACATGATTTTTTAATCATCTTATTCATATTTTCGAGATAAACAATTCCTTGAGCTGGTTAAGACAATCCGACCCCGTTTTCGAGCTCAAAATCCTTTATTTAGGTCGATACATTGGATATTTAGAGCTGGGAGATGCCATTTTCGAGTTTTTTAGGATACGAACGTCATTTCTTGTCAATACGCCTCTTGCGTTGCATTTGTCTCTCGGATATTCCTTTTGTTTCCTATTTCCTATTTCTGTTTATCTCTCGTGTTGCACCACTTTTCCGCTTTTTGTTTTTTTTTCAAGTTATTAGACGACGACAATAATGAATTGTATCACGGGCTCTGAAATACCATAACTTTTCGTATGAAGCTCCAAATTACAAGCTTTTTTCATCATCTCATTCATCTTTTCAAGATCAACGATGCCTCGGGAAGGTGAGGGCAAACCGACCCAATTTTCGAGCACAAAATATTTTATTTAGGTTGATACATTGGATTTTTAGAGCCAGGAGATGCCCTATTCGAGTTTCTTAGGATATGAATGTCCTTTCTTGTCAGTATGCCGCTAGCGTAGCGTTTGTCTCACGGATATTCCTTTTGCTTCCTATTTCCTATTTGCATTTATATCTCGTGTTGCACACCTTTTCCGGTTTTGTTTTTGTTTTCACGTGATTAGAAGACTACAACAATGAATCGTATAACGGCTTTGAAATACCATAACTTTGCGTACCACGCTCCGAATTACATAATTTTTTTCATGATCTCATTCCGGTTTTCGAGATAATCGATGACCTGGTATATCGTAGGCAACCCAACCCAGTTTCGAGCTTAAAATTCTTTATTTAGGTCGATACGTTGGATTTTTAGAGCCGAGAGATGCACTCTTCGAGTATCTTAGTATACAAATGTCATTTCTTGTCAATACGCTGTTTGCATTGCGTTTGTCTCTCAGATATTTCTTTTTCTTCCTATTTACTATTTCCATATCTCTCGTGTTGCACCCCTTTTCCACTGTTTGTTTTCGTTTTCACATGATTGGACGACTACAACAATGAATCGTTTGATGAGCTTTGAAATACCATAACTTTGGGTGAGAAGCTCTGAATTAGGTAATTTTTTCATCATCTCTTCCAACTTTTCGAGATAAACGATGGCCCACATTAAGAACATCCAATCATTCTGAAAACGATCAAATACCAAATCATGCTTTCAAGTGGCATTCAAGAATGAAAGCATTAAGAATTACCAAGCATTAAGAACAAAACTTCGTTACATATCAGCAAAGCTCTCTTACCTATGGCTATGCACCTACTCGGACATGAACTTAGAATACAAAACACGAAAGATAAATATATTCAACATAGATAAAGAATGAGATTCCTCCCTATTCTATTACCAACATCGTCAATAGCTCCTCCACGCTCCGGCTTCTTCGCTCCGTCATTGTTCTTGTACGAGTTCTGCTCTCTCTCTCTCTCTTTACGTGTGTTCTTTTTTCTCTCTAATTTTCTGTACGTCTTGGGCTGCTGAAGCTCTCTCCTTTTTGCCCTCTTTCTCCTCTTTCCTTTCCTCTAATCTTTCCTCTTTGGCCGTCCCCTTTCTTTCCTCTCTAGTGGCTGGAATTTCCTGTTTCTTACAGCATCTGCAGTTTTCCTTTTCCGAGCTTTTCCATCTCTTAACTTTTCATTCTTGTGTGATTGTCAATGTTTCCTCTTTATTTTCCAGCCATGTAGCTCCCCTTTCTCTTACCTAACCACATTTCCTTTTGGTTTAAGTAGCCAGCATGTTGCTTTTCTTGTTTTGCTAAATTTCCTTTTCTGGTTTATACAAGTGACGAACACGACCCGCGCGGGCTGATGAGTGCCCCGCGTGGGCTGGCTGGAAAATGGGACCCCGCCCGTGCTAGTAAAGAGTCCGACTCGGGCTGGAGCTGCTGGAGGAGTGAGCCCGCGCGGGCTAAAATGGACACCCCACGCGGGGGTGATTGGAGCAAGGTTGTCTGCTCGGGTAGAGGATGAGTCCAAGGCGTGCTGAAGGTGCTAGACATGGAGCTCGAGCGGGCTAAGGTATCCACCCGTGGGGTTTACTTCTCCTTTGATGTGGAACGGTTATATTTTGGGGCATTCGCTCGTGTTTGTGTCCCGGTATCTCCGTTCACTACAAAACACGAGAAAACGATGAAAGAGGACTAAGTGATGCTTAATGCTTGGTAAAATCCAAAGGAGTGATGAAACTAACTATGAAAATAGACGAAAATACTATTACAAAATAGACGTTATCAAGAATCTAGCGATCGGTTAGTCTATTTAGGAACGGTAGAGCTCCCATTGTTCGTCATACGTTTAGGATATAGCTTTACTGCATTGAGAGGTGAGTACGTTTATATTCTAGGTAATGGATTTAGGAATCGAGAGAGTCACTTTCGTCAATAAAAGTCGAGTTCCCATTCTTTGCGATAGTAGAGGTTAGAGTTCCCCATTGTACTTCATGCATCTAGACGTTCCGCACTGCATCAGAGATGAGTGACGCCGGTTTCCTAGATAGAGGATTTAGGCATCGATAGAGTCATTTCCGATAGTTGAGGTAGAACTCCCCAGTCGTTCTTCATGCATCTAGATTTTCTCCGCTGCATCGAGAAATGAGTGTTGATGATTCCTTAGGTAGTGGATTAGATTTATGTTCCCCATCAATTGATAGAAACCAATTTCATGTTCTATAGAAACGTCCATTCCATGTCCCACTATTCCCGGATCCCGTGGTACTCTATCTTGTTTTATGTCTAGCTACGTCATCCTTTACTCTCTCTACTTTCTAGTTTCATAACCATATATTGATTGATCTTCTTCTCGTGAATTCTTAGTTCTAAGGTTGCGCTAAGTCCCCAGAGTTCAAACCTGGTACTACACCAGCCGTATACTTGCAGTAGAGTTGTGTAGAAAATTTAAAACCTGATTTCCGCACATCACACCGCTTGCGTTGCGTTTTTTTCTCGGATATTCCTTTTGCTTCCTATATCCTATTTGCATTTATCTCTCGTGTTGCACCCCTTTTCCGCTTTTTGTTTTTGTTTTCACGTGATTAGACGACTACAACAATGAATAATATGACAGGTTTTGAAATACAATAATTTTGCGTACGAAGCTCCGAATTACATGATTTTATCATCATCTCATTCATCTTCTCGAGATAAATGATGCCCCGGGATGCTGAAGGCAGCCCAACCCCATTTTCAAGCTTAAAATCTTTAATTTAGGTCCATATGTTGGATATTTAGAGATGGTAGATGCACTTTTCGATTTTCTTAGGATACGAATGTCATTTCTTGTCAATATGACGCTTGCATTGCATTTGTCTCTCGGATATTCCCTTTGCTTGCTATTTCCTATTTGCGTTGGTCTCTCGTGTTGCACCCCATTTTCGCTTTTTGTTTTTGTTTTCACGTGATTAAATGACTACAACAATGAATCGATTGACGAGCTTTGAAATACCATAACTTTGCGTAAGAAGGTCCGAATTACATGATTATTTAATCATCTCATTCATCTTTCCGAGATAAACGATGCTACGGGATTCTGAAGGCAGCCCGACCCCGTTTTCAATCTAAAAATCCTTTATTTAGGTCAATACATTGGTTATTTAAAGCCGACAGATGCATTTTTCGAGTTTCTTAGGATACGAATGTCATTTCTTGTCAATAAGCCGCTTGTGTGTGTTTCTCTCTCGAACATTCCTTTTGCTTCCTATTTACTATTTGTGTTTATCTCTCGTGTTTCACCCCTTTTCCGCTTTTTGTATTTGTTTTCACGTGATTAGATGACTACAAAAATGAATCTTATGACGGGCTTTGAAATACCATAACTTTGCGTAACAAGCACTGAATTACATGATTTTTTCATCATCTCATTCATCTTTTTAAGAGAAACGTAGCCCCGGGCTGCTGAAGGCAGCCCAACCCAATTTTTGAGCTCAAAATCCTTTATTTAGGTCGATACGTTGAATATTTAGAGCCAGGAGATACACTTTTCGAGTTTCTTAGAATACAAATGTTATTTCTTGTCAATACGCCGGTTATGTTGCCTTTGTCTCTCGGATATTCCTTTCGCTTCCTAGTTCATAATTGCGTTTATCTCCTTATGTGGTCGAACTCTAGGGACTGAGTGCAGCGTTAGAACTAAGAATTCAAGAGAAGAAGATCAATCAATATAAGGCTATGAAATGGGAAAGTAAAGAGAATAAAGGGTGACGAAGTTAGACTCAACAAGATAGAGTACCATGGGCTTCGGGAATACCGGAACATGCAATGGATATTTCTAAGGATCATGAAGTCGGTTTGTATCAATCGATGGGGAACTAATATCTAAATCCTCTACCTAGGAAATCAACATCGCTCATCTTCCAATGTAGCGCGGAACGTCTAGACGCATTAAGAACGGTGGGAATTCTACCTCAGTTATTGCCATTCCTAAATAGATTAACCGATCGGCCAGATTCTCATTAACCTAATTCAATCGAAGGTTCATTCACGAGACTCAAGCCTAACTCTCCCAAGTCTAGACGAATCTCTAATCTCCCTCAAACTTGCCTAATCTCTGTAGAATAGATCTAGTCTTATTCAAGCATGAAATCAACAATGTATGAAGGCATTATGCACAAATCTATAACCTATCGAACCATTCAATTGAACAAAACCGAAATCAAGCATTAATAACTCAAGCAATCAATCACAATGGTATCCCTAACCAATGGCAACGAGAAGTACTCAGAATACATAGAGAAGCAAACAAAAACAAGGTAGATGTTCATCTTCCCTATCCTCCGAGCGTAACCTTCGACGAATCCTTCGGTTCCCCGAAGTCTCCTTCTTCGGCCGTGCTCTCTCTCTTCTCCTTTGGCCTGGTTCGTCCCCTTGTTCTCTTGCCTTTTCCCATCTGTTCTTGGCTTCCCCTTTCTGTTCCTTTTAAGTTCAGCCCGTTCAAAATTCGAAATAGGTTGTTGAGAAAAAGTTTGACCCACGCGGGCACAACCTTCACCCGCTTGTGTAGATGTCAGCCCGTGCGTGCACCATACAAAGCCCGAGCGAGCTCTCTTGCCCGTGCGTGTGGTTCATCAGCCCGAGTTGGGCTGATTTTCGACGATTTTGTGGACTTAAGTGCAGCCCGATCGTGTCCAATACACAGCCCGAGCGGGCTAGGTCGCCCGACCATGTTGTCTATTAGCCCGAGTCGGGCATGCTCTCGGGGATTTTTGGTTCTATTTTCACAACATGAGCCCAAGCGGGCACACTTCTCAGCCCGAGCGTGCAGCCTTCAATTGCTGTTTCCACTCCATTCGCTCGAGGCTTGAGTGTTCGATTTGGATCCTTGGTCATGCACATGAGGTATCTTGTTATTCAATCACGCTTTCGGGGTCGAATTGCCGTAATCATTCGTGTTTTCTTTCATGTCTTCATTTCCAACACAAAACACGAAATGGTAGAAAAATCCTCGAATAACCTCAATAAGTCGGTAAAGTCCAAGAAATCTAATCAAATCTAAACCTAAGAATCATGTAAATACTACGACGAATAACATGTTATCAAACTCCGGCAGACTTAACATTTGCTCGTCCTCGAGTAAATCTATAGTCGAGTACAAGAAGAGTAAAACAACAATGGATACTAGCACGAAAACATCAAATGATTAGCCATCATGCAAAACAACGCGTGACATGAACGCAAGCCTAAGCGTACCTAGTTCAGACTTCTATCAACCGAAAGTTACGAGCCATGCAATCCTACCAATGAGCTAAGTCTATTTCATACTCTTAGACAACGTCTAAGCGATCTCCATACCAATTATCCTAAGCTCGAGATATACGGCAAGTATACTGTTCGTGTAGTACAAGGGTCGAACTCTGGGGACTAGTGCAGCGTTAGAACTAAGATTTTCATGAGAAGAAGATCGATCAATAGATGAGTAGTGAACTAGAAAGTAAAGATAAGTAAGGATGACGAAGCTAGACTAGGCAAAGAGGGGTATCATGGGTGTCGGGAATACCGGAACATGCAATGGATGTTTCTATGGATCATGAAAGTCGGTTTGTATCATTCAATGGGGAACTAATATCTAATCCTCTATCTAAGAAATCAACATCGCTCACGTCCCAATGTAGCACGAAACATCTAGACACGTTAAGAACAGTAGGGAACTCTACCCTTAATGCTAGAATGACTTTCCCAAGCCAAAATCTCCTACCTAGGAAATCATGGGGAACTCACCCATATCCCTCTGTACTGCGGAACTTCTAGATGCATGACGAACCATGGGGAACTCAACCTCTAATTTCGGATGGGAACTCGACCTCTATAAACGGAAATGACTCTCCCAAGTCTAAATCCTCTATCTCGGAAATCCACGTCACTCATATCCTTATGTAGTGCGGAACTTCTAGATGCATTAAGAACAATGGGAATTCTACCTCGATTATTACCATTCCTAAATAGATTAATCGACCAGTCACATTAATCTAATTCATTCGAAGGTTCATTCATGAGACTCAAGTCTGACTCTCCCAAGCCTAGACGAATCTGTAATCTCCATCAAACGTGCCTAATCTCTGTACAATAGATCTAGTCTTATCCAAACTTGAAATCAACAACGTATGAAGGCATTACGCACTAATCTATAACCTATCGAACCATTAAATTGAACAAAACTGAAATCAAGCATTAATAACTCAAACAATCCATTACAATGGCATCCCTAACCCATGACAACAGATCTACTCAGAATACATAGAGAAGCAAACAAAAACGAAGTAAGTGTTCGTCTTCCCTATCATCCCGAGCGTTGGCTTTGGATGAATCCTTCGAATGCCCAAAGTCTTCAACCATGTTCTTTTCTCTTTCTTGTGTGTCTCTAGGTGTCTCCTCTTGTCTGTGCGTCGTCCCTTTGCCCTAGATGGCTTGTTTTCCCTTTAAATGCCCGTTCAAACCTTCAAAGAAGGTTGTTCCGGATTAGGCAGCAAGCGCGGGCACAACCTTCACCCGCTCGTGCAGAACTCAGCCCGTGCGTGCACCATACTCAGCCCGGTCGGGCTCTCTTGCCCGTGCGTGTGAACCACCAGCCCGAGTCGGGCTAAGTTTTGGCGATTTTGTGGACTTAAATGCAGCCCGATCGTGTCCAATACATAGGCCCGAGCGGGCTAGGTCGCCCAACCATGTTGTCTTTGTGCCCGAGTCGGGCATGCTCTCGACGATTTTCAATACAAATTGGGCAACCTCAGCTCGAGCGGGCTCCCTCTCAGCCCGAGCGTGTAGCCTTCGATTGCGGTTTCCGCTCCTGTTGCTCGGTGCTTGAATGTTCGATTTGTATCCGTGGCCGTGCACATGAGGTATCTTGTCATTCAATCACGTTTTCGGGGTGGAATTTCCATAATCATTCGTATTTTCCTTCATGTCTTCATTTCCTACACAAAACACGAAATGGTAGATGAAATCCTCGAATAACCTCAATAAATCGGTAAAGTCAGAGAAATTTAATCTAAACTAAACCTAAGAATCATGTAAATACTACGAAGGATTTCATGTTATCAAACTCCCCCAGACTTAACCTGTGCTCGTCCTCGAGCAATTTTAGAGTCGAGTACAAGACGAGTTAAACAACAATGGACAATAGCACGAAATTTTCGAAGGATTAGCCATCATGCAAAACAACGCGTCACATGAACGCAAGCCTAAGCGCACCTAGTTCAGACTTATATCAACCGAAAGTCACGAGCCATGCAATCCTACCAATAACCTAAGTCTATTTCATACCCCTAGACAATGTCCATGCGATCTCCATACCAATCTCCTAAGCTTGAGATATCATTAAACTCGTATTCTCGTACTTATTCTCTTTTCGTTTTTTATAGATCCAAGCTTGTTTCCTAGGACGTCAAAGTCGAAGAGGGATGGCTTTCTACTTAGACCCAGGCTGCCTATGGCACACTCATAAGGTCTTGTAACCTTAGCAAAGTGAAGAGGTGCGTCATTGAAGAAAATTTTTCTCTTTTTTTATTTTTACCAAGGAATACGCATCACTCTAACCCTTACGACGTAGAATAGCGCCTCAACCCACCACTTAGACCCGAACCATCGATCTCGATGTACTCATGTCAATGAAAACCCAAAATAGTTAGAAACTTATCCAAGAAGAAAAAATTGATAGCGGAGTATAAGCGTGTGGAATCTAATCATCTATTAACGAAAAATATATCAAACAAAGCAAAGATCAATTAGTATACACGGAGATATGGATACTCGGTACTGAAACCTAGGAGGTGAATGCAACTATAGATCATGGTTTCTAGGACAAATACTCGACTAATCTGTATCCAAAAGACTTCTAAGCAAACCTAGACTATTGTTCAAGATTCGACAAAGTCGCAAAATAATGACTAAAACTCGAAATTCGTACTAGGTGTCCATCCGTTTATTCCTAAAAAAATCAACTTCTAATCGTAATCATCTAATCCTAATCACATGAATGATACTCAACGAGTACTCCCCCAGACTAGAATGGGACACCGTCTTGGTGTTCAAGACCTAAGAGAATCTCACATTCCAAACTACGGGAAAATAAGGGATAGAACGTGTGCACCTTGTATATCTTGCTGTCCCAAGTTGGTGATGCGGCTGGACGTGTATGTGTCTCCTCCTCAATGATGATATCGACATCGAAAAACCTGTGAAAAAGAATCACATTATCCAAAAAGAAGGAATACAAATCCACCGAGTACATCAATGTGAAAAGAAAAAGAATAGGTCCGAAAAAAATGAAATGAAAAAAAATGCATAAGTCGGGTTGCCTCCCAATAAGTGCTTGTTTAAGGTCGCAAGCTTGACTGAATGCTCTCCTCATCATCGTCGAGGTGGACATCCTCGCCTTCGTATGCGATGCCTCCTGTGTCATGTCCTTCGCTTGGGTGTGCCACTCGGATTTGTCATCTACCTTGCTAGATCAGGTAGCTCTCCCATGCTTTTCTCTTGCCCGATCATGTTGTTGTTCAAGATTAGCGTTTTGTCGAGCTTGTCATTCTGAACGGTTGAGCGTACTTTGCTGGTTTTCGCCGAAAATGTTGCACGATTGGGATTCAGTTTATGCTTGGTCGTGCTTTGCTTGCTGGTTTGTGCTGGCCATTCGTGTACGTCTTTGCCTTGTGTTTCCTGCGAAGCTCTCGAGGGTTGTCCATGCCCGTGGTCATCATCTTGATCCGTACCTCTAACCGTGGGATCTAGCAATAGGTCACTCGTGAAATCAATGGAACAAATGAACTCTAACCTAGGTACTTTCTTGAGATTCTTATTTAACCCAAACTCCGTTGTTACTTCCCTTATCTTCATCGTAAATTTCCCCTCTATCACGTTGATGATGGTGCCAGCGGTATAGAGGAATGGTCTCCCAAAGATAATGGGAATTCTCTCATCTTTTTTCATGTCCAAAACCACAAAATCAACGGAAATGTAGTAGTCGCCTACCTTAAGTGGTACATGACGTGTGGAAACGCGAGTTATAATTAACCTAGTCCGCTTCACCGCAAGTATACGGATCTTGTAGTACCAGGGTCGATCTCAGGGACTAAAACAACTAAACTAAGAACAAAACTAAACTAGGAAGAAAGGTGATAGGAGGGGATATGGTTCTAATGGTCCTAAATCTATCCTAATGGAGACAACGGAACGAGGGTAAAGATGAACTAGATATGATGAATACTACGGGTGTACGGGATACCGAATATTGCATACACGAACGACTAAAGATCATAGATCTACAACCTACTCTCGACAACGGGAAATTCATGCTCTACGGTTGAGGAGTGATTCTCCCGAGCCTAAACCTCCTAACCATGGATACATGCAACCCTGCCTTCCGACAGCCGATTAACACGCACCATGGCAGCATTAAGACCGCAATCACTATCCCTAAGTTGGCTAACCGACCGGTCAGATTCTCATTAGCCAAAACTTAATCTACTACTTAGCGGACCGGATTCGTTCCTTAACCTTCCAGCAAGGTTCGATATCCATTGTTGTTGAGCGGTCAGCACTAACATATGATTGATATTGCTAACCATAGAACCGTAAATCAAGAGTAAAAATCATAAAACTAAGCATTAAAGAAGATCATCGTTCATACATACAAATCCGATAACCCTACCCGCAGTAGGGACTCTACTCATTCATGGAATA
>CM071869.1:20310279-20323268 GCA_036759665.1 Gynandropsis gynandra | reverse complement strand
GTAAACTTACGGGGCAAAATGGATGGCTAAGTGGCCGAGCGGGTATTCAGAATTCGCCCGATCGGGTAGTGATCACCCGATCTTCTTGTTCATGTGCCCCGTTGTGTGTTCTTGCATGGATAAACCCCGTAGGCTTTACCCGAGCGGGTGGAGAGTATAGTGCCCGACCGGGCACCCTTGTGATCTTGATATTCCTCTTTTCCGCTCGTTGCTCGGGTGTTCCTTTGGGTTCTGGAGCTCGGTCTCGGCTCTGAGTAGATTTTCCTTCAAATCTTGTGGTTTTCGACAGGAATCCTTCATATTGAACTCATTTAGGCCTTGTCGCCTAGAAACCTGAAAACCAATAAAACGGGTGTGTGAAGCTCAAAATAGAATCGGATTAGTATGTAGACGATGTAAGAATCATGCGAAAATGATGTAAAAACCTATCCTAATAATGATACACTTTCAGCGTTATCAGTACATCCTCCACAATACCGATTGGAAGTTTCGATGATCGATCAGCCATTTGTAACACCATCTTTGTGGATTTAATCTCTCCCAAATCAAGTTTCTCGTACAACGACAGTGGCATGATGCTGACACTAGCCCCTAAGTCGCATATGGCATTGTGGACGGTCACGTTTCCGAGCTTGCAAGGAATGACGAAGGGACCTGTATCGGGTAATTTTTTGTGGCATCCCATGTTGAATAACGACGTATGTTGCACCGGTGACTATCACCGTCTCCTCCTCTTCAACTTTACGCTTTTTGTTGAGGATTTCCTTGAGGAACTTAGCGTAAGACGGAATTTGCATGATAGGTTCGTGGAAGGGCATAGAGATCTCCAACTTCTTCAATCTCGCTGAAAACTTTTCAAATTGTGAATCATCAGCTTGTTTCCTTTGGCGTGAGGGAAATGGAAGTGGAGGGCGTCTTGGTGGCGGTGCCACATACGGTTCTTCTTCATCCTGAATTTGTACTTCCTTGTGATGCTCTTGGTCACTAGGCTTCTTCGGTTAACTCTTTGAGCATTCTCCTCTCTCTAAATTCTAGGGTGTGACGTCCGCAAGTTCTGTCCCGCTTCTCAACATGACGGTGTTGCAATGCTCACGGGGATTCGGCTCAGACTTTCCCGGTAAAACTCCTTGTTGATTAGGAGCATTTTCTGTAATTTGCGCTACCTGGGTATCTAAGATTTTTAAATGCTTCTGCATTTCCGTCATTTGCCTCCTCGCTTCTTCTTGATCTCGTCTTACAATAGTCAGCTCAGCCTTTATATCTTTTTGTCCATGTAGAATCTGAGTGAGCATTGATGTAATCTCGTTGTTCCCCTCTTCTTGTTACGGAATTGGCGCTGGTACCCCTCTCGGCTGATACCCTTGATAGCCTTGCGTTCTAGGCTGAAAATTCTGGTGTTGTGGCTGGCTTTGAAACGGCTTTGGCTGGTAATTTTCTTGCAACGGATTCAAAACATTATCGGCGTTCTTGTAGGACAGATTCGGATGATTTTTCCAGCCCGGATTGTAGGTGTTGGAATATGGATTATTGGAAACGTAGTTCACATCTGCAATATCCTTGAGTCCGAGAGAATCGGGAGACGCTTGGTGCATGTTTACCAATTTTAACGTTAACTCGGCAACCTCAGCTCGCAATGCAAGCACCTCGCTGTCCGCTCCCTTGGCTAGACTGTGGCGATTAAATTCCCTCGACATGGTATTTCTTCCCTCGGCCATCTTCTCAATCATGGCCTCAATAGCGGTGAACGGGAGGTGATAACACGTAATTCGTTATAGTTTTTATATCATTCTTAGGTCTAGTTTAGAGTAGATTATTTATATTTCATTCATCTATTGAGTATATTCGAAGACTTTATCCACATTTCGTGTTTTGTGTAGGAAACGAAGACTTGAAGAGAAACACGAGTGATTATGCAATCTAACCCCGAAAACGAAGTTGTGTAACAAGGTTCGACTTATGCAATGCCACGGATGGAAGCGAGCACTCAAACACCGAGCGAAAGGAGCGGAAACAACACCTCAAGTCATGCCCGCTCGGGTGGATTGGGAGTGCCCGGTCGGGTTGATTGCTACCAAATATCCCCGTAGCTTTACACGACTCGGGCACTCAAGGAACACGACCTGGGAGGTGTGCCCGCTCGGGTTCAAGGGACATGCTCGGGCATAGGTGCCCGCTTGGGTGGCTTTACAATGCCCGCTCGGGCCAATTCATCCAAGAAATCACCGTGCGTTTTACCCGTTCGGGCTGAGAGTCTACACGATCGGGCATGGGTGCCCGTTCGGGCTTGAAAGAGGCAACACGGTCGGGCAGAGTGGTTGCACGAGCGGGTGCATGATGTGCCCGCTCGGGTCCTTCATTCCCAACAACTTTTCCTAAGATCTAGAACGGGCAATTTAAAGGGAAATCAGATCTGAAAAGTAGAGGGAGGGGCCAGAATACATCAGAGGAGGCTGAGAGACATTAGGGCAAGAGGAAGGAGGAAGAAAAGGACGGATCTACGGATCGGGAGCGAGGAGAATCTACCGAAGACATCGGTCTATGAATAGGGAGTTATTTCTTTCATTATCTATGTCGAAACTAGACTTCTCTTGTATTTCCTTTTCTGTATCTATGTCTGAGTAGATTCCTTTGCCATGGGTTAGAGAGGTTTGATATGATGTAACGAAGTCGTATGCTTAATGAATGGTGATACTTAATGCTTTCATTACCGGTACGCCACTTGAATGAATGAAATTGGTATCTAACATGTTTTCAGATTTCATGGTTGTTCTTAATGCTTTCTCTACATGTACGCCACTTGATTGAATGATCTTACAATCCTAATAAACCAACGCCAGGGCATTAGGGTTCGGAACGTAGCCATGATTTAGGGTTTGCCGGTTTAGAATCTACGCCAGGTCAATCGGTTAAATCTAGGGATTAGGATAGCGGTCATAATGCGTCTATGCATGTAAGATACGCAATGGATACATTGGTATATGCATGCTAGATAGTGGACAAGTCTACGCCAGTCAGTTCCTATAGGAGAGCTTGAATTCCCTGAATTCATGATAGTACCTAGACCAATTATCCTTTTAGAACTTCGTTACTTCATTAGGCAAACTCTCGATACCCATGGTTCTCAGCCATAAAGTTTTATCTCTTCGATCTAATTTAGTTCAGCTCAACCACGATTCCAATTTTAGTCTTCTCACGCGTCTATTCAATTAGTTTGTTAGCTCATTAGTCGCATTAACTCCTTGTGTTCGACCCTAGTTACTACACGGTCCGTATTCTTGCGGAGGCGTTAGTCTAGGTTTTTTATAACTTGATATAACGCACATCAGGAGGTCTTGTAGAGAACCTCCACAAGCAGCGTTCAACCAATTTTGAACGTCATCACGAAGACCCTCAATGAAAGTAGCGATAAGGTATCTTTTATCCATCCCGTGGTGCGGGCATTCGCGTTGATATCCTTTAAATCACATCCATGCCTCTGGAAGACTCTGTTTATCCTCATCAAACGAATTAATCTTGTTCTTCCATAGCTGCGTCTGGGGTGAGAAAAATCGCATCATGAAGCGTTATTCAAGCTGGATCCACGTATGAATAGAATCTGGGGGTAGCATGTAGAGCCACTCAAGTGCATGCTCCCTAACTGAGAAAGGGAAGGCAAACAACATAATCGCTTCATCATTTATTCCAGGGTAAGCTTTCATGTTCGAACACAACATCTTGAACTGAGTGAGATGTTGGTTTGGATCTTCCGTAGATCGTCCCCTAAATGGTGATTGACTCAACATCTGAATGAAGACCGGTTGTAACTCAAATCTATTCCGATCTATCTCGGGCCTTTGAATACAAAAGAGAAGTTACGTGTGTTTAGGCGCTGTATACGCCCCGTAGGTTTCCGGTGCTTCCTCCTATGCCATCTCTTCTTCACTAAAGAAATATGTTTATCGCTCACTTGTCGTTTCCTCTATATTCTCGGGGTCACTACGCCTCACTTTTTGCGGTTTCTTTAACGCTCGTGTAGTCTTGTCAATATCGGGATCGAAGAGGAGTTCTTTGCCTCTCGAACTCCTAGACATGTACCGAATAGTCTGCACGTGGAAAAGCAACAAAATAGATCAGCTCGGAAGAGATGTAATGACTCAAAAAAAAAGAAAAATGCAAAAAAAAAAACAAAAAAAAACAAAAGACTCGGAAAGGACTGGATCTCGACTCAACGAAACCCTAATTTTAAAAACTATAACTAGTCCCCAGCAACGGTGCCAAAAACTTGATGGTCGGAATCAGAGTTTTATTTATTTCCAAGACCACTCTAACGTAAGTATACGGTTCATGTAGTATAAGGGTCGAACTCTGGGGACAAGTGCAGCGTTAGAACTAAGATTGTCATGAGAAGAAGATCGATCAATAGATGAGTAGTGAACTATAAAGTAAAGAAAAGTAAGGATGACGAAGCTAGACTAGGCAATGAGGGGTATCATGGGCTTCGGGAATACCGGAACATGCAATGGATGTTTCTAAGGATCATGAAGCAGTTTGTATCAATAGATGGGGAACGAATATCTAAATCCTCTACCTAGTAAATCAACATCGCTCATCTCCCGATGTAGCGCGGAACGTCTAGACACGTTAAGAACAGTAGGGAACTCTACCCCTATTGCTAGAAATGACTCTCTCAAGCCTAAATCTTCTACCTAGAAAATCAACGTCACCCATATCCCTACGTAGTGCGGAATTTCTAGAAGCATGAAGAACGATAGGGAATTCAACCTCTAATGTCAGATGGGAACTCGACCTCTATAAACGGAAATGACTCTCCCAAGCCTATATCCTCTATCTAGGAAATCAGCGTCACTCATATCCCTATGTAGTGCGGAACTTCTAGATGCATTAAGAACAATGGGAATTCTACCTCGATTATTACCGTTCCTAAATAGATTAACCGATCGGCCAGATTCTCATAAACGTAATTCAATCGAAGGTTCATTCACGAGACTCAAGGCTGACTCTCCCAAGCCTAGACGAATCTCTAATCTCCCTCAAACGTGCCTAATCTCAGTAGAATAGATCTAGTCTTATTTAAGCATGAAATCAACAACGTATGAAGGCATTATGTACAAATCTATAACCTATCAAACCATTCAATTGAACAAAACGGAAATCACGAATTAATAACTCTGACAATCCATTACAATGGCATCCCTAACCCATGGCAACGAGAACTACTCAGAATACATAGAGAAGCAAACAATAACGAAGTAGATGTTCATCTTCCCTATCCTCCGAGCGTATCCTCCGACGAATCCTTCGGTTCCCCAAAGTCTCCTTCTTCGGTCGTGCTCTCTCTCTTCTCCTTTGGCCTGGTTCGTCCCCTTGTTCTCTTACCTTTTCCCGTCTGTTCTTAGCTTCCCCCTTCTGTTCCTTTTAAATTCAGCCCGTTAAAAATTCAAACTAGGTTGTTAAGAAAAAGGTGGACCCGCGCGGGCACAACCTTCACCCGCTCGTGTAGATGTCAGCCCGTGCGTGCACCATACAAAGCCCGAGCGGGCTCTCTTGCACGTGCGTGTGGTTCATCAGCCCGAGTCGGGCTGAGTTTCGGCGATTTTGTGGACTTAAGTGCAGCCCGATCGTGTCCAATATAAGGATATTAGGATATTATTGTATTAAGGGTATTATTGGAATTTTCTATTCCCTAATTAGGTTAAATCCTTAACCTCTTGTACATATAGCCGTTTATGGCTTTTGAGTTAATACAATTCGAAATTACCATTCACATGGTATAAGAGCGGAAATTGTCTCACGACGTAACCCTAGCCGCCTAACCCTAGCCACGCCTAACTTTTTTTTCGCCCACCCCAGCCGTCGCGCCCTACTGGTCCGGCCGCCGCACTTCCTTTGGCCCAGCCGCTGCTCCGTCGTCCCACCCCTCGGTTCAGCTGCCATTCTGTCGCCTCACTGGCACCCCATCGATCCAGAGATCGCATGCACGAGCCACCCCAACCGTCCGCACAATTCTCGCGGCGCGTCCTGCCTTGACCGCTTCCTGATTTATCGTGCCGCATCCTGCATCCATTCGCACATCCCAGAGCCGTTGAATCGCACCGAGTCTGTGAGCATGTTCGATCCGCAACAGCCACATAAAATCCTCTTCGCTTGTAACATGTCAAGCATTACAAAACTCACACCGACGAATTACCTCACTTGGAACATTCAGATCCGTTCCCTCCTCGAAGGCTACAATCTCGAGTGCTTCATCACCGAAGACTCCGTTGTGCCGCCAGCCACGATTCAAATCGATCACCAGGACAGATTGCTATTCAGTTCCCTGCTCGGTGCACTCTCCCTCCCGCTCCAATCGGTCATCGCTCGAGCCACTTCCGTTCGAGACGCTTGGCGAACCCTAGCCAACATCTATGGCAAAGCCTCTCGTGGTCATGTCAAACAACTACGAGATCAAATCAAACGCTGTGCCAAAGGATCTCAATCGGTGGAACAATACATACGGTTCATCACCACCAAAACGTACGGACTCTCACTCCTCGGGAAACCGATGGATCACGAGGATGTTCTTGAAGCCATCCTTGATGGACTGCCAGAGGAGTACAAACCTTCCGGTCACGGCTCACCTTGCCGCTGCCCGTCCTAAACCACGAAACCCTAATTCTCAATGGAGTCAAACCAACAACAGGAGCTCCACGGGAGGTTACCAAGGCCGTTGTCAAGCTTGCGGAACTCAAGGACATAGTGCGAAGTTCGGCAACCAATTCCGACTCATATCCATGAACTCATCCTCGG
The DNA here is from genome assembly GCA_036759665.1 of Gynandropsis gynandra. Taxonomy (NCBI): domain Eukaryota; kingdom Viridiplantae; phylum Streptophyta; class Magnoliopsida; order Brassicales; family Cleomaceae; genus Gynandropsis; species Gynandropsis gynandra. The sequence continues at coordinate 20,316,482 of CM071869.1, read as the reverse complement.
ATCTGATTCAACAACGGTGGACACCCCCTCAACATCCGTGGCCGCCTGCTGCTCACGTTGCTACGTATCCTACATATGATACCTCGAGTTGGCTCGCATCACATCACTTCCGACTTGCAGAACCTGTCACTCCACAGTCTGTATCAAGGAGGCGAGGAAGTCACCATAGCCGATGGCTCCCGACAGCCCATCACTCATACGGGTTCTTTTTCGCTATCCTTACCAAATCGTTCACTATTACTTGATAGCGTGCTTTGTGTTCCCTCAATGTAAAAGAATTTTGTCTCGGTTCATCGTTTATGCAAGTCTAATGGTGTTTCCGTTGAATTCTTTCCTCATATGTTTCAGGTGAAGGATCTAATCACGAGGGCGCCGGTTCTTCAAGGAAACACTAAGAATGGAGTTTATGTGTGGCCGTCCCCTACCACTAATACCTCACCCACCGTAGAGTTCTATAGCCTTAAGCCCACCGTTTCCACTTGGCATTCACGTCTAGGACATCCGTCACTACGCATCCTCAAACACGCCTTGTCCAAGGTTCACATTCCACTAGTTCGAGAGTCTTTCATTTCTCCGTGCAGTTCTTGTCTTAGTAATAAGTGTCATAAACTTCCAGTTCATGAGTCATCTATTGTTTCTTCTCGTCCGCTTGAATTTATTTTCTCGGATGTATGGACATCTCCTATTATTTCAACGGATGGTTTCAAGTATTATGTTCTTTTCGTTGATCATTTTACGCGTTATTCTTGGCTTTATCCGCTCAAACAAAAATCACAAGTTCGAGCAACTTTTATTGCTTTTAAATGTCTTGTCGAAACCAAGTTTAGCACTAAAATCGTCAATCTTTACATCGATAACGGTGGGGAATACATAGCCCTTGCATCTTTCCCTTCGGAGAATGGCATCTCACACTACACAACCCCTCCACACACCCCCGAGCATAGTGGGATATCCGAACGCCGACATCGTCACATTGTCGAGACCGGAGTATCTCTTCTTATGCACGCCTCCCTACCACTACCCTATTGGTCCTATGCCTTCACGGCCGCGGTTTATCTCATAAACCGAATGCCCACTCCTCTCCTCTCCTATGCCTCACCCTACGAAACCCTCTTCCAAACACCACCGAACCTCCACAAACTTAAATTCTTTGGCTGTTTGTGCTACCCTTGGCTACGTCCTTATGCTTCTCACAAACTAGACCCTTGATCCGCTCCTTGTGTCTTCCTTGGCTACTCCAACACCCAAAGTGCGTATCTTTGTCTTGACCTATCCAAACTTCGTGTCTTCGTCTCTCGTCATGTTATCTTCCATGAATCCGTATTTCCCTTTGCAAACCTTTCCACGTCACCCATCCTAATATACATGTCGCCTCCTCATCCTCCAATGGTCCTTCTATATCACCCATCCAGCCCTTTACCTTGTCACACGCTCCATCTCCTCCACCGCAGCCCCCAAGACTAGATTCTTCCCTGATCAATGTTGAGAGTGACACGGACACTAGCAACGCTGCGGACTCCTCTCCTTCCTCCACTCTAGCACCGCCCTCGGATGCGACCCGTGCTCCTACCGTTGTGGAACCAGCCGCTCAAAACGTGCATCCAATGGTGACCCGCAGCAAGGCCAATTTCATTCGTTCTAATCCTCAGTTTGCGAATGTGTGTACAGATTCTCTTGACGAAACCGAACCCGCAACAACAACACAAGCCCTCTGCAACACCAAATGGAGACAAGCCATGAGTGATGAATTCAATGCCCTTCTACGCAACGAGACATAGGAACTTGTATCTCCTCAAACCGCAAGCAATGTTGTTGGATGCAAATGGGTTTTCCGTATCAAACGAAACCCCGATGGTTCAATTGATCGTTACAAGGCTCGCTTGGTTGCTAAAGGCTTTCATCAACATCTGGGAGTGGATTTTCACCAGACTTTCAGTCCAGTGGTCAAGCCCGCAACCATCCGCACCGTGCTCAGGCTTGCGGTCTCCAACGGATGGCATATAAATCAGCTTGATGTCAACAATGCCTTCCTTCAAGGCAAACTCACCGAAGATGTATACATGGAGCAACCACCTGGATTTATTGACAAGGATCACCCTCTTCATGTTTGCAAACTCCGGAAAGCTATCTATGGTCTCAAGCAAGCACCCCATGCATGGTACTCTGAATTACGGACCTTTTTGCTTGGCAATGGCTTCAAGAATTCTCTTGCGGACGCTTCACTCTTTGTACTCAACACGCCAACCACGAAGCTCTATGTTCTCATCTATGTCGATGATATGATCATCACGAGCTCTTCCTCCACTCACATTCAGACCTTCATCAAGTTGTTGGCGACTCGGTTCTCCAATAAAGACCTCGGTGCTCTCACCTTCTTCCTAGGAATTGAAGCCACGAGTACATCACAGGGTCTCCACTTGTCGCAGCGGAAGTATATCGCGGATCTTCTCATTCGGACAAACATGAATGAGGCGAAGCCTGTCTCTACACCATTTCCATCGATCTCACGGCTCACCATTTCCTCGGGCTCACCACTTTCCGACCCAACCGAATTCCGACAAGTCATTGGGAGCCTACAATATCTTGCCCTCACGCGTCCGGACATGAGCTATGCTGTCAACACATTGTCTCAATTCATGCATCAACTCACGGATGAGCATTGGCTATGCGCCAAACGTGTGCTTCGTTATCTTGTTGGCTCTCGTGCACAAGGTATCTTTCTTGCAGCTCAAAACACTTTGTCTCTTCATGCTTTCAGCGATGCGGATTGGGCTGGAGACTCATCTGACTTCAAATCCACGGGAGCATACATTGTTTATCTTGGCAAGCATTTGATATCGTGGTCCTCCAAGAAACAAAATGGCCACTCATGATCATCCACCGAGGCGGAATATCGATCCGTTGCCAACACCTCGGCCCAAATTTGTTGGCTAGGCAATCTTCTCATGGAACTTGGTGTTACCCTCACGTCGGCTCCAATTATTTATTGTGACAATATTGGAGCTACTTATCTCAGCGCCAATCTGGTTTTTCAGTCCCGTATGAAGCACATCACACTTGATTACTTCTTTGTCCATGGCCAAATTGAAGCTGGCACTCTTCGAGTCTCTCACGTGCACTCCAAAGACCAACTCGCCAACATCCTCACCGAACCTCTAGCGCGGTTACAGTTCCACGAGTTGTGTTCCAAGATTGGAATCACCTTGGGTGATTCATCTTGCGAGGGCGTATGAAAGATATTAGGATATTATTGTATTCCCTAATTAGGTTAAATCCTTAACCTCTTCTACATATAGCCGTTTATGGCTTCTGAGTGAATACAATTCGAAATTACCATTCACACAATACACAGCCCGAGAAGGCTAGGTCACCCGACCATGTTGTCTATCAGCCCGAGTCGGGCATGCTCTCGGGGATTTTTGGTTCTATTTGCACAATGATAACTCGTAGACTGTATCACATTTAGGCTAGGTATTCGCATAATTTTCGCATATATTTCATAGCATGAGTTACAATTCCGATACAATTGTTCTTTATATACGCCCTTTTTGTTGGTTTTCAGGTTTTCAGGTGACAAGGCCTAAAGGAGCGTTAAAATGCAAATTCCTAGATTAAACCACACATATTGAAGATACAAATCACTCGGAGCCAAATTCAAGCCACGGAACTTAATGGAACACCCGAGCATCGAGCGGAAGAAGTAAAAGCATAGAATGAAGAGTGCCCGCTCGGGCACTGAGGTTACCCGCTCGGGCAAAAGCTACGGGGATAATTACAACACTTTACATGACCCGGGCACAAGGTGAACATGGTCGGGTGACCATGCCCGCTCGGGCAGCAACACAGAACCCGCTCGGGCTTTAATTAGGCCATAAATCCCCGAGAGTCTACACGACTCGGGCTGGTAGACCACGCGGTCAGGTAACGATGCCCGGTCGGGTTGGACGATGTACACGATCGAGCTTCCATCTGCACGATCGGGTGAACTGTGTGCCCGAGCGGGCCGCCTTTCTCGCAACAACCTGTTTTAGAGTTTGAACGAGCAAAATATGGAGAAGATCAGTTCAAGACACGAGAGGGCGACGGCTAGGGCAAGGAAAGGCTTGGAAATCATCAGGAAAGGCTCGGGAGAAGTTGGAGAAGGAGAGAAGCATCAATCCGGACATCGGTAATACAATAGGGAAGATCGAGGCATCGTATTTCCTAGGTTTCATCATGTTTAGGGTTGTGTTATCTTCATTGACAGTAAGATCCATGAGTGAGTAGATTCCCAACTATGGGCTAGGGATATCGGTTTTGTGATGGATGTACAAATTATGCATTAATGCTTAGATCTATTCAACTTTTCTTGATATTCGGTTCAATAATCAACATCGTTAACCCTCATACTAGTGCTGCCCGCTCAGTAACTTAGGAATTCGTGTTTTGCTGGAAGGTTAAAATATGACCTGAACTTTTCATTGTAGGATAAGTTTGATTAATGAGAATCTGACCGGTCGGTTAATTGGCTTAGGAATTAGGATTGCGCGCTTAACGCTGCCGTAATCCCGAGTCAATCGCTGCTAGAAGGTAGGATTGCACGTAATTATGGTTAGGAGGTTTAGGCTTGGCAGAATCACTCCTCATCTTAGAGCATGAATTTCCCATTGTCAAGAAAGTTCGATAGGTTTATGATCTTTCGTTGTTAAATCCTTGCGATTCCCAGTATCCCGAAACCCGTAGGTTTCTTAATTGTCAAGTCTTCCACATCTTTCCATCGTTGTCACCGTTTATTTTAGTAGTTTAAAGATTTACATCACGTCATCACCTATTTCATCCCGTCTTAGTTTAGTTATATTCTTAGAGTAGGCTGCATTAGTCCCTAGAGTTCGACCGTGGTACTACACGAACCGTATACTTGCGGTAGAGTGGTCTAGGAAATATTATTACTTGAATTTCCGCACATCAAGTTTTTTGGCGCCATTGCCGGGGACTAATAACGACCTAGACTAGGAATTAGCTAGATTAAGATCTAGTCCTTTCCGGAGTCTTAGTCATTTTTTTGCATTTTTATTTCTTTTTCTATTATCGAGTCTATTTTATCTACTTCAGATCTGCACTTTGGTAGTTCGTCTCTTGTTGTGCAGGAAACATTGTATGAGAAGCTCCACACAAAAGCTCCTCATATATGATCCTGAGGTCGAGCAAACACTATGAAGCCTACGCAAAAAGAGGAGGATTGGACTAGCGGATTCTGAGTCCGAAGTAGATAAAGAGTGCATTCAAGAGACATACGCCTCCGAAGAGGAAGAAACCGACAACGCAAGCAAAAGAGAAGATCACGCAAATAACCCCGACATGGTTGCTGGCAATGAAAATTACGGAGCCTACACCGCTCCAAAGCACACTCAATTGCTTTTGTGCATGGCCTGCAACATAGATAATCAGGTTGAGCTACAATCTGCCTTCATCCAAATGCTCAACAACTCAGCCTTTAGAGGAATTGAGAATGAAGATCGGAACTCCCATCTCATGGACTTCAAGATGCTCTGCAGCACCACTAAAGTTGGCACGGGAGTCACGCGGGAGGATCTATACTTGATGGCATTCCCATTCTCGCTCAAGGATGCAGCGCAACGTTGGTTGTTCAACTTGCCTACCGCGTCAATTACCTCGTGGAATGATCTGGAGCAGCGATTCATGCAACAATTCTTTCCGGATCTCAGGACGCTACTCGCCAAGAATCGCATAAATTCTTTCCTACAAGAAAGAGGTGAGACTCTACACGATACATGGGAGCGCTTAAAGAACTATCAGCGAATATGCCCACATCATGGAATGGATAAGAAGTATCTTATCACGAGCTTTATACATGGTCTTCAAGAGACCACACGTTTCATGATTGTGGCAGCGGGTGGTGGTTCCCTCAGCAACCTCACTTTCAATCAGCTCGAGAACTTGATCGAGAGCATAGCGAGGGAAGGAGGCAAGAAGGTCTGGGATTACAACCGTGATTACCCATCCAAAGCGGCAGTAAATGAGTTAGGCGTAGCCAACCCGGAATTAACGGATTTGAAACAGCAAGTTGGCGAGATATACAGGATCATAGTAGGCCTTCATGTCGACCAACATGATGCATCCGTAGGCCAAGGGATTGAGGAAGTGAACTACGTTAACAATCGGGCCTACCAGCAAAATTACATCAAGAGCCATCCCAACCTCTC